>CM035843.1:111925223-112244877 GCA_020510985.1 Pholidichthys leucotaenia | reverse complement strand
CCGATATGAACAAGGTGAAAAATCAGGAAAATTATTAGCATGGCAGATTAAACAATTGGAAATTAAAACACCAATTACCAGTATTATAAGTAATGGACAGGTAGTTATAGATCCTTTAGAAATTAATAGAGCCTTTAGAGATTACTATGAAAAATTATATGATACCAAAAATGAACCTGATTTAACAAAACTAAATGGGTTTTTGAACGAACTATCTATACCGTGTATTCCAAATGAAAACAGGGAGATATTGGAGTCTAAAATTAGTCAAGAAGAAGTTGGGCTAGCCATTGATAATATGAAATCAGGAAAAAGTGCAGGACCAGATGGTCTTCCAGTTGACCTTTATAAAAAATTTAAGAATAAATTAATAAAACCTTTTTTGGAAATGGTTTTAGAAGCATTTCAAAATAATAATTTACCATCATACATAAATAATGCCTTAATTATACTGCTGCCAAAACCAGGTAAGCCCTCTAATAAATGTGAAAATATGAGACCAATAAGCCTATTAAACGCCGACCTTAAGATAATCTGTAAAATTTTAGCAAGACGAATACAAGAAATTTTACCAAATATTATTAATCGAGATCAGAATGGCTTTATAAAGGGTAGACAAGGCTTCCATAATGTAAGAAGACTATTTAATATTATTTATTTTAATAAAGAAGCACCGGATACAGCTCTCCTATCATTGGACGCCGAAAAGGCCTTTGATAGAGTTGAATGGCCCTTTCTTTTTGTAGTCCTACAAAGGTTTGGACTTGGAAATAATTTCATAAAATGGGTTCAAATAATATACAATAATGCTACAGCAGAAATCCTAACAAATAACAATATTTCAAAACCAATAAAAATCAATAGAGGATGTCGACAAGGCTGTCCACTTTCACCTTTACTGTTTACTATGGCAATTGAACCTTTAGCGACAGCGATACGTTTACATTCACAAATATATGGAATTAAAGTTGGACCAACAGAACATAAAATCTCCCTGTACGCCGATGATATAATTTTGTTTATGTCGAATCTAAAAAAATCAATTCCAACCTTGTTGAATTTAATAAAGAATTTTGGGGAAATATCAGGATATAAAATAAATAAAACTAAATCTTCAATATTAATGCTAAATGAGACCCAGAGAAATTACCCAGCCCCTGAGGTAAATCAATTCAATGTTGTAAATCAGTTTAAATATTTAGGAATCCAAATTATGCCTAAGCTAGAATCAGTCGCCAGTGTCAACTATGAAGCCTTAATGTCAGATATCAGTGAGTTAACTCAGAGATGGATGTCACTACCAATGTCGATGATCGGGAGAATCAATATATTTAAAAGTAATATTTTACCTAAAATACTTTATTTATTTCAATACATTCCCTTATCACCACCTTTAGATCTATTCTCAAGAATAAAAAAAAAGTTAGTGGAATTTATATGGAACAACAGGAGGGCTAGATTACGTTTGTCTTTATTATATTTACCATTTGATCGTGGAGGTCTGAAATGTCCAAATTTTATGTTGTATTATTGGTCGGCACAACTGAGGTCTATGACATATTATTTTTCATCAAATGATCTCCCTCACTGGACTGAAATGGAATCATACAATTTACCTTTACCTCTTCCCATATTCATATACTCAGATTCGGCAAAAAAATTACAAAAACAAGTTAAAAATCCATTTGTAAAGCATATGATCAAAATATGGTGTGAAGCTAAAAACTATTTAAAAGAACCACAGTTATTGTCACAATTTAGTCCAATATGGGGTAATCAATATTTTAAACCAGGGAGAGCGGACGCTGTATTTAAAGTATGGAATTTAAAAGGGATACAAAAAATTCAGGATTTATATTTGCCATGTGCAGACAACATAATGTCTTTTGAAGAGCTGAGGATCAAATTTAATCTCAATAGAACACATTTTTTTAAATATCTTCAACTTAGAAACTTTATTCGATCAAATCAAAATAAAGCTCTCACTCGACCTATTTATTCATCCTTGGAAAAAATGATGATGAAAGATAGTAAAAGAAAGGGTATTATTTCAGAGTTTTATAACTCATTGACACTATCTTCAAGTGAAAATTCACTGAAAAGATTAAACTACTGGAAAGAAGATCTGCAAATTGAAATTTCAGAGGAACAATGGGAATTGGCTTGTACAGAAGCTCAAACCAAATCAATAAATGCACGCCTTAAATTGATACATTTCAAATGGTTAATGCGGATGTATGTTACACCGGAGGAGTTAAATAGATATAACAAAAATATACCAGATACATGCACAAAATGCATGGAAAGTAAAGGAACCCTATTTCATTGTTTATGGGAATGTAGATTAATAAGAATGTTTTGGGAAGAGGTGAGGGTAACAATTGAAAAAATAATCTCAAAACAAATCATATTGAATCCTAAACTGTTTTTGTTGGGTCTGTACCCAGAAAAGCATAATTTTAATAAAAGTGAAAGAACATTCATAGACCTCAGTTTGCTTAATGCAAAAAATGTATTGCACTATTATGGAAAAAGACTCATAGACCAGATGTGACTCAGTGGTTAAGACAGATGTTAACAAACCTTCCATTAGAAAGAATAACATATATACTAAAATCAAAGGAAATTGTGTTTGAGAATATATGGAGACCTTTTATTGATTATGTAAAAAATTTAAACATAACTCTTGAAGAAGAAGGTGAATGATGTGTGTGGACCTTGTAAATTCCAAACTGGTGAACATAATATGTATACTTATGTATTGGATTGTCTAGACTAAACAGAGGAGCATTGTTGAAGACTTGATTTTGTTGGTGGTTGTTGGTGTTTTTAGTGCATTTTTTTTTTTGTAGTACTTTAGTGTTAGTGTTTGATTGTTTGTATCATGTTTGTTAAAAAAAAAAAAAAAGGTTCAATAAAGATATTGTGGGAAAAAAAAACATAACAAAAACACAAATACAAAAATTCCAAGATCCAAGATGGCGCCCACAGCGGTCGACATGGTGCTTCGCTGCGCTCTTTGTTTGTTTTTGTTTGTCAATTGTGTGTCTGCTTGCACTTATACCCGTGAAGAACTTCTAAATATCAGGACTTTCACCCCCACGGACCTCCTCCCAGTTTTTCTAGCCCCTGCCGCCGATCTGGTTTATTGTTTGGCTCGGAAAGTGAGACGGCGAAAGAGAGGTAGACGAGCGGGCGCTCTCGTGCGGCTTCGCAGGAGAGGCTCGCGAACGGCGCTGCCTGGCATATTTCTGTCCAATACCAACTCTCTCTCTAACAAGGTAGATGAACTGAGACTGCTGATGCGTTTTAAGGACCTCGCCTCCTCAGCTGTCCTCTGCTTTACTGAGACCTGGCTCCGGGAAAATATACCGGACAGCGCGTTGCGCCTCGACGGCTTTCAGCTCTTCCGTGCTGATCGTGACACAGAGCTTTCCGGCAAGACCACAGGAGGCGGTGTCTGCTTCTACATCAACTGCAGCTGGTGCTCTGATGTAACGGTAATTTCCAAACACTGTTCTCCTGCCTTGGAATTTCTTGTTATCAATTGCAAGCCTTTCTATTCCCCGCGGGAGTTTGCTTCTTTCATAATGATCGCTGTGTACGCCCCTCCTGACGCGGACACGCGCGAAGCTCAGCGCGTGCTCGCGGATCACATTCAACACACAGAGCGGAGTTTCCCAGACTCTCTGGTTATTGTGGCTGGCGACTTTAATCAGTGCAATCTGAGCCACGATCTCCCCCGCTACAAACAGTTTATTAAATGCCCCACCAGAGGATTAAACACACTGGATCACTGTTACACCACAGTGAAAGACGCATATCGCGCTGTCCCTCGTGCTGCGCTGGGATTATCTGATCACGTGATGGTTCACCTCATTCCCACATACAGACAGAGATTGAAGCTCACTAAACCTGTTGTGAGCACTACGAAGATACGGACCAGTGATGCTGAGGAGAAGCTGGAAACGTGCATGGAAATATCTGACTGGGGCATGCTTAAAGGAGCCACGCATGATCTGGATGAGTACACGGACACTGTGAACTCATATATCCACTTTTGTGAAGAGAACATTCTTCCATCACGCACCAGGGTGAGTTACTCTAATGACAAACCCTGGTTCACAGCTAAGCTCAGACAGATCAGGAAGGAGAAGGAAGCAGCGCTGAAAAGTGGAGACAGGGACTGCTACAGGGAGGTTAAATACCGGTTTAACAGAGAGCTGAAGAGGGCTAAATCTCTATACTCAGAGAGACTCCAGCAGCAGTTCACTGCTAATGATTCGGCTTCCGTGTGGAGAGGACTGAGGCAAATCACCAACTATCGACCTCAGGCTCCTAAAGGTCAGGATGACAAAGCCCTTTGTCAAAGACTGTCCCAACACTATGCCCGTTTTGACACCTCGTCATCTGTGTCCAACTCCCCCCCTCCCTCCAGCTACACAGCCTCCACATTCCCTACTTCATTTAAGGCACCCCCCCTCCTCCCCCCCTCCCCTTATCATCAGTGAGCAGGATGTGCTCAAACAGTTCTCCAGACTGAACCCGCGCAAGGCCCCCGGCCCAGACGGCGTGTCTCCCTCCACCCTGAGACTCTGTGCAAAACAGCTGGCTCCTGTCTTCACAGACATTTTTAACACCTCCCTTAAGTTATGCCACGTGCCGTCCTGCCTCAAATCCTCCACCATCATCCCTGTCCCCAAGAAGCCACGGATCACTGGACTTAATGACTACAGACCTGTAGCGCTCACCTCTGTAGTCATGAAGTCCTTTGAGCGCCTGGTCCTGTCCCACCTCAAGTCCATCACCACCCCTCTCCTGGACCCGCTGCAGTTTGCCTACTGAGCCAACAGGTCTGTAGACGATGCAGTCAACCTGGCCCTCCACTCCATCCTGCAGCACCTGGACTCCCCGGGAACCTACGCCAGGATCCTGTTTGTGGACTTCAGCTCCGCATTCAACACCATCCGCCCCGCTCTGCTCCGGGACAAGCTGTCCCTGCTCAACGTGCCTGACTCCCTCTGCAGGTGGATCATCGACTTCCTGACGGACCGGAGGCAGCATGTGTGGCTGGGAAAGACTGTCTCAGACTATACTAGCATCAGCACCGGATCACCCCAGGGCTGTGTACTTTCCCCCCTACTCTTCTCCCTTTACACCAACTCCTGCACCTCCAGCCACCAGTCTGTCAAGTTGATCAAGTTTGCGGACGACACCACCCTCATCGGGCTCATCTCCAACGGCGACGAGTCCGCCTACAGGAGAGAGGTGGCCCAGCTGGCGTCCTGGTGCAGCAATAACAACCTGCAGCTGAACGCTCTGAAGACAGTGGAGATGATTGTAGACTTCAGGAAAGTCACTACTCCTCTGCCCCCCCTCACCCTCTCAGGCTCTCCCATCACCACTGCTGATTCCTTCCGCTTCCTAGGCACTACCATCACCAGGGACCTCAAATGGGAGCTGACCATCAGCTCACTCATCAAAAAAGCCCAGCAGAGGATGTTCTTCCTGCGGCAGCTGAGGAAGCTCAAGCTACCCACCAAGATGTTAGTGCAGTTCTACACAGCCATCATCGAGTCCATCCTCACCACCTCCATAACCGTGTGGTACGCAGGAGCCACTGCCAGGGACAGACTAAGGCTGCAGCGCGTCGTGCGCACTGCTGAGAAGGTGATCGGCTGCAAGCTCCCATCTCTCCAGGATCTGTACATCTCCAGGACCCGGAGGCGTGCTGGCCGGATCATAGCCGATCCCTCACACCCTGGTCACGTACTGTTTGCCCCCCTCCCCTCTGGTAGAAGACTTCGGTCCATCCAGACTAAAACCTCCCGTCACATGAACAGCTTCTTCCCCTCTGCCATTAGACTGCTGAACACTAAGTGACTTATTGACTCTCGTGCACCATGTACAGCAGCTCAACCAGACTCATGTCAATCATCACTGTTTTCTTCCTGCATTACCGACTGCACTATATAGTTCTCCACAGTACCTGCTGCTGGCTAATATATATTTTAACTGTTGACCAGTATCACTTAATCTTATCCTACACTTTATTACATGTATAGTTTATTTCTCTTATCCTATCATGTTTAATGTTGCAGCATTGTACCAAGACAAATTCCTAGTTTGTGTACTACATGAACAATGGCAATAAACCTGATTCTGATTCTGATTCTGAATACTGACATTCCACTATAACCCTCTAAACCAGATAACTGATAAGATCAAACTAAACTGGAACCAAAAAGAAATAAAATACCTTGGAGTGAACATACCTAAAGACCTAAGCAAAATATATAAAGCAAACTATGATAGGTTGGAACAAGAAATAAAAAAAGATATTGATAGATGGTCAATCTTAAATATGGATCTGAATTCAAAAATTGAGACAGTCAAAATCAGCATACAACCTAGATTACTTTACCTCTTCCAGGCTCTACCAACAGAGATTCCAGATGCCCAATTCTCAAAGTGGGACAGGATGATATCGAGATTTGTTTGGGGAGGTAAAAAACCAAGAGTGAAATATAAAACCCTCCAATTACCAAAAGAGAAAGGAGGCATGGGCCTACCGAGTCTAAAGGAATATTACTACTCAGCACAAATAAGATATATCATATGTTGGTGCGACGAGGGATATGAGGCAAAATGGAAAGAAATGGAAAAGGAAATTGAGGGACTCCCAGTACAAAGCATAATAGGGGATAAAGATGCATATAAGCAAATCAAACAAATAGACCCAATCACTAAATTTACTTTAGAACTGTGGTATAAAATAGTACAAAAATATAATATAAGGGAAGACATAAAACTATTGAAATGGGTAGCATTTGACAGTCAGTTTGAACCGGCAAAACAAGATAGGGGATACAAAAATCTGGTGAACAAGGGAATCACAGCATGGGGCAATATCGGAAAAAAAGATCTCGGGAGCTTTGTAAATATCAGGAGAAAATTTAAATTAGAAAGATCGGAATTTTTCAGATATCTGCAGATGAGAGATTACTATATGAAGAAGATTAGGCATAACCTCCAAACAGATGTGAACGAGATTATACAACTTATTTTAAGCTCATATGCAGGAAATAAAATAAGAATTATTTCAAAACTATATCAGAAACTTATGACAAACAATCATACAAGTAACTATATAAAGGAGAAATGGGAGAAAGAGCTCAATTTAAACATAACAGAAGAAAGCTGGCAGGAAATATGGAAAACACAACACACGTCAACAAATTCAAGGGCATGGAGGGAATTTGGATGGAAAAACCTGATTCGCTTTTTCATTACACCACAGATTCAAGGAAAATATACAAATACCCAATCTATATGCTGGAGGGGATGTGGGGCTCAAAATGCAGACCACTCATATATGTTTTGGAAATGCTACAAAATATCATCATTTTGGAAATCTATGCATGTGACAATACAGAGGATATTAGGATATAATATACCAATGAACTGTAACCTGATGTACTTATGTGATCTTAAAAAAGACAATGTTATACAGGCTGAGGACAGATATCTAGTTAAAATCTTGTTGATTGCATGTAAAAAAACTATCACAAAAAAATGGCGATCAGAAGTTCTTCCTGACCAAGAACAATGGACTGACATTGTTGAGGACATACGTATGATGGAAAAACTAACATATCGACGAAGAATGCAAGAATGGAAATGTTGCTAGTGGTCTAGCAACAATGCTCTGCACTGTGTGTGTTTATATATTTACATATTTATTCCATCTAGCTACAATGCTCTGCACTGGGTGTGTTTATATTTATATATCTATATATTTATTCCATCTAGCTACAATGCTCAGCACTGGGTGTGTTTATATTTATATATCTATATATTTATTCCATCTAGCTACAATGCTCCGCACTGTGTTTTTATATATCTACATATTATTCCATCTAGCTACATTGCTCCGCACTGTGTGTGTTTATATACTTGCATATTTATTCCACCTAGCTGCAATGCTCCGTACTGTGGGTGTTTATACTGTATATTTACATATTTATTCCATCTAGCTACAATGCTCTGCACTGTGTGTTCATATATTCATATATTTATTCCATCCAGCTACAATGCTCTGCACTGTGTGTCTGTGTGTGTGTATATATATATTTTATAGTAATATGTACATATGTATATTAGCTGCTCTTGCTTGCTTGTTTTTTTTTGTTTTTTTTTTGCCTTCTGATTGTTGCTCTGAGTGTTGCTATCCCTGTGCTGTTGCAATCCTGGAATTTCCCCGTTGTGGGACTAATAAAGGCTTATCTTATCTTATCTTAAGTAATATGGGAGAAAAAATGGCGGAAATGGACACACTACAAAGTGCAACAACGAGACAGAAATTGAAAGAATAACCAAAGACACTGAAAAAACCAGAAGAATTAAGAGATGGAAACTAAAAACTTGATGCTCCAACATTTGCCCCCCCCCCCCCTTTTATTTATTTATTTATTTTTTTATTTTTCCCTACCCTAACCCCTTTGTTTTTTAAATGTAGAATGTGATCTGAATGCATTATATATGATGAAAAATGAATAAAAATCTAAGTTACAAAACCTGATCCAGTCTGAGTCTTGCCATAATGATGTCTTCCCTCCTTTTGGTTGTTATGAAATTCTTTATTGCAATAGATTTTTGTATTTTGTAATACGATCTACCTTTATGATCTTCATCCCATCTTTTTTGCCATAGCTCAGTTCCTTTTATCTTGATTACTGCTTTCCCTTCACCTTTGCCAAGAGACAATGGTATAGTTATTTCTTTTCCAAGAGCACTTTTTGCTAATTTGTCTGCACAGTTATTCCCTTTCAACCCTTCATGTGCAGGAAGCCAACAAAACTGAACTTGCCCACCATCCCGTGTACCCTAAATAAACTGTGATATAGCTCAATCACCAAGTCTTCCCTTGTAGATTTTAGTGTCTGTATGGTTTTTAGTGCTGCAAGTGAGTCCGTGCACACCACCACCCGGTCCGGCACTTGACAGGAGGAGGGGGCGTGCCTGAGCTGTCATGGAGCGAAGGACCCAAACTACTCCCTGACGTGCCTGACGGAAAATAGGGCAAAAATAAACAATAAGTCAGAACTGGGTTTGAGAACAACCAAAACCAGATTCGTGACACTGTGGAGAGTGTAAATAACGAGACCGATTTATGCAGCAGATGACTTTATTCACTCTCACATCAGTCATACACAGAAAAAGCATGTCTCAATACACCAGGGGTTCTCTTTTTATACCAACCGCCCATCTCACATCTGCATGACATCTCACATCACAATACATTCATCCCTTCTCCCCCCAACTCCTTCTTCCTGCTATCTCACCATAATCTCCATAGCTATTGTCCTTCTCTGTTTACCCTCTGCATCCAGTCTGAGATGATTAACCCAGCCTCTACAACACTGACAATAGTACAGAAACCTGCAATGCCTTACCTTTATTGATGAGTGCACAATTGTAATTTTTAGGCATTTCATTTACATTTGACTAATGCTAAGTTTATGAATTTTGAGTTTAAAAGTTTATGAACTTTTCAGTCCCTTCTCGTACACTGAGCTGAACCCAATAACAGGCAGAAACCAGGCCGGTTAGGATGCAAGGCGAGTATTTATTGATTTTAATTTTAGTAGGAAGAGGGGGGTGTCAGAAATGAGCTACCCGTTTTTACTACTACTAAGCAATCTTGACAGTTACTTAATACTAAACAATCTTTGCTAAGTTGTGCAATTTTAGAAACAGTTGCCTGAGTTATTTCCATAGAACTGGTAATCCAAAATAATAAAACTGCAAAAAAAAAAAAAGTGTATTTAAAGCAGCAAGAAATCATTCCCCAAGATAATGATTTTGTTGATATACTTTATCAATCCCAGAGAGAATTTCAAGGGCATCCACAGCCCCCCGCCAGTCCCTTCGCCATTTACACCTAGGGGCATTTTAGAGTTGAGAGTTAATCTGACTTGTATGTTTTTGGAATGCTGGAGGAAACCGGAGCATCCGGAGTATACCCACGCAAGCATGGGGAGAACATGCAAACTCCACACAGATAGGCTACTGGCTTTGACCCATGACCTTCTTGCTGTGAGACAATACTGCTAACCACTACAGCACCATGCTGCCACAGCGTACAACCACAATTCCAGTGAAGTAGGGACATTGTGTAAAACGTGAATTAAAAACAAAAACAATGATTTAAAAATCATTTTCAGTATATTCAATTGAATACACTACAAATGTAAGATATTTAATGTTCAAACTGATAAAACTTTATTGTTTTATTGAAAATTTTCATTCACTTTGAATTTGTTGCTTGCAACATGTTTCAAAAAAGCTGGGACAGGAGTAAGAAGACTCAAAAAGTTGAGGAATGTTTATAAAACACCTTTTTTGAACATTCCATGGGTGAACAGGTAGATTGGAAACAGGTTGGGTATACTCAGTTGTTCACAAGCAAGTATGGGGTAAGGTCCACAACAACTGCAAAAAAATTTAGAGATTTCATCATCTATAGCCCATAATATCATCAAAAGATTCAGAAAATCTTGAGAAATTTCTGTATGTAACCAACAAGGCTGAAAACCAACACTGAATACCCGTAATCTTTCAATCCCTCAGGAAGCACTGCATTAAAAACTGACATCATTCTGTTAAGGATATTACCACGAGGGCTCGGGAACATTTCAGAAAACCATTGTCAGTTAACACAGTTCGTCGCTACATCTACAAGTGCAAGTTAAAACTCTACCATGCAAAGTGAAAGTCCTGTATCAACAACACCCAGAGATGCCGCCTGTTGCTCTGGGCCTGAGCTCATCTGAGATGGACTGATGCAAAGTGGAAAAGTGTGCTGTGGTCTGATGAGTCCACATTTCAAATTGTTTTTGGATATCATGGATGTTGTGTTTTTCAGGATAAAGAGGAAAAAGACCATCCAGATTGTTATAATCTAGGCATTAAGTTCAAAAGCCAGCATCTGTGATGGTATGGGGGTGTGTTAGTGCCCATGACATGGGTAACTTGCACATCTGGGAAGGCACCATTAATGCTGAATGGTACATACAGAATTTGGTGCAACATATGGGGGGGGGGAGCTGAAAAGTCCATAAGATAAGATAAGATAAGCCTTTATTAGTCCCACAATGGGGAAATTCCAGGATTGCAACAGCACAGGGATAGCAACACTCAGAGCAATAATTAAGATAAGAAAAATAAGAGCAGTGAATATACATATGTACACATAAATATATAAATATACACTACCGTTCAAAAGTTTGGGGTCACTTAGAAATTTCCTTATTTTTGAACGAAAAGTACTTTTTTCAATGACGATAACTTTAAACTAATCAGAAATACACTCTATACATTGTTAATGTGGTAAATGACTATTCTAGCTGCAAATGTCTGGTTTTTGGTGCAATATCTACATAGGTGTATAGAGGTCCATTTCCAGCAACTATCACTCCAGTGTTCTAATGGTACAATGTGTTTGCTCATTGCTTCAGAAGGCTAATGGATGATTAGAAAACCCTTGTGCAATCATGTTAGGTCTGCAATGTTGTAATTGCTGCAAATGGAGGATTCTTTGACGAAAGCAAAGTTTGAAGGAAAAAATTATTATTTCAAATACAAATCATTATTTCTAACCTTGTCAATGTCTTGACTATATTTTCTATTCATTTTACAACTCATGGTGGTAAATATAAGTGTGACTTTTCATGGAAAACACAAAATTGTCTGAGGTGACCCAAACTTTTGAACGGTAGTGTATATACACAGTGGTCAAATTTGACCAAATTTGCTTTATTTTTCAACATGGTCTCCCTTTTGGTCCACACACTTCTTCCATCGGTGTTGCAGCGCTTAGATTCCTGCAGTTGAAAAATAAACCACATCTGGTCAAATTTGACCGCTATGAACTTTTCAGCCTATGAATTTTTCAGCCCCCTGTATGTTGCCATCCAAGTAATGTCTTTTTCAACGACATCCCTGATTATTTTAGCAATACAATGCCAAGCCACATTCGGCATGTGTTACAACAGTGTGGCTTCATAGTAAAAGAGTGTAGGTACTAGACTGGCTTGCCTACAGTTCAGATCTGTCTCCCACTGAAAATACGTGGCGCATTTTGTAGTGCAAAATACGACAACAGAGACCCTGGACTGTTGAGCAGCTGAAGTCATACATAATGGGAAAGAATTCCACCAACCAAGCTTCAACAATCAGTGTCCTCAGTTCCGAGAGGCCCTGTCACACCTTGATGATTTTGGCAGCGTATGCCAACATATCAAAATTTCTTTAAAACACTGGCAGATGGCCAAAATTTTCAATTTTGGACATAACTCTGGTCTCCACTTTAACTTTGGAGTCACTGTGGTCCTCAGTCCTCAGTCATGTTTTAACTATGCCTATTATTACTTGTGGGGGATGGAACAAGGTGGGAGGAGGTGGGCTCTGGGGTGGGTTGGAGGTCTGGTGGATGGATGCCTTGGACAAGAGTGAGGACCGGGGGAGGCTCTTTGTCTTTTTATTGGTTTGTTTGTGTTTTATCTGGAATTGTTTTTAGCTGTAAAGCACTTTGCTTTGTGCTATGTAAATAAATAAAGTTTAGAGTTTATATCCACTGTGTATCAAGTTGGACGTATACATAATGTATTAGTAACTGATATAAGGCGCATCTCAATAAATTAGAATGTCATCAAAAAGTAAATTCAATTCAGTAATTCAATTCAGAAAATGAAACTCCTATATTATATAGATTCATTACACACAGAGTGATGTAGTTCAAATATTTATTTCTTTTAATTTTGATAGTTATGGCTTACAGCTCATGAAAACCTCAAATTCAGTTTCTCAAAAAATTAGAATACTTCATAAAATTAATTTTAAAAAATATTTTATTAATAGAAATGTTGGCCTACTGAAAAGTATGTCCATGTACACACTCAATACTTGGTCGGGGCTCCTTTTGGATGAATTACTGCATCAATGCAGCATAGCATGGAGGTGATCAGCCTGTGGTACTGCCGAGATGTTATGGAGGCCCAGGTTGCTTTGATAGTGACCTTTAGCTCGTCTGCATTGTTGGGTTTGGTGTCTCTCATCTTCCTCTTGACAATACTCCATAAATTCTCTGTGGAGTTGAAGTCAGGCTAGTTTTCTGGTCAATCAAGCACAGTGATACCATGGTCATTTAACCAGGTTTTGGTACTTTTGGCAGTGTGGACAGGCACCAAGTCCTCCTGGAAAATGAAACCAGTATCTCCATATCTCCATAAAGCTTGTCAGCAAAGGGAAGCATAAAGTGCTCTAAAATTTTCTGGTAGATGGCTGCACTGACTTTGGACTTGATAAAACACAGTGGACCAACACCAGCAGATAACATGGCTCCTCAAATCATCACTGACTGTAGAAACCTCACACTGGACCTGAAGTAACTTAGATTCTGTGCCTCTCCACTCTTCCTCCAGACTCTGGGACCTTGATTTCCAAATGAAATGCAAAATTTACTTTCATCTGAAAAGAGATCATCTGCTGGTGTCAGTCCACTGTGTTTTATCAAGTCCAAAGTCAGCACAGCCATCTACCAGCAAATTTTAGAGCACTTCATACTTCCCTCTGCTGACAAGCTTTATGGAGATGCTGATTCCATTTTCCAGCAGGACTTGGCACCTGCCCACACTGCCAAAAGTGCCAAAACCTGGTTTAATGACTATGGTATCACTGTGCTTTATTGGCCATAAAACTAGCCTGACTTCAACTATATAGAGAATCTATGGAGTATTGTCAAGAGGAAGATGAGAGACACCAGACCAAACAATGAAGACGAGCTGAAGGCCGCTGAAGCGGCATGAAATAAAGCAGCGTTGTGAAGGTTTTAAGCAGGTTTATTAAATCATACCGCCTTCACAGGATCCCCGCTCCGGTGCAAGTGTGAGCAGACCGGAGCGGGATCCTCAGGCTCTCAGAGGAGGAGACACAAAGTGTGTGTCTGCAGCAGCACGGTGGTGCAGTGGTTAGCACTGTTGCCTTACAGCTAGAAGGTTCCTGGTTCAAATCCCCAGGTTGGCAGGGGTTGGAACCTTTCTGTGTGGAGTTTGCATGTTCTCCCTGTGCTGCGTGGGTTTACTCCGGGGGCTCCGGTTTCCTCCCACAATCCAAAGACATGCATGTTAGGTTAACTGGCTGTTCTAAATTGTCCCTAGATATCTGTTTCCTATAGGCCCTTAGAATAGAGGGTTAGTATTAGTGAAAGCGCTTTGAGTGGTCTTTGTGACTAGAAAAGCGCTATATAAGTGCAGGTTAGTTAGCAGCAGCTGAAGAGTGAGTGAATGAGAGAGTGAGCATGGATTACAGTGCAGTATACAGTATATACCCAACTACAACAATACATAAAAAAGCATTCCCCAGCAGTTGGTATGATCAAAGACATTGCAGAACAGGCATGAGACATTTGCATTTGAGAGACATCTAGCTACATTGCTCCGCACTGTGTGTGTTTATATACTTGCATATTTATTCCACCTAGCTGCAATGCTCCGTACTGTGGGTGTTTATATATTTACATATTTATTCCATCTAGCTACAATGCTCTGCACTGTGTTCATATATTCATATATTTATTCCATCCAGCTACAATGCTCTGCACTGTGTGTCTGTGTGTGTGTGTGTATATATATATATTTTATAGTAATATGTACATATGTATATTAGCTGCTCTTGCTTGCTTGTTTTTTTTTTGTGTTTGTTTTTGTTTTGCCTTCTGATTGTTGCTCTGAGTGTTGCTATCCCTGTGCTGTTGCAATCCTGGAATTTCCCCGTTGTGGGACTAATAAAGGCTTATCTTATCTTATCTTATACATCACAATAGGCAGATTCCTGGCCTCTGCTCCAGCTGCAAGACAAAGAGGTTACAAGGCACATCTACATATTGATCTCAGTCTCTAGGTCACAGTAAGGACAGGACACATGAACACAATGCATGAAAGGCACATTAACATCACCTTAGTGAGCCAGAAGAAGCGGGGCTGCCTGTAGACATTAATACACACATTTCACTGTTCTGTTGATTGCTCTAGCCGAGCGCTGTGTCTGTCCAGCCTGTTGTGGGGGTTACACCCGCCACACCGCTATCAAAGCAACGTGGGCCTTTTTAACACCTCAGCAGTACCACAGGCTGATCACCTCCATGCCATGCCACATTGATGCAGTAATTCATGCAAAAGGAGCCCCGACCAAGTACTGAGTGTGTACATGGACATACTTTTCAGTAGGCCAACATTTCTATTAAAAATCAATTTTTTTAAATTAATTTTATGTAATTTTCTAATTTTTTGAGAAACTGAATTTGGGTTTTCTTGAGCTGTAAGCCATAACCATCAAAATTAAAAGAAATAAACACTTGAAAGACATTACTCTGTGTGTAATTAATCTATATAATATAGTTTCATTTTCTGAATTGAATTACTGAATTTAATTAACTCTTCGATGACATTCTAATTTATTGAGATGCACCTGCAGAACGTTTCAATAACTTATAGATAACTTATACCAATGAATGCTTAGCATGTTGCCGGCATTCACAACTTATGCCCAACAATAGTCAGACTTATGGATAACTTATGCATAGCTTATCCTAACTTATGCATAGCACGGCCATGCTAAACTGCTGTTGCCTCTCAATCCATGAATCCCAGGATTGCGAGAGCATGAAGGCTCCTCAGCTTGGTTCAACTGAGGTGATTCGCACCACCAAAGACCATTGCACAGCGGGGGTGTGTGACTGACCTGGCAGATCTGTCAAATCCGTCAGGTCAGTTACGCCTATGGAAAGGATAAAACAGCTGATGTGACACATCACAAATGCCAGATGACAGTTGAAACATGTCAAGGTATGAAACATCTCTTTACTTTGAACAGTGTCAGGGCGTGAGCTGTGCCCATGACTTTGCCCTAGCTTATAGTTTGTATATTTTGTTGTAACTGGGACATGGGCTCAGCCCACGTCTTCACTTTGAGTTTTGTATGTTGATAATTTCTGTTCTATTTTCATTGGCATCATGGTCCCTCTTCTTCTTCTTCTTCCGGCTACTCCCTTCAGGGGTCGCCACAGCAGCTCATCTGTTTCCATCTCACCCTACCCCTTGCTTCTTCCTCTGTAACACCAACCTTCTCCATGTCCTCCTTCACTACATCTATGAATCTTCTCTGTGGTCTTCCTCTTCTGCTCCTGCCTGGCAGCTCCATCTTCAACATCCTTTGTCCAATATATCCACTATCCCTCCTCTGCACATGTCCAAACTATCTCAGCCTTGCCTCTCTTACTTTGTCTCCTAACCGCACAATCGCACAATGTGAGCTGTCCCTCTGATATACTCACTTCTAATCTTGTTTGAAGTTTAATGTTTATTTGAAAGGGACATTACATACTAATGAACATTAATACAAATTTTAGTATGCCAGATTTTGCAGTACTGTTAATTTACATCTATAGTCCCCCAGCGGGTCACAAAAACACACAAACAATCATACACGAGCAGAACAACTGCAATGAAACTGTACAAAGTGCAAGAGTTAAGGTGTTACAAAACAAAATATTTAAATGTCACACGCATGAAGTGCTGTGTATACATACACACACATGCACCCAAGCACCTCACAGCAACAACAGACAGCAACAAACAAGAGGCGGGGCATATGTGTGTGAGACGCAAGGGCACATATACAGTTGTGTGAAAAACTATTTGCATCCTTCCTGATTTCTCACTTTTTGTATGTTTGTCACAAATAAATGTTTCAGTTCATCAAACAAATTTAAATATTAGACAAAGATAACACACGTAAACACAAATGCAGTTTTTAAATAAAGGTGTTTATTATGAAGGGTAAAAAAAAATAAATCCAAACCTACATGGCCCTGTGTGAAAAAGAGACCCCCCTTCCCCATTAAAACATAAATTAACTGTAGTTTATCACATCTTTGGAAAGCTGAGTTCAATTTCTCTAACCACACCCAGGCCTGATTACTGCCACACCTGTTATCAATCAAGAAATCATTTAAATAGGACCTGACTGACAAAGTGAAGTAGACCAAAAGATCCTCAAAAGCTAGACATCATGGTGCGATGCAAAGAAATTCAGGAACAAATGAGAAACAAAGTAATTGAGATCTATCAGTCTGGAAAAGGTTATAAAGCCATTTCTAAAGCTTTGGGACTCCAGCAAACCACAGTGAGAGCCATTATCCACAAGTGGTGAAAACATGGAACAGTGGTGAACCTTCCCAGGAGTGGCTGGCCGACAAAAATTACCCCAAGAGTGCAGTGACGACTCATCCAAGAGGTCACAAAAGACCCCACAACAATATCCAAAGAACTGCAGGCCTCACTTGCCTCAGTTAAGGTCAGTGTTCATGACTCCACCATAAGAAAGAGACTGGGCAAAAATGGCCTGCATGCCAGAGTTCCAAGACAAAAAACACTGCTGAGCAAAAAGAACATAAAGGTTTGTCTCAGTTTTGCCAGAAAACATCTTGATGATCCCCAAGACTTTTGGGAAAATACTCTGTGGAATGACGAGACAAAAGCTGAACTTTTTGGAAGGTGTGTGTCCCTTTACATCTGGCGTAAAAGCAACAGAGCATTTCAGAAAAGGAACACCATACCAACAGTAAAATATGGTGGTGGTAGTGTAATGGTCTGGGGCTGTTTTGCTGCTTCAGGACCTGTAAGACTTGCTGTTGTAAATGGAACCATGAATTCTGCTGTCTACCAAAAAATCCTGAAGGAGAATGTCCGGCCATCTGTATGTGACCTCAAGCTGAAGTGCACTTGGGTTCTGCAGCAGGACTATGATCCAAAACACACCAGCAAGTCCACCTCTGAATGGCTTAAGAAGAACAAAATGAAGATTTTGCAGTGGCCTAGTCAAAGTCCTGACCTGAATCCGATTGAGATGCTGTGGCAGGACCTTAAAAAGGCGGTTCATGCTGGAAAACCCTCCAATGCGGCAAAATTATAACAATTCTACAAAGATGAGTGGGTTAAAATTCCTCCACAGCACTGTAAAAGACTCATTGCCAGTTATCGCAAACACTTGATTGCAGTTGTTGCTACTAAGTGTGGCCCAACCATTTATTAGGTTTAGGGGGAAATCACTTTGTCACACGGGGCCATGTAGGTTTGGATCATTTTTTCCCTTAATAATAAACACCTTCATTTAAAAACTGTATTTTGTGTTTATTTGTGTTATCTTTGTCTAATATTTAAATTTGTTTGATGATCTGAAACATTTAAGTGTGACAAACATACAAAAAAATGAGAAATCAGGAAGGGGGCAAACACTTTTTCACACCACTGTATATATGCGTATGCCGCAGAGCAACCACTAGTTATGGGTACAGTTTTGGTTGTTTAAAAGCCAATTTTTACAATGTGTCTTAAAAGGGTTTAGTGTGGTACCGTTCTCTGATTGCAGGTGGTATGTTATTCCAGATCTTGGTGCCCCTCACTGATAGCACAGATTGAGTAAATGAGGTGCATCTGTGGGGGACCTCACAGTCTCTTCTAGTGATTGCTCTGGTGGTTGTACCGGTAACAGCTCTCAGTTTAACATATTCTCCCGGGGGGGGGGGGGGGGGCATAGCCATTTAGTATTTTATAAATTGAACAGGCAAATTTGACAGTTTTATAATTTTCAAAAGGCAGAACATTGTATTTCTTGTAAATGTGACAGTGTAGTGAGAATGAACCAGATGAGGCAACGAGCTGAATCAGCACAGACTTTATTCTCTTTAACAAGTTGAATCCACAAGAAGAGCTCCCAGGCCACAGTGCATCTGTGGCCTGGGAAACTTGGGAAACTTGGGAAAACTGGGAAACAAGATGGCGGCGCGTGCACAACGCGAGGCTCAGCGTCCTATCAGATTCTGGGGACTAGCAGTGTTATTTCTGCTCATTTCGGGTATGTTCGTTCAGAACAGCTCTGCTTTTACATCTTACACCCGAGATGAGCTTTTGAATATTGGTTTACAAAACAACGATAACAACCTTTTTATCAGCAACCTACGTCTGAATCTACGTCTCATCCCGGAGCTCTGGAGAACTCCCGACGCTCGGCAGGCTTCCCGGCCGACCGGAAGTGCTCGCAGGCGGCGTAAGGACCGTAAACAAAGGAGGGGTAAGCGCGGTGGGCTAAGAGCTAAGCTAAAGCTAACACCGCACCGGCTATCGCTACCCAGTATTTTCCTTGCTAATGTACGGTCTCTGGTGAGCAAAATGAGTGAACTACGGCTTCGGATCACCAACAATAAGAAACTTATGAACTGCAATATCATGATTTTTACGGAAACATGGCTTCACAGTGGAATACCCGACAATGCTATCGAGCTAGCCGGCCTACACACGCTCCGGGCAGACAGAGCAGCAGTTGACTCCGGTAAGACAAGAGGGGGGGGAGTGTGCATTTATATTAACAAGGCTTGGTGCACGAACTCTGTCACTGTTGAGAGACACTGCTCAGCTAACCTGGAGTTTCTCATGGTTAAATGTAGACCTTTCTATCTGCCACGTGAGTTCACTTGTACCATCATAACAGCCGCTTACATTTCTCCGGATGCTAATGCTAAGCTTGCTATGAAAGAACTGCATGCAGCTATTAAACAACAAACTGCACACCCAGAGGCAGCATTTATTGTGGCGGGTGATTTTAACCACTCTAACCTCAAGACAGTGCTTCCTAAATTCTACCAGCATGTCTCCTGTCACACAAGAGGGGACAAAACATTGGACCATGTTTACACCAATATTGTGGGAGCCTACACAGCAACTCCCCTCCCCCACCTAGGTCAGTCTGATCATTTATCCTTGTTCCTTACCCCCAAGTATGTACCGCTCATCAACCGGGTGAAGCCATCAGTGAGGACCATCAAAGTGTGGCCAGAGGGGGTTGACTCTGTACTCCAGGAGAAGTTTAGGAACACAGACTGGAGTATGTTCACCTCTCAGGCTACCTGTGGCTCCCACATAAACATCAACTCTTACACCCACTCAGTCCTGGACCATATCAACACCACTATTGACAGTGTCACCACGGAAAGACAGATCACCACGTACCCAAATCAGAAGCCGTGGATGAACAGAGAAGTGCGACTTCTGCTAAAAGCACGTAACAATGCCTTTAGATCTGGTGATGCACAGGCCTACAGTTCATCCAGGGCAGATCTGAAGAGGGGCATCAAGAAGGCCAAGCACAGCTACAAGCTGAAGGTGGAGGAACATTTTGGGGACTCTGACCCCCGACGTATGTGGCAGGGCATTCAAGCTATCTCTGATTATAAGCCCAGCAACTCCATACCTATAGCCATGACTGTGCCCTTTCTCAATGAGCTAAATAACTTCTATGCTCGTTTTGACAAGGACAACAACGAAAAGAACATCAATTTCCCACCCTCTGATGACCTCCACCACCTCACACTCACCCACACCGACGTCCGTAATGCACTGAGTCATGTCAACGTACGTAAGGCTGCTGGCCCTGATGGCATTCCTGGGCGTGTGCTGAAGGCATGCGCTGAGCAGCTGGCAGGGGTCTTCACAGACATCTTCAATCTGTCCCTGGCCCAGGCCGTGGTACCAGCGTGCTTCAAGACCACTTCAATAGTACCAGTGCCGAAACATTCAACACCATCATGCCTAAATGACTATCGCCCTGTGGCACTGACGCCCATAGTCATGAAGTGCTTTGAGCGACTGGTCTTGGCACAGCTCAAAAAAGGCCTGCCCCTTACACTGGACCCTCATCAGTTTGCCTACCGGAGCAACAGGAGTACAGACGATGCGGTTTCTACAGCGCTGCACTATGTACTCTCACACCTGGATGACAAGAACACCTATGCAAGAATGCTGTTTATTGACTTCAGCTCAGCATTCAACACAGTTATCCCCTCCAAGTTGCTCACTAAACTTGGAGACCTGGAAATCAGTACCTCCACCTGCAACTGGATCATGGATTTTCTGACCAACAGACCCCAGCATGTTAGGTCAGGCCCCAACCGTTCTTCCGTCATCACACTCAACACTGGTGTACCACAGGGCTGTGTGCTCAGCCCATTCCTCTACTCCCTCTACACCCATGACTGCAGGCCTATGTATGGATCCAATTCCATCATAAAGTTCACAGATGACACCACGGTGATTGGACTCATCAGGGACAACGACGAGTCAGATTACAGGGCAGAGGTTGAGCACTTGGCTACTTGGTGCGCTGACAATAACCTGCTCCTTAACACCAGCAAAACCAAGGAGCTCATAGTGGACTACAGGAAGGAGAGGGAAGAGACACATGACCCCATCCATATCAATGGCATAGCTGTTGAACGTGTCCCCAGCTTCAAATTCCTGGGGACCCACATCTCGGAGGACCTGTCCTGGTCAGTTAACACCACCAGCCTGATCAAGAAGGCCCATCAGCGCCTCTTCTTCTTGAGGACATTGAAGAAGAACCATCTATCAACTGACATCCTGGGCAACTTCTACCGCTGCGTGATAGAGAGCACCCTGACCAACTGTATCACAGTCTGGTATGGGAGCTGCTCTGTAGCTGACCGCAAGGCGCTGCAGCGGGTGGTGAAAACTGCCCAACGCATCACAGGGACTCCACTTCCAGCTATAGAGGACGTCTACAGGAAAAGATGTCTGCGCCAGGCACGCAGCATTCTTAGGGACTCCAACCATCCTGCTCATGGACTGTTCCAGCTTCTCCCCTCCAGAAGACGTTTCAGAAGCCTTCGGACTAGAACCAGCAGGTTTAGGAACAGTTTCTTTCCCACAGCTGTCACGTTATTGAACTTAGTTCCCCGCTGACTCTCTTACAATCATCTTTTACCATCCTCACCTGTACATAACTGCATAACTACATAACTACATCTAACTTATTGCACATTATTTGCACATAACAGTACTCTTAACTTTCTGCACTGCTGCATATATTTGCATATATTTGCTTAAATTGCACATACTGTTAATTACCGTATATACTGCACTGCTGTCCTTTGCACTTCTGATTGGATGCTAAACTGTGTTTTGTTACCTTGTATTCATACATGTGTAATGACAATAAAGTTGAATCTAATCTAATCTAATCTAATCTCCCTTTTATACCTTTAATCATTTGCATAGTGGCCTGGGGCTCAGACATCATACATGTTACAAGACAAAGCCTGTAGGGTGCATTAACATAACAGTACGCTGGTGCCGCACCACATCCTTCTCCCGGCAGCCAGCGCCTCCAATTCTCCTCGGGGGGGTATTCCACCTCCGCTGTTCTGTCTGGACACCCCATCAGCCTCTCTTCTCCTGGGCTATTACTCTATGGGTGGGGAGTCTAACACCTAGCGCCCCCCCCCAAACACCCAGAATGGGCCTTAACCCCCCCCCCCCCCCCCGTCCTTTGGGCTTCAGCTGATGTCAACAGGGGGTCGCCGGCTCTGTGGTGCTGCTCTGCTGATGGGGTACCCCAAGAGGCACGTCCGTTTGTGGGGGGAAAAGGTGAGGGGGAGAAAACACATCCTCAACAAGAATTCCTGTCCCTGCTGATGAGTCACTAACTTGCGGAGCCCCCAGCCTGGGGCGTCCACACCGGGAAGCTCAGGCCAACACCACCTGTTCGTCTGCCAACACAAAAGCGGGCTTGAGCCTGTCAATGCAGACGGTTTCTCTGCGTCCCTCCAAGTCTAACACAAAATGTTTCGCCCCAGGTTCCAAAACTCTGAACGGCCCGTCGTATGGTGGGCACAATGGGGTCTGGTGTGCATCATGTCTGACAAACACGAACGATGCATTCCAAAAGCTTTTTGGGATGAATGTGCGGGGAAAACAGTGGTGGTCCTGTCCACTCCCTACCTCTGCGCTACGTAGAGAATGCGGGAACGGCTCAGTCACGGGCGCGGGGTTGTCGGGTAAAAATTCTCTGGGGATCCGCAGCGGTTGAGAAAAGACGAGTTCTGCCAGGGAGGCTGCCAAATCCTCCTTCGGTGAAGAACACAACCCTAAAAGAACCCACGAGAGATGGTCTACCCCATTTGCATCTGTAAGCAAAGCCCTGAGTGCTGCCTTAAGTGACCTGTGAAAACGCTCACATAACTCGTTGGCCTGGGGGTTGTACGCGGTAGTGCGGTGAATGTTGACCCCCAGGCTCCATGCCATCGCGGACCAGAGGTCAGAAATGAACTGTGAGCCCCTGTCGGACGTGATGTCTGACGGAGCTCCATCAGACATCACTTTTTTGCTTTTTTGCCACCCAAGTTGGCAATAAAGCGCATGCTTCTTCCATGGACGTGGTAGAAGCTAGCGGCTCTGCTACGGGCCAGCACGTGGTGCTGTCCACAACTGTCAAGAGATGTGTAAACCCCTGCAACTGCGGAAGGGGCCCCACGAGGTCCACGTGCATCAAATCTCTTAGCCGGGATGTGGAACGGTTCGAGGGGAGCCTTTGTGTGCCTGTGCACCTTGGCTCATTGGCACGTGACGCAAGCTGCTGCCCACACTTTCACCTCTTTATGCAAACGTGGCCAGACGAACTTCGCCCCCACCAGTTTGACTGAAGAGCGCACTCCCGGGTGTGCAAGGGAGTGGACCGACTTGAAAACTCAACGGCGCCAAGTATGTGAGACCACCAGGCGCAGGCGGTCTGTGGAGACGTCACAGAGTAGGGGAGGGCCCCCTTCTTACAGTACCCTGCTCTCCACCCTTAACCCTGTTGGTCCACACTGGAGCGCGCAAATATACGCATCCCCGGCTTGCTCCACGGCTTGCTCCACAGCCATGGCGGTGTAATCTATTCCCACGTAGACCGGGGCCACCAATGCACGTGAGAGGCAGTCTGCCACCACGTTGAGTTTACCGGCCACATGCTGAATGTCGGTCATAAACTCCGAGATTGCAGCCAGTTGTCGTTGCTGCCGGGCCGACCACGGTTCTGAAACTTTGGCCATGGCGTACATTAGCGGCTTGTGGTCCACAAACGTGGTGAAGTTGCGTCCTTCCAGCCAGAACTGGAAATGGCGTATCGCCAGCACCTCTCTGTTGAATGCGCTGTATTTGCGCTTGTTGTCGCGTAAAGACCTGCTGAAAAACACAAGCAGCTGCCAAGAACCTGCGACGCACTGCTCCACTATGGCCCCTATAGCAACGTCCGATGCGTCCATAATGAGCGCTATCCGTGCCAACGGATCTGGGTCCGCCAGTAATGCGGCCTTCGTCAGCGCTGTTTTGGCATCCAAAAAAGCCTGACCTCGCCCGGGAGTCCAGTCGATGCTGTCTGCAGGTCTCTTCTTTTTTTAAGCGCAATGTACAACTGCTGCATCAGCTGAGCTCCACGGGGGAGGAAACAGTTGTAAACATTAACCATCCCTAAAAACTCCTGAAGTACCCTTACCGTCTGAGGATGCAGGAAATCTGCCACCGCGCGCACCTTGTCTGGTAACGGGATCGCCACCTCCGGCGAGATGTGGTGGCCCAAAAAGTCGATTGCTGTCACCCCGAATTGGCACTTCGCCGGGTTGATTATTAAACCATACGCTTCCAACCGCTGGAAAACCATCCTGAGGTGGGCGACGTGCTCATCCTCAGAATGCACTGGCCACCAGGATGTCATCTAGGTAGACGAAAACAAAAGGCAGATCGCGCAGCACCGTGTCCATAGAAGGTCTGCGCCGCACCTTTTAACCCAAACAGCATGCACGGAAGTTCGAAAAGGCCGAACGGAGTTATCACCGCTGTTTTGGGTATGTCTTCTGTGCGAACCGGGACCTGGTGGTAACCGCAGACCATGTCCAAATTGGAAAAAACGCGTGCCCTGGCTAGGTGGACGAAAAAATCCTGGATATGGGGGATCAGGCAGCGATCGTGTGCCGTAGCATTGTTTAATCGCTGGAAATCGCCGCATGGTCGCTACAACCTGTCGGCTTTAGGCACCGTGTGCAGTGGGGACGCCCTCAGGCTGTTTGAGCGCCTAATGATGCCAGTTTAGCTGCATCCAGGCGCCGAGGTCATGCAAAAATGGGCGGTCCCTTGGTGGCAATAAGGTGCTTGACCCCATGCATGGTTACAGCCACTGAAAACATTGGAACCGTGAGTGTTGGGAACTGGGCGAGTAACTGTTGGAACTTACCCTCTGGAGCTGTGATGTTGGCAAGTGTTATCAACCTGGCTCCTCGAGCTGTACAGGGCAGAGAATCAAAAGACACAGCATCCGGTTCCGGTTCCGCCGGACCGGTGGCGCCACACGAGTAGGCTGCCCGTTGCAACAGCCTTTTTTTTATCTTCCTTCTTCTTTCTACACCTTTCACTCTGTATATATATCATGGACGCACGGATCGCCCCGGGGGTCTCCCGGGTCGGCGGACGGAGCCACGGTTTGCAGCGGGAGACGTTACAGCGGGGAGGAGCTAGTGCTAGCTAGCACTCGGCCGCCGCCCGGTGCTAATGGGAAACTCGACATACCGAGAGCTGTAGCGAAAACGACTCGGGTGCCGGGCTGGAGTTTAGGCGGCGTGCAAGAAATATAAGACAGAATAATAAAGAGCGATGGCAAGAACCAAGCAGACCGCCCGTAAAATCTACTGGAGGAAGAAGCCCCCCAGGAGACAGCTAGCCACCAGGGCTGCTCGGAGAGGCGCTCCGGCCACCGGCAGAGTGAAGAGGCCTCGCCGTCACAGGCCCGTGGCTCTGAGAGAGATCTGTCGCTACCAGAAATCCACGGAGCTGCTCATCCGTAAGCTGCCCGTCCAGCGCCTGGTGAGGGAGATCGCTCAGGACTTCAAGACCGTCCTGCGTTTCCTGAGCTTCGCCGTCATGGCTCTGCAGGAGACCAGCAAGGCCCACCTGGTGGTCTCTTCTTCGCTAAGGGGGTCACCATCATGCCCAAAGACTTCCAGCTGGCCCGCCGCATCCGCGGAGAGAGAGCTTAGTCTTTCTGCTGCACATTCACCAACCAACCATAATGCTCTGCACTGTGTGTCTATATATATACATTTATAGTAATATGGACATATGTTTACTAGATGTTGTTTTTTCTTGCCTTCTGATTGTTGCTCTAAGTGTTGCTATCCCTGTGCTGTTGCAATCCTGGAATTTCCCCATTGTGGGACTAATAAAGGCTTATCTTATCTTATCTTATCAACCAGTCGTCTATTAGCAACATCAACTAATAAACCGTGCACACATAGAAAGTCTGCACCGAAAATGGGGGAGTTACATGCCGCTATGATGAAGGCCCACTGGAAGTTATGCCCATGCAAACATATTGTAACGTCTGGGCCATGTTGAGGGGGGCAGGGATTTCCCAGCATTCTTTGCCAGTTGTAAACGTTACTGTGTAAGTGTATTAAATGTGTTATTACTGAGCTATTATACTGCTGTGTCATTATAACTGCGTTATAATGACCCAGCAGTGTTTATAGGCAGGATTAAGGCAAGATGTATCATGTGTGTGTAACCATGATTGAAACGGAGGTCTGGGAGAATGACCTCCCCTCCTGTCTGTGCTCAGTTGTGGGTGTTGGGGTTGGGTGTGTGTGAATAAAGCCTGTTGGTCACAACCATCTTGCTCCTCTTCATTGTGGAACCCCGCATATGTCACACTGGTGTCAGAAGTGGGATGGAGCAAGATGGTTGTCAGGACCCGGGCAGAGGTCCAGCGGCCGGGGCGGTTCATCGCCCGGCTGGGACCGGAGCACAGAGCTGATACGCGGACTGCCGGAGTGGCTCACTGCGATGGACGGACCAGCACATCCCGCCTTCCACCTTTTTCAAGGCAGAGCGGGCCAAGCAGAGCAAACCAGCCCCACTTCCCACCCTTTTCAGGGCAGGACGGGCTGGCGATTCCAGGGCAATCAGGAGCGGCGATCAACCGGGAGGCGACCGTCCCATCCACCCGGTAGCGGGCCAAGATTCCCCGCTACAACGGCGAGAACCTGTCGGATGACCACCTGGCCCAGGTCGAGTTGGCTGCCGTGCTGAATGACTGGTAATCGGAGGAAACCGCCGTGCTGACAGCGAGGGGAAGGAGGAGGAGTTACGGCAGACCACAGCGGCGCGTCCACGGAGGAGACGGCCGTGGCGACGCGAGGAAGAGTGCTTCCGCTGCGGAGAGCCAGGGCACATCGCACGGTACTGCCCCGCGCTCACCCCGCGAGAAACTGGCCCCTCGCCAACGTTAAATTAGAGCGAGGTGGCATGGACGGGGAAAGGCCGCCTCCCGCAGATGCTTCCCCCAGCGGTGACGTCACAGAGGCCCTCGGCGCGCAGCAGCAGCGGAGCGAGCAGGACAGATCCGGTCTTTTCCCGGGCTCGGCAGGGGCTGCACGCCTGGATGTGGGCCAGCGGCCGCCTGGGAGTTTCCTGGCAGCGGTGGGAGTCGTGACTCCCGCTGCCAGGGGAGGGACTGTGCGTAGTCCTACTGAAGCTGTTGGATGTGCTGGTTGTCGGCATCGAAGCCGCCCAACGCCTGGACTGATTCGCGTTGGACTTCTGGGTTGGACTTTGATTTTTCTGGGGACAGAAACCAGTCCAGGGGGGAGCAGTGTAACGTCGGGGCCATGTTGAGGGGGGCAGGGATTTCCCAGCATTCTTTGCCAGTTGTAAACGTTACTGTATGTGTGTATTAAATGTGTTATTACTGAACTATTATACTGCTGTGTCATTATCCAGCAGTGTTTATAGGCAGGATTAGGGCAAGATGTATCATGTGTGTGTAACCATGATTGAAACGGAGGTCTGGGAGAATGACCTCCCCTCCTGTCTGTGCTCAGCTGTGGGTGTTGGGGTTGGGTGTGTGTGAATAAAGCCTGTTGGTCACAACCATCTTGCTCCTCTTCATTGTGGAACCCCGCATATGTCACAATATAGTTAGTGTCCTCTCACCAAATGTCTTAATGTCAGAGTCGTTGGCGGCTGCCAGCTCGGGACCACTACTTCCAGCCACCGTGTCCGAGCTGAACGGCAGGATGAGGGTCTTCTGGGAGCCGGAGTCCACCAGGAACCGTCTCCCTGAACATGAGTCCATGACGTAGAGTAGCTTATCTCTCTCACCGGTGGTCGCAGCTGCTACCAGCTGCAGATCTTGGCATTTCCCAACCGCTTGAACTGGCATGGTGGCACGAGTCGCTGTGCGTCTGCTCTGAAACGGCGATGGTAGAAGCAGATCGTGTCCTTCCCGTGCTTCCTGGCATCTGCACCGGCCACAATCAACGGCTCCTCACCCTTGCTGGTCGTCTCTCTGGGCTCCGGCGCCGCTGCGTTCACAGCAAAGGTTCTGGTCGCCAGGATGATCTGGTCCGCTTCTTGCACTAGTGTGCAATAGTTCTTTGTCGCCAGCAGTGGTGAGTTTGCCAGGATCACTCTCACCGCTGCCGGGAAGTTTCTGAGGAACAGGTGGGGGAACAGGAACGGCTCACCATCTCTGCCCATTAACGCCAACATGTTCTCCATCAACTCGACTGCTGACCTGTTCCCTAACTCAGAGCGCGTCAGGAGCCTTTCCGCTCTCTCGCAGGCCGAGAGCGTGTAGCGCTGGGTCAGCATCTTCTTGAGCGCCTCGTATTTTCTGTGGGCCGGTGGCTCTTGGAGCGGGCTTGCCACCTGCTGTGTTGTGCATGTGTCCAGCACAACAACCACATACTAAAATCTGGTTTCGTCTGCCGTTACCCCACGGAGAGTGAACCTCTGTGTGTAGGAACCACGCTGTCAGGTCGTGCAGCCAAAAGTCCGGGAGCTTGACTGAAATAGCGCACGCGGCGCTGGCGCTTCCTCTCCGGCTTGTCTCCGGGGTGCTCACTTCATCTTCCATTGCATGTCAAGGGTCACCAGTGTAGAGAGAATGAACCAGACAAGGCAACGAGCTGAATCAGCACAGACTTTATTCTCTCTAACAAGTTGAATTCACAAGAAGAGCTCCCAGGCCACAGAGCATCTCTCTTTTATACCTTTAATCATTTGCACAGTGGCCTGGTGCTCAGACATCAAACATGTTCCCTGTCCCACCTGGAGAAGCCTGGGAACGCGGTGAGGATCATGTTCTTTGACTTCTTCAGTGCTTTCAACACCATCCAACCGATGATCCTGAGGGACAAGCTGCTGTGCGCAGGGCTGGACCAGCTCCTGTCATCATGGATCCTGGACTACCTCACTAACCGGCCACGGTTTGTGAGAACCCGGGATTGTGTGTCCGACACGAACATTGGTAGCACGGGGGCCCCCCAGGGAACGGTTTTGGCTCCCTTCCTGTTCACCCTTTATACTGCGGACTTCTCACACAACACAACACACTGCCATCTACAGAAGTTCTCTGATGACTCTGCGATCGTCGGCCTCATCTCCAACGGAGATGAAGCTGAGTACAGAGGACTTATCCAGGACTTTGTGGACTGGTGCCATCGAAACTACCTCCAGATCAACGCGAGGAAAACTAAGGAGCTGGTGGTGGACTGCCGCAGGCAAGGACAACTCCTCACAGCACCAGTAAACATACAGGGAACAGACATCGAGATGGTGACATCCTACAAGTACCTGGGTGCTCATCTGAACAATAAACTAGACTGGTCACACAATACCGATGCACTCTACAAGAAGGGACAGCACAGGCTGTTCCTACTGAGGAGGCTCAGGTCTTTTGGTGTACAAGGGGCGCTGCTGAAGACATTCTACGACACGGTGGTGGCATCAGCCATCACTTTTGGAGTGGTCTGCGGGGGCAGTGGCATTACAGCAGCTGACAGGAAGAGACTGAACAAACTAATCAAGAAAGCTAGCTCTGTCCTGGGGCAACGCCTTGACCCAGTGGAGGAGACAGGAGAGAGAAAGATGGTGACTTAACTATCATCTCTGCTGGAGTCCGAGTCCCACCCTATGCAGGACATACTGAGCGCACTGAGGAGCTCATTTAACAGTAGACTACATCATCCTGGATGCGCGACCGAGAGGTTTCGCAGGTCCTTCCTACCTACGGCTGTCAGACTGTATAACCTAAGCAGGGCTGCTCGCAGAGATAGCAAAAAAACGTGACGACCTAATAGTATTGAATGCAAAAGAAGCAACAGACTTACACAAATGGTCCCCTCCAGCATACAACTAGGACAATATTAGTCGCTACGGAGGGTGACAATATGTATGGGTACATATTCATACCATGTAGGGTAACTAAATAGACGGTTATGCTGTTTATTCCATCTAGCTACAATGCTCCGCACTGTGTATATATATTTATATATTTATGTGTACATATGTATATTTACTGCTCTTATTTTTCTTATCTTCTTAATTATTGCTCTGAGTGTTGCTATACCTGTGCTGTTGCAATCCTGGAATTTCCCCATTGTGGGACTAATAAAGGCTTATCTTATCTTATCTTATCTAATGTTACAAGACAAAGCCCGTATGGTGCATTAACATAACAGTACGCTGGTGCTGCACCACTTCCTTCTCCCAGCAGCGTGGGAGAAGGAAGTGGTATAAAGATAAATGGGTTTGATTATGGTTACACCAGTGAGTGACCAGTTGGTAAAAAAGTAATCGATGTGTGAGAAGATCATTGCATGCAGACACATAACTGTCAGCGATGGTCTAATTTGTTTAAAATTTCTTAGATTGAATTTGATTAAGTTAGAGATTTTTTTGATGTGTTTTTTAAAGGTTAATGAGGAGTCTAAAATCACACCGAGGTACTTAAATTCCTTGACTAGTTGCAGCTCCTCTTCTTTTAAGAAAATGTTTGAGTTTGTAGTATTTGATCATTGTTTGGTGAAAATCATGCAAACAGTTTTTTTAGTGTTTAGCAGGAGACATGAATTATTTGGCCAGTCATGGATTTGTGTCATCACTGTTGAAAGAATACAAGTGGCTTCTTGTGTGTTTTTTGCATGTGTGAATATTACGTGTCATCTGCATACATTTTATATGTATGCAGATGACAGTGCATGCAGATTACTGTAATTTCCCAGTTTGGGATCAATAAAGTACATCTATCTATATGAATGTTTCTGCATGCATTTGGTAGATCATTTATGTATAGGGTTATAATGTTGGTCCAAGTATGGAGCCTTGTGGGACACCCATTTGACATTTCAAATATGGTGATTTGACACTGTTGACCATTACACATTGCTGTCTGTCGGTTAAATAGGATTTCATCCATTTGATAGCATGTTCTGTAAAATTAAACTGAGTAACTTTGGTTAAAAGGATGTTATGGTCAACGGTGTCAAACACCCTCTTCAGATCTAAAAACACAGCACCTACACATTTGCACTTATCTAAAAAATATTTAGTTTTCTCTAGGAACAAGCTTATTGCAGACTCTGTTGAGTGGTGGGCACGGAACCCAAACTGTACGTGATGCAGGGGAGTGTTTCCATAATTCAGATGTTCACATAATAGTGTGGCCAACCACTTTTCAATTATTTTTTAGATGACAGGTAAGATGCTGACTGGTCTGTAGTTGTTTATATCAGTTTTACTCCGTGTTTTGAAAATTGGTCTGACCACTCCTACCTTCCAGGCATTTGGGACGGCAGCATGTTTAATTGTCAGATTGATTAAATGAGTAATTGGACAAATGAGAGATTCTTTATTTTCTTTTAAAAATTTGGTGTTAAGACCATGTTCATCTGTTGCTTTTGAGCTATTCAATGAGCTGATGATATTTGCAACTTCATTTTCAATTATTTCTAATATATAAAAGACTGATTGTGAGGGGTTAATATGACTAGAGTTATGATCAGGCAGATTAAATGAATTGGATATTTCTAGCGCAGAGTTTATGAAAAAGTTGTTAAACTCTGTAGCAATGACTGTGAGATTCTGTACCAATTTGTTATTAATATTAAGTTCCATGTCTCGTTATCTTTTTTGTTCTGTTTATTCGTCAGTTTGTTAATATTATTCCAAATTTTTTTGCCATCTCCTTTTGCATTTTCAGTAATGGTTATAAAAAAGTTTGCCTTTGCCTTCCTCAGAGTTTGTGTTACCTCATTTCTAGAAGACATAAATTTTTGTCTGTCTGTTGTTAAACCTGTTTTTAGAGCTATTTTAAGATTCTGATCTCTGGTCTTCATGAGTTGTAGATATTCAAAGTTGAGCCATGGTAAACTGTGTAACGTAAAATATGGGAATATTAATAAATAATAAATATGATCAGGTATGAATTATTTAATTTATATTGATGTATTGGAATCTGAGCTCAAATCTCATTTCATATACATCAGAAAAGCTAATAACACTCGTAAGGGGCACCAGCTTCTATCTTTAAGAAGCAATTTGATCTTTAATTTCACTTTATACCTGTTTGATCACTCAATAAATTAATCAATAATCAGTCTCAAAAATTTTCCGTGAATTCGATACCTGGGCTTGAAACAGACTCAGAATGAAATAAATTCCCAACAACTTCTCATTTTAAATATTTATTAAACGAAATGATTAATAGACATCGAAATAATTTCATTAATCATAAAATCAATCTTGTAAATGATAGATTAACAATGTCAATATTTTCGGAACCAGGGTTAAACTGAGAAACGAATTTCTATCAGTTTGAGTTAACAGATTATCAAAAACAACGCAAATTTATGGAGAAAGTTTGCTAATTATGAAAAAGTCCTAAATTAATCTTAAGAAAATAAAAACGGAATTTTAATGAAAAGGAGAGTTATGTTAAGGGCTTCTTAATTTGCATCTGATTAGATATATAAATTAGTACCGAACCTCAAGTTTAATTCAGCAGATGAATTAAAGTTTTTTCAGCTCACGTGATCCTCAGTGATGGCAGTTCTGTCGTCCTTTTTCAGCCCAAGACTTTGTGGATGTGAGGGAAATATCTGCCAGCAGATACTTCAAGGGTTCACAGCTCGACCTTTAGATTCAAGCGGTCGAAGGAGGCTGGATTCTGGGCTGCATGACCCACAGTTGAAACGGGTCTTAGCCAGATGGTGCCGACGTCTCTTCAGAGTGATGTGGGACAGCTGTGTGTTGATCCTACAGCTGCACGTTATGTGGGAGCTGCGTCTTTCTTCAAGAGGTCTTCGGTAATAATTAAGAGATATCTAATCCGATTTCAAATTAGAAAAGAAACTTTCGGACTTTAGATAAAAATAGTTTTGAGAGGTGCTTGGTCAAGAAAAATATTATAAAAATAAAGTCAAGATTAAAGTTTACCTTAAAATTAAACAAACGGCGGTTTACAGAAAGTTTAACAAAAAGTGATAAATTAAGAATTGGAGTTTGACTCCGATTAAGAATTGAGCTCAAAGAAAAAGGAATTCCTAGGCATTTAAGAGAAGAAGAAAATACAAAGTTACATAAACAAATTATCTGCTGTGTTCAGAAAAGCGCCATGTGGTCCTTTGTTCTCCCTTGCTGTGTGTAGACAATGGAGGAGATCAGAAAGAAGGGAGCAGGCGAAAAGAGAATCCGGAGCAGAAAGAGAGTGGTGTCTGACGAAAAAGGCAAAAAGGGGCTGAAACAGAGTCTCTCTCTCCCTTTTATAAGCTCTGTTGAGTTTCGCGGGATTCTGGCCTGACCGGAACCTCAGCCAATGAGCGTCCTTCGTGGGCGGGCTCGATGAACCTTTAGTCCAATAACAGGCCTTGTCTGTGAGAGACCAATAGGATGAAGAAGCTGGGGTTCTATGAAGACTGGTGACACATGATATCAGTCCACAGGAATACACAGTTTTAAATGCATTGGAATGTACTGTTACAAACTTATGTATAACTAAACTAACCTTAGTGTATCTTATAAGCAGTGCTTCTAAATCAACATGCAGGAATAAACATTCATTTAACATCAACATGCATATATATATATATAAAATCACAGATTAATGCATTTCACACATATTATTGATTTTCCACATCAAACACATCAGAGTCCATCTGCATTTTCATAGTTCTGAAAAGAATGAAGGTTTAGAATTGAGTTTGTAATAATGTACTTTAAAGTTGTTTAAATCCAGCGTTTTCACAGTTTAAGGAAATTAACTGAGTCGTGGATCTGTGTAGGTTTTATGGGGGCAATAAAAGTGCAGCCGGACATTGGGGAAATTCCTTAGGCTGGTTTTAACAAAAGGAGATTTCAGCTGTGGCCTGGGGGAAGAAAATCCATTTCTTTGCATTATTCCTGGATGAAACAAAAATGTCTTTAAGCAGAAAAATAATTATTGCTGAGCCAAAGTGAGATGATGCTACAACTGATTCTTCTTGACAAGATTCTTCTCAATCTTGTCCCTCCTATTCACTTCCCAATGAAAATCTTAGCATTTTCAACTCTGCCACCTCCAGCTCCACCCCCTGTCTTTTTGTCAGCACCACCGTCTCCAAACCATACATCATAGCAGGTCTCACTACCATCTTGTAAATCTTCCCTTTCAGTCTTGCTGCTGCCTTTCTGTCACAAATCACCCCTGACACTTGTCTCCACCCACACCACCCTGCCTGCACTCTCTTCTTCACCTCTCTTGTGCATTTTCCATTGCTTTGGATGGTTGACCCCAGGTATTTAAACTCATCTAATTTCACTACTGCTACTTCTTCCATCTTCACCATTGCACCTGCCTTCCTCTAATTCACACTCATTTATTCTGTCTTGCTTCTACTGACTTTCATTCCTCTTCTCTCCAGAGCATACCACCACCTCTCCAGGTTCTCTTCCACCTGCTCCCTACTCACACTACAGATCACAATGTCATCTGCAAACATCATGGTCCATGGAGACTCCTGCTTGACCTTGTCTGTCAGCTTGTCCATCACCATGGCAAACAAGAAGGGGCTCAGAGCCGATCCTGAATATAATCCCACCCCCACCTTGAATCCATCCTTCACTCCTACAGCACACCTCACATACTTCTCTGCCACTCCTGACTTTCTCATACAGTACCACACTTCCTCTCTTGGCACCCTATCATATGCTTTTTATAGATCCACAAAGACACAGTGCAACTCCTTCTGACCTCTATACTTCCCCATCAGTACTCTTAGAGCAAACATTGCATTTGTAGTACTCTTTCTTGGCAGGAAACTGTACTGTTGCTCACCGATTATCACATGTCCCCTTAACCTGCTTCAACAACTTTTTCCCATATCTTCATATTGTGGCTGATCAACTTTATGCCTCTGTAATTACTACAGCTCTGAGTATCACCTTTGTTTCTCGATCCAAGATGGCGCCCACAGTGGCCGCCATGGTGCTTCGCTGCCCTTTAATTTGTTTGTTTCTGTTCATCAGTTGTGTGTCTGCCTGCTCTTATACCCGAGAAGAGCTTCTAAATATCAGGTCTTTCACTCCCACGGACCTTCTCCCGGTTTTTTTGGCTCCTGCCGCCGATCTAGTCCACTTTCTAGCCCAAAAAGTGAGACGGCGGAAGAGAGGAAAACGTGCGGGAGCTCTCGAACGGCTTCAGAAGAGGGGCACGCGCACAGCCTTGCCTGGAATATTTCTGACCAATACCAACTCTCTCTCTAACAAGGTAGACGAACTGAGAGTGCTGATGCGATTTAAGGACCTTGCTAATTCGTCTGCCCTCTGTTTTACTGAGACTTGGCTTAATGATTCTACTCCGGACAGCGCGATCAGCCTTGAGGGATTTCAGCTGTTTCGTGCTGATCGCGTCACAGAGCTCTCCGGTAAGTCTAAAGGAGGAGGAGTATGCTTTTACATTAACAGCAGCTGGTGCTCTGACGTAACCGTGATTTCCCGGCACTGTTCTCCCAACCTAGAATTTCTCTCCATTAACTGCAAGCCATTTTATTCCCCGCCGGAGTTTGCTTCATTCGTATTGATCGCTGTGTACGCCCCTCCTGATGCGGACGCGCGCGTGGCTCAGCGCGCGCTCGCAGATCACATCCAACATGCGGAGCGGACTTTCCCGGACTCCCTGGTTATTGTGGTTGGCGACTTTAACCAGAGCAATCTGAGTCACGAGCTCCCCCGCTACAAACAGTTTATTAAATGCCCCACCAGAGGAATAAACACGCTGGATCACTGTTACACCACAGTGAAGGACGCGTATCGCGCTGTTCTCCGCGCTGCGCTCGGACTATCTGATCACGTGATGGTCCACCTCATTCCCACATACAGACAGAGACTGAAGCTCACTAAACCTGTTGTGACCACCAGGAAGAAATGGACCAGTGAAGCTGGAGAGAAACTGAACACATGCATGGAAATAACTGACTGGGACATGTTTAAAGGAGCCACACATGATCTTAATGAGTACACAGACACTGTGAACTCATACATCAACTTTTGTGAGGAGAACATTCTTCCATCGCGCACCAGGGTGAGGTACTCTAATGATAAGCCCTGGTTCACTGCCAAGCTCAGACAGATCAGGAAGGAGAAGGAAGCAGCGTTGAAAAGTGGAGACAGGGACTGCTACAGGGAGGTTAAATATCGGTTTAGCAGAGAGCTGAAGAAAGCTAAATCTGTGTATTCTGAGAGACACCAGCAGCAGTTCACTGCTAATGACTCGGCTTCTGTGTGGAGAGGACTGAGGCAAATCACCAACTATCAGCCTCAGGCTTCTAAAGGTCAGGATGACAAAGCCCTTGGTCAAAAACTGTCCCAACATTACGCCCGTTTTGACACCTCGTCAGCTGTGTCCAACTCCCCCACTCCTCCCAGCTCCACTGCCTCCTTGGCCGCTAATTCATCAAAAGCGGTCCCCCCCCCTCCTCCCCCCCCGCCCTTGTCATCAGTGTGCAGGACGTGCACAGACAGTTCTCCAGACTGAACCCACGCAAGGCCCCCGGTCCGGACGGCGTGCCTCCCTCCACCCTGAGACACTGTGCGAAAGAGCTGGCTCCTGTCTTCACAGACATTTTTAACACCTCCCTTAAGCAATGCCACGTGCCGACCTGCCTCAAATCCTCCACCATCATCCCTGTCCCCAAGAAGCCACGGATTACTGGACTTAACGACTACAGACCTGTAGCGCTTACCTCTGTAGTCATGAAGTCCTTTGAGCGCCTGGTCCTGTCCCACCTCAAGTCAATCACCACTCCCCTCCTGGACCCGCTGCAGTTTGCCTACCGTGCCAACAGGTCTGTGGACAACGCAGTCAACCTGGCCCTCCACTCCATCCTGCAGCACCTGGACTCCCTGGGAACCTACGTCAGGATCCTGTTTGTGGACTTCAGCTCTGCATTCAACACCATCCGCCCCGCTCTGATCCAGGACAAGCTGTCCCTGCTCGGCGTGCCTGACTCCCTCTGCAGGTGGATCACCGACTTCCTGACCGACCGGAGGCAGCATGTGTGGCTGGGGAAGTCTGTCTCAGACTCTGTTAGCATCAGCATCGGATCACCCCAGGGCTGTGTACTTTCCCCCCTACTCTTCTCCCTTTATACCAACTCCTGCACCTCCACCCACCAGTCTGTTAAGCTGATCAAGTTTGCGGACGACACCACCCTCATCGGGCTCATCTCCAATGGCGATGAGTCCGTCTACAGGAGAGGGGTGGCCCAGCTGGTGTCCTGGTGCAGCCACAACAACCTGCAGCTGAACGCTCTGAAGACAGCGGAGATGATTGTGGACTTCAGGAAAGTCACAACCCCCCTGCCCCCCCTCACCATCACAGGCTCTCCCATCACCATTGCAGATTCCTTCCGCTTCTTGGGCACCACCATCACCCGGGACCTCAAGTGGGAGCCAACCATCAGCTCCCTCATCAAAAAGGTCCAGCAGAGGATGTTCTTTCTGCGGCAGCTGAGGAAGCTCAAGCTACCCACCAAGATGTTAGTGCAGTTCTACACGGCCATCATTGAGTCCATACTCACCTCCTCCATAACCGTGTGGTACGCAGGAGCTACTGCCAGGGACAGACTAAGGCTGCAGCGCATCGTGCGCACTGCTGAGAAGGTGATCGGCTGCAAGCTCCCATCTCTCCAGGATCTGTACATCTCCAGGACCCGGAGGCGTGCAGGCCGGATCATGGCCGATCCTTCACACCCTGGTCACGTACTGTTTGCCACCCTCCCCTCAGGTAGAAGACTTCGGTCCATTCAGACTAAAACCTCCCGGCACATCAACAGCTTTTTCCCCTCTGCCATCAGACTGCTGAACATTAAGTGACTTATTGACTCTCGTGCACTATATACAGCAGCTCAACCAGACTCATGTCATTCATCACTGTTTTTCTGTTGCATTATCGACTGCACATCATCTGCTACTTGCTAATTTATTTAAAACTGCTGTGACTAGTATTACTCATTATTATTATTATTATTATTATTATTATTACTTATTATTCTACACTTATTGCATGGTTTTACTCTTTAAGTTTTTTTTTAGTTTATCTCTTTATCTTATCATGTTTTAATGTTGCAGCATGGCACCGAGACAAATTCCTAGTTTGTGTACTACATGAACAATGGCAATAAATCTGATTCTGATTCTGATTCTGATTCTGTTCTTAAAAATTGGTACCAAAACACTTCTTCTCCACTCCTCAGGCATCCTCTCACTCTCCAAGATTGTGTTAAACAATCTGGTTAAAAAGTCCCCTGCCATCTCTCCTAAATATCTCTATACCTCCACAGGTACATATGTCATCAGGACCAACCGCCTTTCTATTCTTCATTCTCTTCAAAGCTGCCCTCACTTTCGCCTTGCTAATCCTCTGGACTTCCTTGTTCACTATCTTTACTTCATCCATTCTCCTCTCTGTCTTTGGGCTGCACAGTGGCGCAGTGGTTAGCACTGCGGCAGCACAGTTTACCCTTGGCCGGGGGATTGTGGGGATCGTGGGATCGTGGGTTCGATCCCAGCCCCCGACCAACAGTGATCTGTGTGGAGTTTGCATGTTCTCCCCGTGTATGCGTGGGTTTACCCCAGGATTTCTCCGGTTTCCTCCCACATCCCAAAAAACATGCAGGTTAGGTTAATTGGAGACTCTAAAGTGGCCCTTGGTGTGAATGTGTGTGAATGGTTAAAAAGGGATGGCGCCGTATTGTGGCTGCTTCATCCATCCAGGTGGTGGATGACCCTTAATTTCTGTAAAGTGTCTTTGAGTGTCTATGATAAAGCGCTATATAAATCTGATGCATTGATTGATTGATTGTCTCATTTTCTTTATTAATCCACTCTTCAAAGTACTCCTTCCACCTTTTCAACACACTCGTCATTTGTTAGTACATTACCATTTCTGTTCTTAATCAACCTAACCTGCTGCACATCTTTTCTAGCTTGATCTTTCTGTCTAGCCAGTCGATACAACTCCTTTTCTTCTTCCTTAGTGTTCAGCCTCTCATACAACTCACTATATGCCTTATCCTTTGCCTTTGCCACCTCTCTCTTTGCCATGCACCTAGATTCCAAATACTTCCTGTCTACTTTCTTCATCTCCCTGACTATGCCACTTTTTCTTTGCTAACCTCTTCCTTTGGATACTTTCCTGTACCTCCTCATTCCACCATCAAGTCTCCTTGTCTTCCTTCTTCTGTCCACTGGATACACCACGTACCTTTCTGTTTCCCTCAATACCTTTGCTGTACTTTCCCAGTTATCTGGTAATTCTTCCCTACCACCCAGAGCCTGTATTAACTCCTTCCTAAACTCTGTGCAACCTTCTTCCTTCCGTAAGGTCCCCCACTTAATCTTGGACTCTGCCTTCACTGTTTTCCTCTTATTGCTTTGCAAAGTTATCCTACAGACTACCATCCGATGCTGTTTAACCACATTCTCCCCTGCCACCACCTTGCAGTCTCCTATCTCTTTCAAATTTCTCCTTCTGCATAAGATCAATCAATCAATCAATCAATCAACTTTATTTATAAAGCACTTTAAAAGCAACACTCGCTACACAAAGTGCAGTACAGCAAGAGAACATAAAAGCAGGGCACTAACACAAAGGGCGCTAACACAAGAACCACAGTAAAAAATAAATAAATAAATAAATAAATTCATAAATAAAATAAAAATTAAAATAAATAAAAATCCATTTCATTCAATAAAATCAATGTCTCATACTGGGTCGAAGGCCAGGGAGTAAAAATGTGTTTTAAGCCTTGTTTTAAAAATGGACAGTGAAGGTGCTTGTCTAATGTCCAGGCTTAAATCATTCCAGAACCTGGGGGCCATGATCGAAAAGGCTCTGTCCCCTCTGAGCTTGCGCCTCGCCTTTGGTACCTCCAAAAGCAGCTGTTCAGCTGACCTAAGGGACCGGGTGGGAGCGTAGGGATGCAGAAGCTCAGAGAGGTAAGGTGTAGCAAGACCATTCAAGGATTTAAAAACAAATAAAAGAATTTTAAAATGAACTCTAAAATACACTGGCAGCCAGTGGAGTGAAGCTAAAATGGGTGTGATGTGATCTCTTCCATGTGTACCTGTTAAAAGACGAGCAGCGGCATTTTGAACCAGCTGCAGACGGGAAAGAGATGACTGGCTGACACCGGCGTAAAGTGCGTTACAGTAATCCAGCCGAGATGAAATAAAAGCATGGATTACCGTTTCCAAGTGTGGTCTAGAGAGAATGGGTTTTACTTTTGCTAAACGCCTTAGATGAAAGAAGCTGGATTTTACCACAGAACGAATCTGCGTGTCTAATTTAAAATCATTGTCCATGATAAAACCAAGGTTCCTAGCTGTGGATTTAACATAAGGAGTAAGGGGGCCTAAGTATACAGGAAGGGACTCACAGGAGTGACTAGGTCCAAACACCATCACTTCGGTCTTCTTATCATTAAAATTTAGGAAGTTTAGGGCCATCCAAGACTTTATGTCTTCAGTGCACGCCAGGAGTGAGTTTACTGATGAGGCAGCTTTTTGTTTTAGAGGGACATAAATCTGACAGTCATCAGCATACAGGTGGAAAGAGATACCATGCTTTGTAAAAATGGAACCCAGTGGAAGTATGTACAGAGAAAAAGGCATGGGCCCTAGAATTGACTCCTGTGGGACCCGGTAAGGCAGAGGAGCAGAAGAGGATTCAAACCCAGACATGCTAACTTTAAAAGTCCTGTCTGACAGATAGGATCTAAACCAGCTGAGAGCAGTGCCACAAATGCCCACTAGGTGCTGCAAACGGGAAATTAAAACATGATGGTCCACTGTGTCAAAGGCAGCAGTTAAATCAAGCAGCACAAGAACAGCATATTCACCTGAATCACATGCCAAGAGAATATTGTTAAAAACTCTTAACAAGGCTGTCTCTGTGCTATGAAGAGCTTTGAAACCAGATTGAAAAACCTCCAAAATACCGTGTTCATCCAGAAAACATTTCAGCTGCATATAGACAATTTTCTCTAAAATTTTTGAGAGAAATGGCAGCTTGGAAATAGGCCTAAAATTTGCCAACATGGTATAATCAAGACCAGGTTTCTTAATCAAGGGCTGTACAACTGTATGTTTAAAATTTGCAGGAACCACACCAGATGACAGGCTGCTGTTCAAGATGATGAGAACTGACTGGCCTATACTGGGAAGCACCTCTTTAAAAAGTCTAGGACGGACAGCATCACAGGGAGACCCTGAGGGCTTAATGTGGGTAACAACATCCTCTAAAAATTACAGAGTCACAGGTTCAAACTGATCAAAATCAGCAGAACAAAGGACAGAGACAGAAGGATCAGAGGCAGGAGGTGAGATGAGAGCCCTGGTGGTGGCCACCTTATCAATGAAAAAGTTCATAAAATCATTGCATAACTCAGAGGAGGCCTCCAAACAGTCAGTCTGTGGGGAATTAAGAACAGAGTCAACAGTGTTAAATAAAACATGTTGATTATGACAATGAGATAAAACATTAGCAAAATATTTGCTTTTTTTCCTGCTTGACAATGTTTTGATACTGACGCCAGCAGTCTTTTAAAATCTGCAGTGACACCTGCAGTTTGTCCTTCTTCCATCTGCGTTCAGCTCTGCGCCACTGCTGTCTGACTGCACGAGTTCTGTTATTGAACCACGGCTCAGGTTTGGATCGAGGCTGCTTGGTTTTCAGTGGAGCCACACAGTCCAAGATGTTTTGGCAGGAGAAGTGAAACCAGGAGCTGAGTTCCTCTACAGATGAGATGGAACCAGGAGGGACACAGAGCTAGGGATGTTATGTCCAACACCGAAGGCCCGAAGCCCGTGTCGAGCAAAAGGGGCGTGTCCAGATGAAGCCTGCCTCGAGGCCTGTATAGTTTGTCACAGTATCACGTGACAAAAGGCAAACAAAGCCCCGTTTTCTAAAATCACGTGATTGCCTCGTTATTTGATGCAATTTGTTTAAAAAGCTGCGGGAAATACAGGAAATGTTCTGCGTGATCCGAGGTGACGCTGACGATCGTGACGTGCAGAAGAGAAGAGACGAGAGAAGAGCAGAACTATGGAACCACCAAAAAGAGGAAGGACATCTACAGTTTGGGAGCACTTTGACCTGATTTCTCCCAAGAAGGTAAAATATAATGTACAACTGCTTTGATTGATCACATAGAAGATAGATAAAATAGATAAGGTACATAAAACAGATAAAATCAATAATATTGTGGAGGATATGAATAAGGGTTACCAGTGTGGAGGCAAGGATCAAATAAGTGCAGGCGGACACGGTGAACTGAAGGTTAAAAGGGTGCTTTATTCATCCTCCATCACGAGGTTCACTCAGCGCTGTGGCAGCGCGCTGGAGTGAGCCCTGCGTCTCTAAGTCAGCAACAAGCAAGTGAGAGAGCCCTCATGAGGCATATACAGTCAGCTTATATACTCAGCCACAGACAATGCATGCATGGCATGTTAGCATCACAGTACAGCAGGAATGCATGGGACATTTACATGAGAGTCACACATATCAATAGCAGTATTACTGGCGCCGGAATTCCTCTCTGCTCTGGAGCTGTAGGACAAAAGAGGTTGCAAGGCATATCTACATATTGATATCAGTCCATACATCTCATTGTTCTGTTAATTGCTCAAGCTGAGCGCTCTGCCTGTCCCATAGGTTGTGGTGGGTCACCATACCGCTCCCCCCCAGAGGGCTCAGCAGGGGGCCGAGGCGTCAATCGGCCGGCTTTGGAAGTGAGCTGCGGGAAAAGCTCTGTGCAGGAGGTGGAGGGAGGGTGGGGGTAGCAAATGCTGGCCCGGGACGGCGAAGTTGTCCGGGCCGCGCAAAAATTGCATGTGGATCCGCGATGTTGAAGGGCTTTCCCGTTAAATGCGGCGGAGATCCACAGCGGCTGTGAGAAGAAAAGTTTGTCTCTGACTCCTCTCGCGGCTCAGTCCTGCGAGGATGCGTAGCGGCCATGAAGAAAAAACAAAAGCTGGAGCTGTGTGAGGGACTTGGTGTGTTGGCTTTAGGTGCGGGCGCAGCCCTAAAGCCCTCGGGGACCACAGACGGCTGAATTCCCATGTGCGCCGTGGCTGAGACTCATACAAAGTCCTGTGTGCAGGCTGCGAGTCTGCTTCAGGTGTGTGGGCAGCCCCGAAGGTTCCGAGGATGGCGGTCAGCCGTGTTTCTCGGGCATGTGCAGCGGCGGAGGATGATGGCAGTCTGTGGAGCCGGTATTGTCCCGTGCGTGGCGCGCCTGGCGCAGTGACCACATAGCTGAAAGCTGCGCTGTCCTCGTAACCCCCCAGTGTGCGTGCGGGGGTTCGGTGCGTGGGTGGTCCGCTGTCGAGAGGTGAGTCAGGGTCAGGGAGCTTGCTGGAAATCAGCGTTGTTGACGCCAATGGTCTTCCCTGTTCGGACTGTTGCTGTCGTTCGCTCGTGCTGGGTCATGGTGCGTTCTGGTCCACGCGCTGCGTTCTCCGTCCAGCCCTGGAGGTTGCCGTCGTGGAGAGAGGACGAGGTGCGTGCGCGCTCGTGTGGATGCGGAGGATGTGAGCGATCCTCTGTCTCTGTAATCCACAGCGCGGTGAGAGGGAGCAGACGTTCTTTGTCCCTCGGCAGGTCCCAGCGTGGAGGTCCCAGATCTCAGGCGAGGGTCGCACCATGATGCTTTGTGCAGCTTTCCCGGTCGTGGATGATCTCCGGGGAGTTCGCCTGGTGTTGGTTCTGCGTTGAGGTCTCCCGTGTGGCAGAAGGGAGGGCAGTCCATTCGCGTCAGGCAGCTGCATTCGTTCGTCGTCAGACTCACCGTCGGGGTCACCAGTGTGGAGGATATGAATAAGGGTTACCAGTGTGGAGGCAAGGATCAAATAAGTGCAGGCGGACACGGCGAACTGAAGGTTAAAAGGGTGCTTTATTCATCCTCCATCACGAGGCTCACTCAGCGCTGTGGCAGCGCGCTGGAGTGAGCCCTGCGTCTCTAAGTCAGCAACAAGCAAGTGAGAGAGCCCTCGTGAGGCATATACAGTCAGCTCATATACTCAGCCACAGACAATGCATGCATGGCATATTAGCATCACAGTACAGCAGGAATGCATGGGACATTTACATATTGATATCAGTCCATACATCTCATTGTTCTGTTAATTGCTCAAGCTGAGCGCTCTGCCTGTCCCGTAGGTTGTGGTGGGTCACCATAATATAGATTAAATAGATAGGACTTATGTGTTACATGTTGATACAATGATAATGTTACCAAGAAATACGTATGCTTGAACATAATGTTATTATTATTTTTTAAGGTGAAGTGTCGGCTATGCATGAGAGAACTGTCATACAGCAACAACATCACCTGTATGCTGAGGTATTACCGTGCATTTCATGAGAATGAACAGTCACAAACCAGGCCATGTAATATACCCATCATTTCTTTAAATGCAATATTCTTGAAATACAACAGCCTGTACTATGCTGACATAATTTTGGTTCTCTGTAGGTACCAGGAAACATGATGTGGATGAAGCCGTGGTTAATATGATCATAAAAGATTCACAGCCATTCTCATTGGTAGAGGACGAGGGATTTAGGAACCTCATCCGTGTCCTTGATCCAAATTACACTCTACCATCAAGACAGGTATGAGCTGCATATCGATGATGCTGGTGGAATTACTATTAAAAAGATTTCAGCAGTAATAGTATATCTATCATGCGCCGTTGTTTTCTTTTACAGGCCTTAAAGGCGATGGTTGATAAAAAATTTACAGAGGCCAAAGAGAAGGAAATGGAAGAGGTCCAGAAGGCCACAGCTGTAAGTCTGACTGCAGACATGTGGACTTCCATGAACATGGAGGCATATCTTTGTGTAACCTGCCATTATATAACAGAGGGAGATGCCCTTAATACGGTCATGCTAGGTGTTGAACATTTCCCAACAAGTCACACAACTGACAATTTAGCCCTGGCACAGGCTAAAATCCTGGATGAGTGGGGGATCAAGGGTAAGGTGAGCTGCTTGGTCACAGATGCCGCAGCCAACATGAAAGCCTGTGCAAGGATACTGCAGGTCAGGCACAGCATCTGTGTTGCCCATGCACTTAATTTAATAGTGCATAAGTCATTTGACGGGGTCCCCATGCTTGCAGTCCTGTGTGATAAATCAAGAAAGATTGTCACCTACTTTCGCACCAGCACTACAGCTAAAGAACGTTTAAACCAAATGCAGGACTCAATGGGCAGGCAAAAATACAAACTGATAATAGAGGTAGAGACCAGGTGGAATAGCACCTTATTAATGTTTCAGCGTCTCTTTGAACAGCGTGAAGCTGTAGGTGCAGCCCTGGCTTTGTCACGCCGCGCCGCTCATCAATGGCGCCACCTGCTCACACACCTGTCAGTCATCAGCGGCGAGGGATATAAGCCGCCTCGCCCTGAGCTTCGGTCTGAAGCCGTAGACTTCATTTCCCTTCCATGGGCTTCTACCACATTCTCTTCAGCATCCTCGTCACCGGTAAGAAAATCACTTACCTCATCTCTCCAGTCTGCTCCCCTGTGCACAGGTGGATTCCTCGGCGGCGGACAATCCCGTCCCTCGTCTCTCCTCGCTGCTGCACCGAGCCCTGCAGGTGGCTGTCTCCCGGGCTTCCATCCTTGAAGCGCCAGTCATCTGTCCTAACAAGTAAGCTTCTCTCCCTCGCCTATTCTCCTCCTGTGTTGGTGTGTGCTCATCACCCTGTGTCTGATTTCTCCCATAGGGTTGCCGGCTGAACGGTCTTCTGCCTCTGGGTCCGAAGCAGACGCCACCACCAACACATTAACATTCCGCAGACACGCACCCAAACATCCCTGTTGTTAATAAACAGTTTGAACTACTCTGAGCCTGTGTGTGTGCGTCTCCTGAGCCGAACGTTATGTCAGTACAGCTTCAGCAGAGCGGCTCGGCAGACGGCGGGCTCGCACACCGGTTTACCATCCTCGAGGCTCGGGTGGATCAGATTGTTTATCAGCAACAGGTGGTTCTTAATCAATTATTAGAATTAACTAACCGATTGAACCGCTTGGACCCCCAACAGCCATTCCTCCCGACTCGCCAGGGTGGCGCGGCTCCTGCTGTTCCAGCGGCCGTCCAGCCGGCTCCAGTGGCACCGGTTCGGCTCACACCGATTCCGACCCCCGCCCGCTTTAGCGGTAAGCTCGGCGGAGCGCGGGGGTTCATTATGCAGTGTGAGTCCGTGTTCCACCGTGTGCCCGGAGATTTTCCCTCGGATCACAGCCGAATTGGTTACATAGGGAATCTTCTGGAGGGGCGAGCGTTAACTTGGACCTACGCCGTAATGGCGAGGCCCAGTTATGCCACCCTCACCTATGATCAATTCGTGAGGCGCTTTCTGGAGGTCTTTGACCATTCTCAAACTGAAACGGTCCAGGTCGATCGGCTTCTCGCTCTCCAGCAGGGAAGCCGGTCGGCAGCGGACCACTCGGTCGACTTCCGGGTAGCGGCGGAGGAATTGGGCTGGGAGGAACGCTCCCTCTGTGGCCTGTTCCTCCGCAGCCTCAATAGTGATCTGAGGGATGAACTGGCTGGTCGGGATATCCCTGGGACGCTAGCGGAGCTGACGTCCTTAGCGGTAAGTTTGGATAACAGGCTGCGCGAGCGCTCCTCGGGGCGGAAGTCTTCTTCTTCTCGCCCTCGTGGAGCCTCGCCGCACCTGTTCCAAGCTCGCCCCCTGGCGGCGCCGCCAGCATCGTGCCCCGAGGAGTCGGAGCCGATGGTGACGGGCTGGACTAAACTTTCCCCTGTGGAGAAACAACGCCGCCGTGAGTTGGGCCTCTGCATGTATTGCGGAGGTGACCAACACACCGTGGAGCGTTGTCCACGGAAAGCCAGTCGGTGGGGTCCGCGAGTCACTGTTGGAAGCCTCGCGGACGTCAATCGGTTAGGATCACTCACCCAATTGAAGCTGCCCATCCGTTTCTGCCATAACCCCACTGGGCACCTCACCCACGCACTGGTGGATTCGGGCGCAGAAGGCAGCTTCATTTCACAAAGCCTGGCAACCCGATTGGGCATCCGCTGCCAGGCACTCAACACGCCCATCTCCCTAGTCCACCTCTCCCGTGCCACCCTTGGGAGAGTGACACATCAAACTGTCCCCCTACCGGTCATCATCTCGGGAAACCACCGGGAGGAGATGACCTTTTATGTCCTTCCCAACTCTGTGTCGCCCGTCATCCTGGGGTATCCCTGGCTCCGCCTTCACAATCCGGTCCTGGATTGGAGATCAGCTGTGGTATCGGCATGGAGTACATTTTGCCTGGGCACCTACCTCCAGTCCGCTGCCTGCTCGCCGTCCGCTCCTCCCCCCGCGACGGACGCTGCACCCCCGGACCTGTCCCTGGTGCCTCCGGAGTTTCACGACCTGGGTATGGTGTTCAGTAAAGCGAAAGCTATGTCTCTTCCCCCTCATCGGCCCTACGACTGTGCCATCAACCTCCGCCAGGGGGCGCCGTTACCTTCTGGTCGGCTCTACAGCCTGTCAGCGCCAGAGAAGGAGACGATGAACACATATCTGAAGGAGTCATTAAACGCCGGGATAATCCGCCCATCATCGTCACCCGTGGGGGCAGGGTTCTTCTTCGTGGGAAAAAAGGATGGGTCCCTCCACCCTTGTATCGACTACCGGGCCCTCAATAATATCACGGAGAAGGACCGTTACACCCTGCCTCTCATGGACACTGCTTTCCACTCCCTCCAGGGGGCGACCTGGTTCACCAAGCTGGACCTACGCAGCGCTTACCACCTCGTCCGGATCCGGGAGGGAGATGAGTGGAAAACGGCCTTCCGTACCCCGAACGGCCACTTTGAATACCTGGTGATGCCGTTCGGGTTGACCAACGCTCCTGCAGTCTTCCAGCGCCTCATTAATGACGTCCTCCGGGACTTCATTGGCCTTTTCTTGTTCATCTACCTGGACGATATTCTCATCTTCTCCAAGTCCAGGGATGAGCACCAGGTCCACGTGAGGCGGGTCCTCCAAAGGCTGCTGGAGAATCGTCTGTACGTAAAGGCAGAAAAGTGAATTTTACGCCAGGAGTACGTCCTTCCTGGGGTTCATCATCGCCCACGATAAGGTGCTCCCTGACCCAGAGAAGGTAAAGGCGGTGGTGGAATGGCCTACACCTGCATCCCGGAAGCAGGTGCAGCAATTTGTTGGCTTCGCCAATTTCTACCGCCGCTTTGTCCCCAACTTCAGTACCATCGTTGGACCACTGACCCGCCTCACGTCCCCGAAGGTCCCGTTCCGGTGGACCGAAGAGGTCGCTGCCGCCTTTGAGGCGCTGAAGGCGGAATTCTCCTCCTCCCGGGTCCTTCGCCAGGTCGACCCCGCGCTGCAGTGCATCGTCGAGGTAGACGCTTCGGACACGGGAGTGGGAGCAGTGCTGTCCCAGCGGTCACCGGACGATGGCGCCAAACGACCGTGCACCTTGTTCTCCCGGCGCTTGTCCCCGGCGGAGAGGAACTACGATGTGGGGGACAGAGAGCTCTTGGCCATCAAGCTCGCCCTGCAGGAGTGGCGCCACTGGCTAGATGGGGCGAACCTGCCATTTGTGGTCCTTACGGACCACAAGAACTTGGAGTATTTACGATCTGCCAAGCGCCTGAACGCCCGCCAGGCGCGCTGGTCTCTGTTCTTCGCCAGGTTCCAATTTTCTATCACCTTCAGGCCTGGCTCTAAGAACGGCCTGCCTGACGCCCTCTCTAGGCAGTTCACTCCCGTGGAATCGGAGGAGACGCCCCACTCCATCCTGCCCAGGTCGTGCGTCGTGGGAGCCATCTCGTGGGATATCGAGGCAAAGATCCGGAAGGCACAGGAGGTGGAACCTGATCCTGGCGGCGGACCGGAGGGAAGACTGTTCGTCCCATCTGCGGTCCGAGGAGAGGTCATCCACTGGCTCCACACCTCCCGGCTCACCTGTCATCCCGGCACCTCCCGGATGATCAGCCTCCTCCAACGGTCTTTTTGGTGGCCAGGCCTGCGGAGGGATGCAGCCCGCTATGCCCGGGCTTGCCCAGTCTGTGCCACCAGCAAGTCAGGAAATGCCCCTCCAGCGGGTCTGCTCCAGCCTCTGCCCATCCCCGGCAGGCCCTGGTCGCATATCGCACTGGATTACGTCACCGGACTCCCCGTTTCCAGCTCCTTTAACACCATCCTGACCATCGTGGACCGTTTCTCCAAGGCGGCACACTTCGTCCCCCTGCGAGGTCTCCCTACCGCCCTGGAGACGGCGGGCCTCCTCATCCAACACGTGGTCAGGCTGCACGGGATTCCGGTGGACGTGGTCTCGGACCGGGGTCCCCAATTTTCATCCGAGGTTTGGAGGTCCTTTTGCAACGCCATCGGAGCCAAGGTGAGCCTCTCCTCCGGCCATCACCCCCAGTCTAACGGGCAGTGTGAGAGGACCAATCAGGAGCTGGAGGCTGCGCTCCGCTGTGTTGCAAGATCCAAGCCGACGTCATGGAGCAACCATCTCGCCTGGGTGGAGTACGCCCACAACACCGCCCGCTCTTCTGCAACGGGGATGTCCCCCTTCAAGGCGTCCCTGGGTTACGACCCCCCGCTGCTTCCAGCGCAGGAGAGCGAGGTAACTGTCCCGTCAGTTAGGGCACACGTGAGGCAGTTCTGCTCCACCTGGGCTGCCGCGCGTCATGCGCTTTTACGCACAGCGGAGCGCAACAGGACCGTGGCGGACCGGCGTAGAAGACCTGCCCCGGCGTACAGAGTTGGGCAACTTGTCTACGTTTCCACCCAGGACGTCACCCTAAAAGGCGAGAGGAGAAAGCTGGCACAGCGCTTCATGGGTCCCTTTCCCATCACCCGGATCATCAACCCGGTGGCTGTGCGCGTGGCTATTCACCCCTCCCTCCGCATCCATCCCACTTTCCACGTGTCGAAGGTGAAGCTGGCAGTTACCGACCCCCTTTGCCCTCCTCCTGCAGCGCAACCCGCACCCCGGATGGTTGGTGACCATCCGGCCTGGTCCGTCTCCTCCATCCTGGACTCCCGGCGCTGGGGTCGTGGGTTGCAATACTTGGTGGACTGGGAGGGCTATGGGCCCGAGCATCGACAGTGGGTGCCCCCGTCGTTTGTGTTGGACCCATCGCTCATCGCGGACTTCCACCGAGCGCACCCGGATAGGCCATCGCCAGGAGGCGCTGCTAGAGGGGTGAGTACTGTCACGCCGCGCCACTCATCAACGGCGCCACCTGCTCACACACCTGTCAGTCATCAGCGGCGAGGGATATAAGCCGCCTCGCCCTGAGCTTCGGTCTGAAGCCGTAGACTTCATTTCCCTTCCATGGGCTTCTACCACATTCTCTTCAGCATCCTCATCACCGGTAAGAAAATCACTTACCTCATCTCTCCAGTCTGCTCCCCTGTGCACAGGTGGATTCCTCGGCGGTGGACAATCCCGTCCCTCGTCTCTCCTCGCTGCTGCACCGAGCCCTGCAGGTGGCTGTCTCCCGGGCTTCCATCCTTGAAGCGCCAGTCATCTGTCCTAACAAGTAAGCTTCTCTCCCTCGCCTATTCTCCTCCTGTGTTGGTGTGTGCTCATCACCCTGTGTCTGATTTCTCCCATAGGGTTGCCGGCTGAACGGTCTCCTACCTCTGGGTCCGAAGCAGACGCCACCACCAACACATTAACATTCCGCAGACATGCACCCAAACATCCCTGTTGTTAATAAACAGTTTGAACTACTCTGAGCCTGTGTGTGTGCGTCTCCTGAGCTGAACGTTATGTCAGGCTTCACTTCACACTGACCTTCTGCCACTCACTTCATATGAAAATGACACAATTGAGGAAGTAACGAAGGTGTTAGGCCCTTTTCAGCAGGCCACAGTGGAATTATCCGAGGAAAAACGTGTATCAGAGTCATAGGTGATACCTCTTATGAAGATACTCCACCACGCAGTTCTGTGTGAAACTTCAAATTTAAAAACTGACCCCGCAAAAGTGTTAGCTGACAACCTCATCCATCGCCTCAGAGAACATATGGCAAGTTTAGAGTCTGTCAGTGTCATGACACTGACAACATTGCTGGACCCCAGGTTTAAAGACCTGGGGTTTCACAGCCCTCTGAAGGCAAATGAGGCGGTTAAACGCCTGAAAATGGAATGTGCCCATGAAATGAGAGTCGTTGCTCCACAGACACCTCCAACTGCCACCTCTGATGGCACTGAACCAGTGGCTACAACATCCAGCTCAGGTACAGGTAGTGTTCATATGATGATATCTATATAAATGTTTGCTTACATACTGATGTGTACTCTTTTTGTAGGTAGTAGTAACCTGTGGCACCTGCTGGACACCACAGTAACTCAGAGGCGTGGGGCATCCAGTGCAGAGACTGAGGCTATTGTGGAAGTGCAGCGGTACCTGGCTGAACCAAACCTATCAAGACAACAGGATCCACTGCAATATTGGCGTAGTCACAAAAATCTATATCCTCATCTGTTTAAATTGGCACTTCAGTTTTTGTGTATCCCTGCATCTTCAGTCCCCTGTGAACGAATATTTTCAAAGGCTGGGGAAGTTGTTTCAAAAAGAAGAAATCGCTTGAGCCCCAACACTGTAAAAAAACTTTTATTCCTGAATAAAAATAAGATAAGATAAGATAAGATAAGATTGTCGCAACTCGCTCCCGCCTGTCATCCGCTCCAGCCGTGCGCACACCTGCGCTTCATTAGGCTGCCTCTATTTAACCTGCTCTGCCCGCAGCCTCGGCATGGAGCCGTCAGCTCATCTCCATGCTCAAGCTCTGCGTTTGCCTACTCCTCTCGGCCGACGCCACAACTCGTCATCCTCACATAAGGTTATCACTTACCTGCTCTCCAAAGATCTTCCCCTGTGCACAGGTGGATCCTCCCGGCAGCGGAAGTATCCCTTCATCGCCTCTCCTCGCAGTCTGTCTCCGTCGAGCGCAGCAGGGCGCTGTCTCCCAGGCGGGAGCATCTCTTGCCAACGCCAGCCACCAAGACGTCTGCAAGTAAGCCACATTACAACTTCCACCACTCCGCTGTGATAATTGCTCATCCACTGTCCTCTGCTCTGTCCTCAGGGTTGCCTGGCTGTATGGTGTTCTGTTCTGCCCTCGGTGCTTTCCAGTCCCCAAGAAAACATTTACATTCCTCACTCACGCATACATATGACTGTTGTTGAATAAAACTCTTAAATCTCACCCGAGCCTGTGTGCGTGTTTCCTGGGCCAGATATCATGTCAGTACAGCTCCAGCACAGCGGCCCAGCGAACAGCGGGCATGTACGCCGACTCTCCAGCCTCGAGGCTCGGGTGGACTTAATTGTTCATCAACAGCAGGTCATCCTAAATCAGCTAACCACCATAACTAACCGGTTGGATCGCCTCGATCCTCCGCACACGCTCCCTCCGTCCCAGCTCGGCGGGTCAGTTCCTCCCGCTCCTTAAGCCAGCTCCTCTGCCCCGGGTTCGCTGACCCGTCTCACTCCTATTCCCACCCCCGCGCGCTTTAGCGGAAAGCTCGGCAGAGCACGCGGGTTTATTCTACAGTGTGAGACGGTGTTCCAGCGCGTGCCCGGAGACTTCCCGTCAGACCAAAGCCGAATTGGGTACGTTTCAAATCTTCTGGAAGGGCGAGCATTAGCCTGGGCTTACGCCGTTATGGCGAAGCCCAGCTACGCAACCTTGACCTATACCCAGTTCGTGCAAGATTTTTTCGAGGTCTTTGATCATTCGGATCGTGATAGCGTGTTGGCTGAGCGGCTACTTAGCCTTCGCCAGGGTAGCCGCTTAGCGGCTGACTATGCTGTCGACTTCCGGGTGGCGGCGGAAGAGGTTGGTTGGTGTGATGCCGCCCTTTGCAGCCTATTCATCCGAAGTCTAAATTCTGATTTGCGGGATGAACTGGCCAGCCGGGACCAGCTGGATCGGCTGCCAGAATTAATTTCTTTGGCCATTAGTTTGGATAACAGGCTGAGGGAGCGGGCCGTCAAGCGGAAATCATTCAGCCGCTGGCGCGGAGCTCCTAGCCACACTCCTCAGTCTCGCCCCTTGGCGTTGCCTCCTCCGGAGGTCGCCGACGATCCCGATGCCATGATCATCGGGCGGGCTAGACTTTCTTTAGCGGAGAAACAGCGCCGCCGGGAGCTGGGTCTCTGCATGTATTGCAGAGATGACCAGCATCCCTTGGAAGCCTGCCCGGTGAAGCCAAAAGGGGGAAGTCCGCGAGTCTCTGTAGGGGGCCTCGTGGACGTAACCCAGTCAGATCCCCTCTCAAAATGTCAGGTTCCAATTAGACTCTGCCACAACTCCATTGGTCACGCATCTCACGCACTGGTGGACACAGGGGCCGAACAAAGTTTTATTTCTAAGAGTCTGGCAGCCCGCCTGGGCATCCAATGCCAAGCCTTGCCCACTCCTCTTCATCTCATCGCTCTCACCAGTTTTCCCCTGGAGAAGGTCACTCATATAACCAAGCCCATCTCCGTCATTATCTCCGGCAATTATCGTGAGGACCTTAGCTTTTATGTCCTTCCCACCTCTGCGGCGCCCATCATCTTAGACTACCCATGGCTACGCCTCCACAACTCTATGTTTGATTGGCAGACCGGTTGCATCCTATCTTGGAGCACCTTTTGTTTGGGAACCTGTCTCCAGTCTGCGGCCTGTGCCCCGTCTGTGGCCCCCCCGCCCTTGACCCCGCCCCGCCGGACCTCTCTGCAGTTCCACCGGAGTTTCACAACCTGGGTCTTGTGTTCAGCAAGTCTAAGGCGTTATCCCTCCCACCCCATCGCCCTTATGACTGTGCCATCGATCTCCTGCAGGGGGCGCCTCTCCCATCTGGCCGCCTTTACAGCCTGTCTGCCCCGGAATGGGAGGCCATGGACACCTATATTCGGGAATCCCTCAGTGCCGGAATCATTCAACCCCTCTTCATCCCCCCTGGGTGCTGGGTTCTTTTTTGTGGCGAAGAAGGACGGGTCCTTAAGGCCATGTATTGACTTTAGAGCCCTTAATGACATCACTGTGAAGGATTGTTATACTCTGCCACTAATGGACTCAGCCTTCAATTCCCTCCAGGGGGCGTCCTGGTTCTCCAAGTTGGACCTCCGCAGCGCTTATCACCTCGTCCGGATCCGGGAGGGTGACGAGTGGAAGACGGCTTTCCAAACGCCCAGCGGCCACTTTGAATACCTTGTCATGCCGTTTGGGCTCACCAATGCTCCTGCCGTCTTCCAACGGTTGATCAATGATGTCCTTCGTGATTTCCTGGGGGTCTTCGTTTTCGTCTACCTGGATGATATTTTGACCTTCTCCCAATCCCGGGAAGAGCATCTTGTCCATGTGAGGTGGGTCCTTCATAGGCCGTGAGCAGCTCCCTCAAAATGTGGCTAGAAAATGATTTTTGTGGTACCCAACTGGGAACTACGGGATCTTTGATGATTTCTATGTAAAAAAAACCTGCTGAATCCGAAAATCGATGTTCCCACTGTCAAAGGTGTGGATAGCTATGTCAAATTTGCATAAATCCAAGATGGCTGCCACGACTAACCAAGGGAATGAATGGCCTAACATTTCAACCAGTCTACCTAGAAACACGTTTGAGGCCTCTTTTTCAGATAATGTTGAGCCGAGGAATCGATTTCTGAGGTCGACTGTGTGATTGAGGGTCAAAGAACCATGCTAATTTGCATAAATCCAAGATGGCTGCCATGGATGGACTAACTTTTTAGCCATTCTACCTAGAATCACGTTGGAGATGTCCTTTTCGGCTAATGTTAACCCGAGGAATCGATTTCCGAGGTCATTAGTGTGACTGAGGGTCAAAGAACCCCGCTAATTTGCATAAATCCAAGATGGCCACCATGGGTGTGGATGGACTATATTTTGAACCACTCTACCTATAATCACGTTTGAGACGTCTTTTTCGGATAATGTTGACCCGAGGAATCAATTTCTGAGGTCAGATATGTGATTGAATGCTCCACTAATTTTCATAAATCCAAGATGGCTGCCATGAATGGCCTAACTTTTTTATCAGTGCAACTAGAATCACGTTTGAGACATCATTTTCCGATAATGTTATGCCCAGGAATCGATTTCTGAGGTCACTTTTGTGATTGAGGCTCAAAGAACTCCACTCATTTGCATAAATCCAAGATGGCCACCACAGGCATGGATAGTCCAACTTCTTAACCATTCTACCTAGAATCACGTTTGAGACGTCTTTTTTGCATAATGTTGACCCGAGGAATCGATTTCTGAGGTCAAATATGTGATTGAGGGTCAAAGAACTCCGCTTATTTGCATAAATCAAAAATGGCTGTCATGGATGGATGAACTTTTTTAATCAGTCCACCTAGAATCACGTTTGAGACATCATTTTCGGGTAATGTTATGCCCAGGAATCGATTTCTGAGGTCACTTGTGTGATTGAGGGTCAAAGAGCTCCACTCATTTAAATAAATCCAAGATGGCCGTCATAGGCATGGATAGCCTAACTTCTTAACCACTCTACCTAGAATCACGTTTGATACATCTTTTCCAAATAACGTTGACCCGAGAAATCGATTCCTGGTCAGTTATGTGATTGAGTGTCAAAGAACTCTGCTAATTTACATAAATCCAACATGTATAGCTGTCATATCCTGATACAACCTGTATTCAACCTCCACCTTATTCATCACCAGAATCATCTCCCTCATTTTCTTCCTCTTCTGCTTCCACAGATCTTTCAGATTCTGTAAGAACACGATTCACGCAATCGATGCAGGCACATAGATCAGTGCAGCTGAGATCCGATGCCTTGCATGTACATCTGCTGGCCTCGCACCTACTCCGCTTGCATGAACAGTGCACATAGTTCAAGAGGTCTGCTTTGCTCCTGAGGCTCAGGAATGTGGGCTTCGGCCAGTCGTTTTTTACGAGCTTCAGCACGTTCCACTCTTGTTTTGTCCATAAAACGGCTATAGCACACACGATGGTAGCCAAATGTTGGATCAAGGTTGTTTAGATCTGAAAACATATTATATGGACCATAGGGTATTATAACATTAGGCCTACCTTGTACCCATATAGATATAAAACATATATAGATTGCAGATAATTTTCACATTAACAGTGAGCTTATAATAGAGACCTTGTGCAACCTAGTCACGGCTCAATGTAAACTTGCAAAATGGCAAGCACAGACCGTGTGCTCATATTTATTGAGAGCATAAAGTATACAGGCGACTGCTGCTGCCATGAGTTTAACGTTTCTTGGGTGACACATCACAAAAATATGGGCTTTCCTTAACAGGCCATTTTCCATCCGCCTAAGGCTTGATAGTATGGGTGTGACTATGTGCAAACTATATAAATGTATGCCCAAACTTGTTCCTCCCTCACCTACTAGTACACTGCACCCCTTGGGCTTGGGCTGAGAAGTACATCCAACCCTCAGACTCAGAGTTAAGCTCATTGGGATTGCTACCCTTTTCCCATTTGAGCTACTTTGTGGTAGTGGTATATTTTGACTATAATTCAGGCCCAGGGTGGGTTCTGGGGATAGATGCATCATCAGAGTGAGTCGATCTGCATCATCTAAATCTATACTAGGACTATGTTACCTGGCACCCAGAGTCCCTTGGTTATTAGCCTCCACACCCCCAGATCGGCCTACTCGGAGTCTTAGACCAGGACTAGGTCACCCTGTGAGTGGTTGACAAAGGTTTTAGACATCTAGGGTTCCATTTTTGTTCATATTTAGAGTTACAAATGATCAGAGCCAAACGACTCCAGGGCACATGCAGTACAACCATAAACAATGGCTGCCATTCACCTTTCTCGAACAAGTCACGACGTTGTTCTGCTACTTTCTGTTGGGGTCCGTCAAGTACAAGCCATTTTTGGGCACACTCACGTACTTTTGCCCAAGATGCTTCAGTAAAACGAGTGATACTGCCCGAAAACTTATCGGAAATGTGAATAACACAGGAGAGGCTTTCAGCGCACGCTACCCCTGTGGGCGCTGCCATTTTGTTGTCACATGACCAAAGGGACGACGCTGATTGGTTAAAACGTCCCGGACTGGGCCATGTTTAAGGTAGCCAGACAATTATTACCGACTGACTTCAATCGCATTTTTTATACAGCTATCCACACCTTTGGAAGTGGGAACATCAATATTTTGTCTTACAATAATGTAATCTTAATTTAGAAACACTAAAATTTTAGTTCCCTGTTGGGTGCCACAAAACTGAACGAAAAGTGGCAGCTGCTCACGGCCTATCAACGCCTTTTGGAGAATAAGCTGTACGTCAAGGCTGAAAAGTGTGAATTTTTCACTAATACTACCTCCCTCCTGGGCTTTATTGTCTCGCACAATCAGCTCCTCCCCGACCCGGCCAAGGTTAAAGCAGTGGTCGAGTGGCCTACCCCCTCCTCGAGGAAGCAGGTTGAGCAATTCTTGGGGTTCGCTAATTTTTACTGCCGCTTTGTTCCTGGGTACAGCTCCATCAACCCCCCGACCCGCCTCACCTCGCCTAAGGTGCGCTTTCAGTGGACGACGGAAGCGGAGACAGCCTTCGAGACCCTTAAAAGGGAATTCACATCCTCCCGGGTCCTTTCTCTTGTGGATCTAGCTCGGCAGTGTTTTGTCGAAGTGGATGCGTCTGACACTGGGGTCAGGGCGGTTTTGTCTCAGCGCTCCCCGACGGATGTGGCGCTGCACCCCTGCGCTTTCTACTCCAAGCGTCCCTCCTCGCCCGAGCGTAATTATGACATCGGCGACAGAGAGCTCCTGGCCGTGAAGCTCGCGCTGCAGGAGTGGCGCCACTGGTTGGAAGGGGCAGCTCAGCCTTTCGTGGTCTGGACCGACCATAAGAACTTGGAATACATCAGGACAGCCAAGCGCCTGAATGTCCGCCAGGCGCGCTGGTCGCTGTTCTTTGCTAGGTTCAGGTTCACTATTACTTACCGCCCGGCATCCAAGAATAAGAAGTCAGACGCGTTGTCCAGACTGTTAGCCCCAGAAGCACCGGAAGAGGGGGTCCATACCGTTGTTCCTGCTTCATGCGTCATGGGGGCTGTTTCCTGGTCCATCAGAGACAGGGTCCTGAAGGCATTGGAATCCAAACCCGACCCTGGCAGCGGGCCAGCGGGGAAATTGTTTGTGCCCTCATCGGTCCGAGGTGATGTCATTCACTGGGCTCATACCTCTAAGCTCGCTTGCCATCCTGGTGTCTCCCGGTTGGTGGATCTCCTCCAGTGGTCCTTTTGGTGGCCCGGGCTCCGGGAAGACGTCTCCAACTACATACTCGCCTGCCCTCAGTGTGCCATGAATAAGTCGTCTAATTCTCCCCCTGCGGGTCTTCGCCACCCCTTGCCGGTCCCCGGTAGGCCCTGGTCACACATTGCCTTGGACTTTGTCACCGGCCTGCCTGTCTCCAACTCATATAATACCATCTTGACCATTGTGGACAGGTTCTCCAAGGCGGCCCACTTTGTGCCTCTCCCCGGGCTTCCCTCGGCGCGCGAGACGGCCGATCTTTTGGTGCAGCATGTGGTCAGGCTGCATGGCATCCCAGCTGACATTGTCTCTGATAGGGGGCCACAATTCGTGTCTAAAGTCTGGAGGAGCTTCTGTAACGCTCTGGGAGCCACGGTTAGCCTGTCTTTGGGACATCATCCACAATCAAATGGGCAGTGCGAGCGCACCAACCAGGAGCTGGAGGCTGCTCTGCGCTGCGTCGCCTCCTCCAGTCCCTCTTCCTGGAGCATTCATCTTCCCTGGGTGGAGTATGCCCATAACTCCACTTTGTCTTCAACCATTGGGATGTTCCCCTTTCGGGCGCCCCTAGGTTATGATCCCCCACTGTTCCCTGAGGAAGAAGTTGAGGTGGCAGTCCCCTCTATCCAGGCCCACCTGAGACGGTGTCGACGGCTATGGACTAAGATGCACCAGGCCCTGATACACGCGGCATCGCACAACTCCAAATCTGCTAATCGCCGCAGGAGGCCCGCGCCACACTACCAGGTGGGTCAACAGGTATGGTTGTCAGCCCAGAATATTAACCTGAAAAGGGAGAAGAAGAAGCTGGCTCAACGCTTCGTCGGACCTTATTCTGTTACGAAGGTGGTTAACCCAGTGGCTGTGCGTTTGGCGCTTCCCCCCCACCTCTGTGTTCATCCCACTTTTCACGTCTCTCAGGTCAAACCTGTGGTGTCTAATCCTCTCTGTCCTCCTCCCAAGGTGTCGCCCCCTCCTAGAATGATCGACGGACACCCGGCGTGGAGCATCACTGCTATCTTGGACTCCCGACGTTGGGGCAGGGGTTGCAGTATTTGGTGGACTGGGAGGGTTATGGCCCAGAGCACAGACACTGGGTGCGCCCCTCCTTCGTGCTGGACAAGCAACTCGTTGAGGAGTTCCACCGGGCGCACCCTGACAAGCCAGCGCCAGGAGACGCTGCTCGGGGGGGGGGGGGGGGAATGTCACAACTCGCTCCCGCCTGTCATCCGCTCCAGCCGTGCGCACACCTGTGCTTCATTAGGCTGCCTCTATTTAACCTGCTCTGCCCGCAGCCTCGGCCTGGAGCCATCAGCTCATCTCCATGCTCAAGCTCTGCGTTTGCCTACTCCTCTCGGCTGACGCCGCAACTCGTCATCCTCACGTAAGGTTATCACTTACCTGCTCTCCAAAGATCTTTCCCTGTGCACAGGTGGATCCTCCCGGCGGCGGAAGTATCCCTTCATGGCCTCTCCTCGCGGTCTCTCTCCGTCAAGCGCAGCAGGGTGCTATCTCCCAGGTGGGAGCATCTCTTGCCAACGCCAGCCACCAAGACGTCTGCAAGTAAGCCACATTACAACTTCCACCACTCCGCTGTGATAATTGCTCATCCACTGTCCTCTGCTCTGTCCTCAGGGTTGCCTGGCTGTACGGTGTTCTGTTCTGCCCTCGGCGCTTTCCAGTCCCCAAGAAAACATTTACATTCCTCACTCACGCATATATACACCTGTTGTTGAATAAAACTCTTAAATCTCACCCAAGCCTGTGTGCATGTTTCCTGGGCCAGATATCATGTCAAAGATAAGATAAGCCTTTATTAGTCCCACAATGGGGAAATTCCAGGACTGCAACAGCACAGGGATAGCAACACTCAGAGCAACAATCAGAAGGCAAGAGAAAAACAAGAGTAGCGAGTATACATATGTACATATAAATATAAATATATATATTGTGGCGGATGATAAGTGTACCCTGATGTGGAGGCACGGAATAAGTGCAGGCACGGCGAACTGAAGTTTAAAAGGGTGTTTTATTTCATCCTCCAGCACGAGGGTCACTCCAGCACTGTGTAAGCGCGCCGGAGCAAGCCCTGTGTATCTAGTCAGCAAACAGGCAATGCGTGTGATCAAAAGTGGTAGTCAGAGAGAGAGCAAATGATATTCAGTCACTTATATACCCAGCTAGACAATGCATGCATGGCACATTAGCATCACAGTACAGCAGGAATGCATGGGACATTTACATGAGAGTCATACATATCAATAGCAGGATCACTGGCAGGAAGGAGAGGCTGCCCACTGATATCAGTCCATACATCTCACTGTTCTGCTAATTGCTCCAGCTGAGCGCTCTGCTTGACCCGAAGGCTGTGGGGGTCACCCACAATATATAGACACACAGTGCGGAGCATTGTAGCTATCAATTGATAGCTATAAATCAATAAAACACCTCCCCATCCCCCACCCAACTTCCCCAGTCTAGATTATAACCCAGTCACACAAGCACTTCATATAACTATTTATCCATAAAAACAGCCACACACCAAAATGATTTATTAATATTTCACAACTGACCAATTGACAGTTTGATATACCGTCAATGTTATTTTGTCAGTATACCTTGATCAGGATAGATTATGTTTTTCATCTAGCTTTACAATACCTCAAATGATTATTTTGACATAATACTGGAATAATTATACTAAAAGATCTACTACCCTACATGTAACATACCAGCAGATGTCAGTATTCTTAAATGAGCTGTTAAACGGGGCTTTGTCTGATCAGGATTTGGTGAAGCATTTGGCCAGAAAGACTTGACACATTCATGGGGCCTCATTTCACCATCACTACACAGAGCTGGTCAAAGGCAGCGGAGAACCGACTGGCAGTGGAAGGGTTAAAAATCCGGCAGCGCTGAGCAGGAGCGCGAGTTTTAGCTGCAGCGCGTGACAGATCAGCCTCAAATAATACAGGCAGATGGTCGGACAATACAGTGTCACAGATTTCTAAATTAACAACAGACAGGCCATACGAGAGGACAAGATCTAACGTGTGTCCGTGCTCGTGTGTAGCGCCACCAGTCACGGACTGCACCAGATTTAGAGAATCAGTGAGATTTAAAAAGTCTTTCACCAGCGGCTTATCAGGACAACACACATGTATGTTAAAATCTCCAACGATAAGAAGACGATCATAATTTGTAACAATACCAGCTAAGAAAATGGCAAAGTCATTTAAAAAGTCCTTATTATATTTGGGTGGTCTGTATATGACAGCACACAGTAACTAACTAACTAACTAACCTGCACTTATATAGCGCTTTTCTAGTCACAAAGACCACTCAAAGCGCTTTCATTAATACTAACCCTCTATTCTAAGGGCCTATAGGAAACAGATATCTAGGGACAATTTAGAACAGCCAATTAACCTAACATGCATGTTTTTGGCATGTGGGAGGAAACCGGAGAAATCCTGGAGTAAACCCACGCAACACGGGGAGAACATGCAAACTCCACACAGATCACTGTTGGTCGGGGGCTGGGATCGAACCCACGATCCCCACAATCCCCCGGCTAAGGGTAAACTGTGCTGCCGCAGTGCTAACCACTGCGCCACCGTGCAGCCCGTGCAGTACAGGGTTTAGTCGACCCACCTCAAAGAAAGTCAGTTCAAAGCTGGAGAATGGAAAAGGTAAAAAGCGCTGCTTACATTTATAGTCATTTTTGTAAACAGTTGCCGTTCCTCCTCCTCGTCCTGTTGTCCATGGGGAATTGAAATAACAATAACTTGGGGGTAAAACTTCGGACAGAGCAGAGAGTTCACCCACAGTCTGCCAGGTCTCCGCAACGAAAAAGAAATCCAGTTCCCGGGAGCTGATGAAATCCTTCAGGATGTAAGTTTTATTTGCCAGCGATCTGGCGTTTACCAGGCCAATCCGGGCTGGAGCTGCAGCTGCAGCTGGAGCCTGGGCCTCAGCAGAACAGGAAACGTGCCGCAGCGGTCTTAGGTGCCAGGGATTTACCCCATGCTGGCGGGGCCTGGGAGAGTAGCAGCGCCGGGGCCGGATCACCTCACCAAGGCCAGTCACAGGGACCAGGCAGGCATCAGTAGGATCCATGGAACACCAGGACACAGAAACCCGGGAACATAATCCACCCGGAGTCCGGGGAACAGAGAAGAAATGTGCCAGGCGGGCCTTCAGTTTCACCAGCCGACCGCTGCGTTTTCCATGGCGACGGTGAGGCCTCTTCCTCTGCCTCCGCCTTCGCTCGGAGAGAGGGGCTGAGGCCTGATACAGGTAAGGCGGGATATCTGACAAGAGCGGAGGCTTCTGTCCACCATAATCAGACGAAATAAGATCCTCGGCAGAAAGTCTAAGATCCAACAATGTTTGGCGGTTGTACACAAGTAAGGACTTGATTTCTTGAATGCCAATGGTTAAAAACAGTAAAAAAACAAGCAAAGCTGTCAGAGACAGACGGTCAGCCCCATACACTGGCGCCATCTTGTCTCAACTCAAGATGTAGTCCACCTATGTGCACCTTCCTCCACGCTTGTAAGTGACCATATGTTCCTCTCTCTCCTTGAAGTATGTGTTCACCACAGCCATTTCCATCCTTTTAGCAAAATCCACAACCATCTGTCCTTCCACATTTCTCTCCTTAAGACCATACCTACCCAGCACCACCTCATCACCTCTGTTCCCTTCACCCACATATCCATTAAAGTCTGCTCCAATCACCATTCTCTTCCGCCGGGAACACTTTCTACCACTTTATCCAACTTACTCCAGAATTCTTCTTTCTCTTCTACCTGATATCCAACTTGTGGGGCATACACACTGACAACTTTCAACATCCCACCTTTGACTTCTAGCTTCAAACTCATGATTCTGTCTGACTCCCTCTTTACCTCCTGAACACTCTTTACATACTCTTCCTTCAAGATTACTCCTACTCCATTTTTCTTCCTATCTACACCATGGTAGAACGGTTTAAATTAATCTCCAACACTCCTAGCCTTGCTTCCCTTCCATCTGGTTTCTTGAACACACAGTATATCTATCCTTCCTCTCTCCATCATATCAGCCAACTCTCTGCCTTTACTTGTCATAGTCCCTACATTTAACGTCCCTACTCTCACCTCCACACTTCTACCTTTCCTTTTCTCTCTTTTCCCTCCTAACACAGCTTCCCCGTCTCCTCCTTCTTGATCTTCGACCAACAGTAACCCAATTGCAACCAGCACCCTGTCGGTTAACAGCGCCGGTGGCCGGCTATTCTAAAGTGGCCTTCTATGAGCCCTGATCTAAATCCTATTGAACATCTGTGGAAGGAGCTGAAACATGCCGTCTGGAGAAGACACCCTTCAAACCTCAGACAACTGGAGCAGTTTGCTCATGAGGAGTGGGCCAAAATACCTGCTGAGAGGTGCAGAAGTCTCATTGACAGTTACAGAAATCGTTTGATTGCAGTGATTGCCTCAAAAGGTTGTGCAACAAAATATTAAGTTAAGGGTCTCATCACTTTTGTCCTGGCCTGTTTCATGGGTTTATTTTTTAAAATAATTCTGTTGAACCACAATTCAAAAGCATTGTCTGATTTTCATTGATTAATTTTCATAGAATTTTTATTTATTACCACTTTTGTCAGATTCAAGTTATCTCTGTGACCATTGTGGGTTTTTCTTTCATTAACAGAGGGGTACCAACAATTTTGTCCACGTCTGTAGGTTGAAAAGGATTTTTAAGTCATTGTATTTTGTTTTTATTTATATTTTACACAATGTCACAACTTCATTGGAATTGGGGTTGTATTATATTGTGTGATTGTAAGTAAGATGATGGTTTGCCTACATCAAAGAGTGCCAGTAACACATCCTCACCAGAAACTGATGTTCAAGCAGTTTTCAAGTTTAAATCAACATTACTAGTGCATTGCCCATAGAAAGTAAGTATTTCTGTCTGAAACAGGTAGCCCAATTAGACTTTACAGGCCCAAATGTAGGGTGTGTTTGAAAATGGAATATAAAGTGGTGGAGCCTATATATAGACAATCACACATGTTAGACTTTGAGAAATAAAAAAGGGACTGAACACCACTAGGATTTATTTGATTGTGTGAATATTAATTACAGAATACCTAATTATTGAAAAGGAATGGGACATCCAGTATTAGCGACTATTTAAGACCCCTTCTTTGTTTGTTTGTCAAATCACTTATTTGTGTGATCTTTTATGACTTCTATTCATATTCTTGCAACTTTGGGGAGTTTATATCACTGTTCAGTGTTGAAGTTGTGTAACACTGAATTTCTTTCTGTATCGTCAATAAACTCATGCAGTACTGTAACAAGACACATTTACAAATATTTGAGACCCATTCTCATGCATCCTTTTATATTTTAGCAATATTATAAGTACAAAACACCCCAAATTATTATACACAGGAGAAGTTGCTGTTTGGCTGGTACTGTTGCATCAGTGTTGCCAGTGTTGTCAGTAAATATTTAAATAAAAATGATTTAGTTTGTTATTTGGGCGTTTCTGTGTCCAGTTTGGTGACAGTCTTTATTTAGTCAAACCATGCATATGTGGCCACATATGATATGCAGTTGATGTGGTCATTCCACTCTACAATCATGGTGGTATTATTATTAACTTTTAATTTTTAGTTAGCCATGCGAGCACACTGTGAGGAGTTCCATCGGGGACGGTCCTGCAAAGGGCAATGGTAGCACACGGGTGAAGCAGTGCTGGGACTCCCGTCTACCGTTGACCGGGCAGGCTGGGCTTGCTTCCTTGCGAAGGACTGTGGTCGGCCAATGTGTTGTGTGTTGGATACACCGGTGTTCTTTGCAAGACTCTGAGTCCCTGCTGGCACTCCTTCCAGTGTATTTGCATGCCTCGTGTTCTCCACATATGCTGAATTATCCTTTAGACCTACACAATCACGGCAACATTATAATAGAATTTTTAAGCATTAAATCAGTATTAGAAAGCTTGGGATCAGTACGCCAAGGTCTCCGCCTTTGACCACCACCTAATCCACATAGCACCGGACCCCATGATCCCTCCTGTAGGTGGTGAGCCCACTGGAGGGCAGACCCATGTAACTCCTTCGGGCTGAGTCCGGCCGGGTCCCATGGGTGGAAACCCATGGACAGTCCCAATCCTTATGGACAGGATTTCTAGGCGCAGCCAGGGAATGGAGGGTGTCATGCTTGGTGACCACAGGATCTCATCTCTGTTGTTTGCAGATGATGTTGTCCTGTTGGCTTCATCCAGCAATGACCTACAGCTCTTGCAGGGACGGTTTTCCGCTGAGTGTGAAGCGGCTGGGATGAGAATCAGCACCTCCAAGTCCGAGTCCATGGTCCTCAGCCAGAAAAAGGTGGATTGTCCTCTCCGGGTTGGGGACAGGCTCCTGCCCCAAGTGGAGGAGTTTAAGTATCTTGGGGTCTTGTTCACGAGTGAGGGGAAAATGGAGCGAGAGATCGACAGACGGATTGGAGCAGCATCTGCAGTGACGCGGATGTTGTACCGGTCTGTTGTGGTGAAGAGGGAGCTGAGTTCTAAGGCAAAGCTGTCGATTTACTAGTCAATCTACGTTCCTACTCTCACCTATGGTCACGAGCTTTGGGTAATGACCAAAAGAACGAGATCGCGGGTACAAGCGGCTGAAATGAGCTTTCTCCGTAGGATTGCTGGACTCACCCTTAGAGATAGGGTGAGGAGCTCACTCATCCAGGAGAGGCTCAGAGTAGAACTGCTGCTCCTCCACATTGAAAGGAGTCAGTTGAGGTGGTATGGACATCTGATTAGGATGCCTCCTGGACGCCTCCCACTTGAGGTGTTTCAGGTACGTCCCACTGGGAGGAGACCCCGGGGCAGACCCAGGACATGGTTGAGAGACTATGTCTCCCAGCTGGTCTGGGAATGCCTTGGTATCCTCTCTGAAGAGCTGGAGCAGGTGGCGGGGGAGAGGGAAGTCTGGGCTTCTCTGCTTGAACTGCTGCCTCCGCGACCCGGACCTCCGGAAAAGCGGTAGAAGATGGATGGATGGATGGATAAATCAGTATTATCTTTTTCTGGTCAAATTTGTCGCTTTTCATTTCCTTGTTTTGTTCACTGAGTGCTGTGGTGACTGGTCATGATGCCTTGTATTATCCAATCAGTGTTGCCAGATGGGAAAAGAAGAAATATCATTCTGTCACTTTAAAATTATGGTATTTTGACCCAAACTATTGTATGTACTAAATCATTTTAAAAATCACAGGCTTGGACAGTAAAAACAAAGCTATTGTATATGTATGGAACTGCAGTAACCAAAGGAATAAATGCTGAGACTCAGACATTTAAATGAAACAACTGCTTTATTCATGCATGCATGATTTTTCAGAACTGTAATATCCAATACCAACTGAATGCCACAGAAGCGGCAAAAGGCTTTTTGATCCAAGATGGCGCCCACAGTGGTCGCCATGGTGCTTCGCTGCGCTTTTTTTTGTTTGTTTTTGTTCGTCAATTGTGTGTCTGTCTGCTCTTACACCCGTGAAGAGCTACTAAATATCAGGACTTTCACTCCCACGGACCTACTCCCAGTTTTTTTGGCTTCTGCCGCCGATCTGGTTCACTTTTTAGCCCAAAAAGTGAGACAGCGAACGTGAGGAAGATGAGCGGGCGCCCTGGTGCGGCTTCGCAGGAGAGGCACGCGCATGGCTTTGCCTGGGATCTTTCTGTCCAACGTCAACTCACTTTATAACAAGGCAGATGAACTGAGACTGCTGATGCGATTTAAGGACCTCTCCGCCTCGTGTGCCCTCTGCTTCACTGAGACCTGGCTCAAGGAAAAGACACCGGACAGCGCGCTCCTCCTCAAGGGATTTCAGCTGTTTCGTGCAGACCGCAACATGGGGCTCTCTGGCAAGACCACAGGCGGAGGAGTCTGCTTCTACATCAACAGCAGCTGGTGCTCCAATGTAACTGTGATCTCCCAACACTGTTCTCCTGCTCTGGAATATTTATTCATCAACTGCAAGCCATTTTATTCCCCGTGTGAGTTCGCCTCATTCATCCTGGCCGCTGTCTACATCCCGCCCGACGCGGACGTGCACGAGGCTCAGCGCGCGCTCGCAGATCACATTCAGCAAGCGGAGCGGACTTTAACCAGAGCAATCTGAGCCACGGACTCCCCCGGTACAAACAGTTTATTAAATGCCCCACCAGAGGAGAGAACACGCTGGATCACTGTTACACTACAGTTAAGGACGTGTATCGCGCTGTTCCCCGCGCTGCACTCGGACTATCTGATCACGTGATGGTCCACCTGACTCCCACATACAGACAGAGACTGAAGCTCACAAAACCTGTTGTGAGCACTACGAGGAAATGGACCAGTGAAGCTGTGGAGGAGCTGCGCACGTGCTTGGAGATAACTGACTGGGACATGTTTAAAGGAGCTACGCATGATCTGGATGAGTACACGGCCACTGTGACCTCATATATCCACTTTTGTGAGGAGAGCATTCTTCCATCGCACACCAGGGTGAGTTACTCCAACGACAAGCCCTGGTTCACAGCTAAGCTCAGACAGATCAGGAAGGAGAAGGAAGCAGCGTTGAAAAGTGAAGACAGGGACTGCTACAGGGAGGTCAAATACCAGTTTAGCAGAGAGCTGAGGAGAGCTAAATCTGTGTATTCTGAGAGACTCCAGCAGCAGTACACTGCTAACGACTCTGCTTCTGTGTGGAGAAGACTGAGGCAAATCACCAACTATTGGCCTCAGGCTTCTAGGGGACAGGATGACAAAGCCCTTTGTCAAAGATTGTCCCAACACTATGCCCGTTTTGACACCTCGTCAGCTGTGTCCAACTCCCCCCTCCCCCCAGCGCCACTGCCTCCATGGTCCCCACTTCATCAAAGGCGCCCCCCCCCCTCCTCCCCTCCTGCCCTTGCCATCAGTGAGCAGGACGTGCACAGACAGTTCTCCAGACTGAACCCGCGCAAGGCCCCCGGCCCGGACGGCGTGTCTCCCTCCACCCTGAGACACTGTGCGGAGGAGCTGACTCCTGTCTTCACAGACAATTTTAACACCTCCCTGAAGTCATGCCATGTGCCGGCCTGCCTCAAAACCTCTACCATCATCCCTGTCCCCAAGAAGCCACGGATCACTGGACTTAACAACTACAGACCTGTAGCGCTCACCTCTGTAGTCATGAAGTCCTTTGAGCACCTAGTCCTGCCCCACCTCAAGACCATCACCACTCCCCTCCTGGACCCGCTGCAGTTCACCTACAGAGCCAACAGGTCTGTGGACAACGCGGTCAACCTGGCCCTCCACTCCATCCTGCAGCGCCTGGACTCCCCGGGAACCTACGTCAGGATCCTGTTTGTGGACTTCAGCTCTGCATTCAATACCATCCGCCCCGCTCTGCTCCAGGACAAGCTGTCCCTGCTCAACATGCCTGACTCCCTCTGCAGGTGGATCACCGACTTCCTGATGGACCGGAGGCAGCATGTGCGGCTGGGAAAGACTGTCTCAGACTCTGTTAGCATCAGCACCGGATCACCCCAGGGCTGTGTACTTTCCCCCCTGCTCTTCTCCCTGTACACCAACTCCTGCACCTCCAGCCACCAGTCTGTCAAGCTGATCAAGTTTGCGGATGATACCACCCTCATCGGGCTCATCTCCAACGGTGACGAGTCCGTCTACAGGAGAGAGGTGGCCCGGCTGGAGTCCTGGTGCAGCCACAACAACCTGCAGCTGGACGCTCTGAAGACAGTGGAGATGATCGTGGACTTCAGAAAAGTCACAGCCCCTCTGCCCCCCCTTACCATCACAGACTCTCCCATCACCACTGCGGATTCCTTCCACTTCCTGGGCACCACCATCACCCGGGACCTCAAGTGGGAGCCGACCATCAGCTCCCTCATCAAAAAGGCCCAGCAGAGGATGTTCTTCCTGCGGCAGCTGAGGAAGCTCAAGCTACCCACCAAGATGTTGGTGCAGTTCTATACGGCCATCATCGAGTCCATTATCACCACCTCCATCACCGTGTGGTACGCAGGAGCCACCGCCAGGGACAGACTAAGACTGCAGCGCGTTGTGCGTGCTGCTGAGAAGGTTATCGGCTGCAAGCTCCCATCCCTCCAGGACCTGTACATCTCCAGGACCCGGAGGCGTGCAGGTCGGATCATAGCTGACCCTTCACACCCTGGACACGCACTGTTTGCCCCCCTCCCCTCAGGCAGAAGACTTCGGTCCATTCAGACTAAAACCTCCCACTACATGAACAGCTTCTTCCCCTCTGCCATCAGACTGCTGAACACTAAGTGACTTATTAGACTCTCGTGCACTACGTACAGCAGCTCAACCGGACTCATGACAATTATAACTGTTTTCTTTTTGCACTACCGACTGCACTATGTGGAACTCCACCATATCAGCTGCTTGTTAATATATTTAAAAATTGCATAGATTAGTATTACTTATTCATATTCTACCTTTTATTGCATGCATAGTTTTTTATCTTTAGTGCTACTCCATGTTTAATGTTGCAGCATTGCACCAAGACAAATTCCTAGTTTGTGTACTACATGAACAATGGCAATAAATCTCATTCTGATTCTGATTCTAAAAAAAAAAAAAGGCTTTAGCCTCATTCCCAGCAACAGGGTGAAACCATCCCTTATAAAGGTTTGTGAATATCAGATTGTCACACCGCAAAGAACTCATGATGGGTAGAAGCAAAGAGCTCTCTCTAGATCTTCACAACCTTATTACTGCAAAACATAATAATGACATTGGTTACAGGCACATTTCTAAACTGCTGAATGTTCCAGTGAGCACTGTTGGAGCCATCATTCAGAAGTGGAAAGAACATCATTTTACCATAACCCGGCTACAACCAGGAGCTCCTCACAAGATTTCTGACAGAGGAGTCAAAAGAATTTTCAAAAGAGTTATCCAAGAGCCAAGACCACTCATGGAGAGCCCCAGAAAGACCTGGAGTTAGCAGGTACTGCTGTTTCAAAGAAAACAATAAGTAATGCACTCAACAGACATGGGCTTTATGCCCACTCATCTCGAACACTCCATTTCTTAAGAAAAAGCATGTTAAAGCTTGTTTAAAGTTTGCTCCACAACATTTAGGCAAGCCAGTAAAATACTGAAAGAATGTAGTCTGGTCAGATGAGAACAAAATTGAACTTTTCGGATGCCACAACACAGCATGTTTGGAGGAGAAATGGCACTGCACATCAGCCCAAAAACACCATACCAACAGTGAAGTTTGGACATGAAAGCATCATGTTGGGGGTGTTTTTCAGCACATGGTACAGGCAGATGTCATATAATTGAAGGAAAGATGATTGGAGAAATGTACAGAGACATCCTTGATAAGAACCTGTTGCCATCTGCCAAGATGCTAAACATGAAACGAGGGTGGACATTTCAGCAAGACAATGATCCCAAACACACAGCCAAGGAAACTCTCAAATGGCTCCAGAGAAGGAAAATAAAGCTTCTAGAATGGCCCAGTCAGTCACCTGACCTGAATCCAATTGAAAATCTATGGAATGAACTGAAGATCAGGGTTCATAGAAGACACCCACGGAACCTTCAAGATTTGAGGAGAGTTTGTGTGGAAGAATGGGCTAACATCACTCCTGAGCAATGGCTGTGCCTAGTTTCTCCATACAGGAGGCATCTGGAAGCTGCTATTACCAACAAAGGCTTTTCTACTAAATATTAAATGAATTTCACCGAGCGTGTTCAATACTTATTCCCTGTGCCATTCCACTTTATTAAATATAACTTGCTTTGTGAACACAGTTGTCTTGATTTCTCTGTGTGTATGAATTACTTGGGTTGTTACTGATATCTATTGAAAATTTCAGGTCAATGGCTCCATCAGAAATATGTTTAATGAGAAAAATGCTGACGTGTTCAGTACTTATTTTCCCCACTGTATTTCAAGTAGTAGAGATGTAATGCTTAAAATAAATATGCAGTTTCTCATAATTAGGTGATCTTTTAAGATATTTAAGATATAAAATTTGGCTTAAATGATAATCAAGTTAATAATATAAAATTTTTACCGCAGTTTCAATAATACCAGATAAATTTCTATAATATGGAGAATCTAGGATAGGTTTGGTAATAAGATGAGATAATTTACTACATAGTTTTTTAACAAGGCAAGAAGACCAAGATTGATTTCTCTTTGCAGACCAGAGAAAGAACAGCTGACTTCAATGGCTTTTAAATTTCTGTAAATAACAGTTAGTGGGGTAAAACCTGTGCAACAGCTTATGAAAGACTTTGTTAGTCAGGGAGAATTTCGACAGAAGTAACCATACCTTATTCCAAGGAAGACATCATTATAATAATTAGGGGGGCATATTTCGAAATTCTTGTGGGAAAAGCCTTTGAATTGACTGTTTGGATTTTTAACATCAGCTGAAACTGTCATGAATCTGACTTATTGTTATGATTTGTCCTAGTTTTCTCCTGATAGCTCTGGCACGCCCCTTCCTCCTGTCAAGCGCCGTCAGCTGCACTGTCATGGGTGCTCACACACATACACACACCCACATGCACACACACACATGCACACACTCCATTAACTCTCATTCACACGCTCTCTCACACACCGGGTGCCAATCAGTCCTGCCCACGCATTCTCGCACTGGCAATCTCTTTCCTCATTAGTTTCAGGAGTATTTGTTTGCCTCTTCTGAGGAAGGAGATTGTCGGGGCATTTGCCTCTATACGCGGCAGCTAGTTCTCCCCGTATATTGTCCACTCCCTTCGTTGCTGTCCAGCCCGTCACTTCACTCGGATTATTTCCCTTGGTGATTTGGCTGGCCCTGCTCTCTGCTTTATCCACCAGACTGCATGATTTTGCTCCAGATCAGCTCCAGACCTGTAAGTGTCTTTCGTCGCCTTTTTCTCCTGTGCATAGCAACCCTGCAGCATTAGGCTGTTCGCCTTTCCTTTTTGTGCTTAACGCAGCCCTGTAGCACTAGACTCCATTTTTTGACCAGGCTGTAGAGCATTCGGCTGGCGCCCTGTATGTTTGGTGGCCAACCATGTCATTACACCTCTCTGTATATTGTGTGGTTAATCGGAACTGAACTTGGTGATTATTACCTCCGCCAAGGAGGTAATGTTTTTACCGGGGTTTGTCTGTCTGTCTGTTTGTCTGTTACCAACATTACTCAAAAAGTTATGAACGAATTTTGATGAAATTTTCAGGAAAGGTGTGTAATGGAATGGGAACAGATGATTAGATTTTGGTGATGATCTGAGAGTGCATACCTCCACCAAGGGCTTTGTTTGTATTTGTGCAGCAGGATTACACAAAAACTACTGGATGGATTTGGATGAAATTTTCACCAGAGGTGGTTCTTGGGCTAGAGAGGAATATATTTTATCATTATATTTTGGTGATGATCTGAGAATGCATACCTCAGCCAAGGCTCTTATCTTCTCAGTGTGTTAGCAACAATACTCCAAAACTGATGGGCAGACTTTGATGCCATCTTCACCACAAGTGGCTATAGGCCTAAACACAAACCCATTACATTTTGGAGGTGATCCATGACAAATGGAAGGAGCCTTGGCGGAGGTATGTACTCTATGAGTGCTTTTCTAGTTGGACTTGTTATTTTTGTGAACTTTAATAATCATGGCACTCTCTACTCCTGCGAATGGGTTTTTCATTCTCTCCCTTGTGCGCCGTGTTATGGCACACAGGAGTTTGTGACAGAAACAGATTTAACTACTGCATATGTTCTTTCATGTGACATCAACCAATAAAATCTTACATACATATAACTCAAAGTGTTAGTGTTTCTTTAGCTCTTCAGTTTTTCTTTAAATTATTTTGCACATTTCAATTATAAAACAAATTTGATGAACATTTTTTATCATCTTGCAATTTAAATTAACCTGAAGTTTAAGGTTCAATATGAAAAACACAAATACAATATTAACCACATCTGAAAAACACTTAAAAAACAAATGCAACAACCCCCCACCCCCCAAAAAAGTTTGGGTTTTTGTCACTTTATCACTTACAGTAAAAAGGATTTTATTCATTTAAACCCCAAGATCTTCTGAAACGTTGCAGTACAGTTTGCGGTAAACATTATTGCTCTTTTAGTAAGGGAAAAAAAACTTACCCTGCAAAAGTAAATTATAGCTGCTGGAGTGTTATGCTTGCTTTTCTTGATGTGGCTGTACATCTTCTATGTAAGGCTGAGCTCATGTACTATCTCAGAGTGAGATCAAATTACTCAAGCAATTTCCTGTTTTTTTTAATTCTCTTATTGCATTCAGTCACATCTCGTGTCCAAAGACAGACACATTGTTCAAGTGCAGACAGAACTACAGTGAGAACTACCACTTGAACTACCACCTTGAAACATATTTTAGATATTTATCAACTTAAAAGTGTCTTTTAAAGGGGTCACTCAAGGTTTTGTCAGTTTTTATCCCCCGCAGGTCGAAGCCCAAAGGGGTCAAAGAGCCCTTTGGGTGAAGACCGAAGGGGGGTTATGTTATGGGTCAGTCCGTCCGTCTGTCTGTCCCACTTTTGTGAAATCAATTCCTCCTACAGTTTTGGCCCGATTGTTTTGAAACTTGGTAATGTAGTTTCATATACACTGAGGATATGCATATTGCAATTTGGTTCTGATTGGATGATTTTTGCGGGAATTGTAGCCCCTGACCCATGACCTCCTGTTTCACCTCACTTCATAGACAGTAACTGTCTTGTGAAATCAACTCCTCCTACAGTTTTGGTCTGATTGTTTTGAAGCTTGGTACCATGGTTTGAGATACTCTGGTGATGCGCATATTGCAATTTCACTCTCATTGGATGACCTTGAGGTCAAAGGTCAGAGGTCAGATTTTTCCCTAAATCTTCTAAACACAATAACTACTGAAAGAAATGATGTAAGCTTTTTAAATCGATACAGGAGTTGTATCTAATACAGTCATGTGAAAAAAAAATTGGGACACCCCATTAAATATTCAGTTCTTTATTAAGAAATGTTCACATATCTATGTCTAACCTTGTTTTTGTTTTTATTTGCATTTTTTTAACATTTATTTTAGCCATTTTAAGATAAGATAAGATAAGCCTTTATTAGTCCCACAATGGGGAAATTCCAGGACTGCAGCAGCACAGGGATAGCAACACTCAGAGCAACAATCAGAAGGCAAGAAAAAACAAGAGCAGCGAGTATACATTTGTACATATAAACATAAATATATAGACACACAGTGCGGAGCATTGTAGCTAGATGGAATAAATATGTGAATATATAAACACACACAGTGTGGAGCGTTGTAGCTAGATGGAATAAATATATGAATGTATAAACACACAGTGTGGAGCATTGTAGCTAGATGGAATAGATATGTAAATATATAAACACACACAGTGCGGAGCATTGTAGCTAGATGGAATAAATATGTAAATATATAAACACACAGTGTGGAGCATTGTCGCTAGATGGAATAAATATATAAATATATAAACACACAGTGCGGAGCATTGTAGCTAGATGGAATGAAACAGCATAACCGTCTACTTAATTATCCTACATGGTATGATTATGTACCCATACATATTGTCACCCTCCGTAGCTACCAGTATTTTCCTAGTTGTATACCGGAGGGGACCATTGTGTAAGTCTATTGCGTCTTTTGCATTCAATACTATTAGGTTGTCACGTCTTTTTGCTATCTCTGCGAGCAGCCCTGCTTAGGTTATACAGTCTGACAGCCGTTGGTACGAAGGTCCTGCGAAACCTCTGAGTTGTGTACCTAGGACGATGTAGTCTGCTGCTAAATGAGCTCCTTAGTGCATTCAGTGTGTCCTGCATAGGGTGGAACTCGGACTCCAGCAGAGATGACAGTTTAGCCACCATCCTTCTCTCTCCCATCTGCTCCACTGGGTCAAGGCGCTGCCCCAGGACAGAGCTAGCTTTCTTGATCAGTTTGTTCAGTCTCTTCCTATCGGCTGCTGTAATGCCACTGCCCCAGCAGACCACTCCAAAAGTGATGACTGATGCCACCACCGTGTCGTAGAATGTCTTCAGCAGCGCCCCTTGTACACCAAAAGACCTGAGTCTCCTCAGTAGGAACAGCCTGTGCTGTCCCTTCTTGTAGAGTGCGTCAGTATTGTGTGACCAGTCTAGTTTATTATTCAGATGAACACCCAGGTACTTGTAGGATGTCACCATCTCAATGTCTGTTCCCTGGATGTTTACTGGTGCTGTGAGGGGTTGTCCTTGCCTGCAGCAGTCCACCACCAGCTCCTTAGTTTTCCTCGCATTGATCTGGAGGCAGTTCCGATGGCACCAGTCCACAAAGTCCTGGATAAGCCCTCTGTACTCAGCTTCATCTCCGTTGGAGATGAGGCCAACGATCGCAGAGTCATCAGAGAACATCTGTAGATGGCAGTGTGTTGTGTTGTGTGAGAAGTCTGCAGTATAAAGGGTGAACAGGAAGGGAGCCAAAACCGTTCCCTGGGGGTCCCCGTGCTACCGATGATTGTGTCGGACACACAGTCCCGGGTTCTCACAAACTGTGGCCAGTTTGTGAGGTAGTCCAGGATCCATGATGACAGGTGCTGGTCCACCCCTGCGCACAGCAGCTTGTCCTTCAGGATCATCGGTTGGATGGTGTTGAAAGCACTGGAGAAGTCAAAGAACATGATCCTCACTGCATTCCCGGGCTTCTCCAGGTGGAACAGAGAACGGTGAAGGAGGAAGATGACTGCATCCTCCACCCCAATACCATGCTGGTAAGCAAACTGGAGTGGATCCATCGCTGGTCCCACCAGGGGGCGGAGGTGAGCAAGGAGCAGTCTCTCCAGTGTCTTCATCATGTGGGACGTCAGGGCCACTGGTCTGTAGCTGTTCAGATCTTTGGGGTGGGAAGTCTTTGGTACAGGTACCACACAAGATATTTTCCACAACTGTGGTACCCTCCCCAGCTTCAGGCTCAGGTTGAAGATGTACTCCACAATCCCACACAGCTGGTCTGCACAGGACTTGAGGAGCTTTGCGCTGATGCCGTCCGGTCCCGACGCCTTTCTCGTCTTGATCTTCCTCAGCTCTGTCCTCACCTGGGTCTTAGTGAGTGTCAGGTTGGGGGGCTGTGTGTTGGGAGTGGGGGGGGGGGGTGATGGTGGAGTGGGGAGTGGGCAGCAGGACTTGATGTCTTCAGAGGCAGCAGTGGTTGTTGTGCAGTCGGGGGGGAGGGCGGTTGGTCAAACCTATTGAAAAACAGATTCAGGTTGTTCGCCCACTCCCTGCCCCCCGTGGCCTGGGGGGGAGGTATTCTGGAGCCCAGAGATGGTTTTGAGGTTTCTCCAGACCCCGCTGATGTCGCTCTGTTGCAGCTTGTCCTCCATCTTCTTCCTGAAGCTGTCCTTGCCTTCTCTGATCTTTCTCCTCAGCTCCCTCTGTACGGACTTCAGCATCTCCCTGTTCCCCGACCTGAAGATCCTCTTCTTCTCTCTCAGAAGTGTTTTTATCTCAGGGTTGATTCAGGGTTTGTTGTTTGAGCAACACCGTATGGTCTTGGTGGGAACGGTGTTGTCCACACAGAAGCTGATGTAGTCCGTGGGAATGAATGTGGGGGTGTCCTAATTTATTCCTCACTATTTGTTTAGAATCACATTTTACAGAAAATTTGAAAAAAGTCTTTAATTCATTTTTAATTGTTTAGTTGTATTACATGAATCTCACAGTATTTTTAAATATTCATATGTCCAAATATGTTAAAAAAAAACACAGGCTTATACAGGGTGTCCTAATTTTTTTCACATGACTGTACACATGATGACTTACACCCTCACCTAACTATGGGTTTTGGGTCAAGGGGTCAAAGGTTAAAGTTCAAAGTTAACATGGCAGTTGCACTATGGTAAATGGTAAATGCTACATTTACGATAAAATGAGTTCAGCTAGGGTCACCAAACCTGGTATACAGGTTCACCTTGGAATCCTCACCTCTGACTATGGGTTTGGGGTCAGAAGGTCAAGGTTAGCATTCCATTTGCACTATTACTATAAAACGAGTAAAGCTAGGGCCACCAAACCTGGTCCACAGGTTCACCTTGGGATCGTGATCTCAGACTATGGGTTTGGAGTCAAAAGGTCAAATGTCAAGGTTAACATTCCCTATGCCTTATTACTGTGTTGTTATTACTGTATTGTTATTACAATGAGTAAAGTTAGGGTCACCAAACTTGATACACAGGTTCACCCTGTGACCCTGAAGTGTGACTATGGTTTTGGGATCGCAAGGTCAAAGGTCAGCATCAACATGCCTTATAAAGTAAATATCAACAATAAAGAAAGCTAGGGTCACCAAACCTGGTACACAGGTTCACTCTGAGACCATGGCCACTGACTACAGGTTTGGGGTCAAAAGGTCAAAGGTCAAGGTTGGCACTCCCTATGATCTGTTACTATAGAACGTGTAAAGCTCTCTAGGATTACCATACTTGCTACACAGGTTCACCTCGGGATCCTGTCCTTCAACAGGATCTCACTCGCCTCAGAGTGCTCTTTTTAACTTTCTGAAACACGTCTGTTGGTCAGATGATTATCAGATGATGATCCAAAAATATCAAAATACTCAATTCTCTTAAAAAAAAAACAACATACAACCTTTATATTGTTTTTGTGTCCAATTAGGAGTTTTACGTTGCGTTTCCTATAGAATGTCATAAAATGGTAAACTCAGCCTAACACCATCTTTGATCCCCACCCACTGCTCTGTTATTGGCCAGCCTAGTTGTCTGTCATGTAGAGAATGGTCAGTTAACAGGGTTACAAGAAGTTTGCCTACCAAGTGTGGTTTATAGTATTGTTATTTTCTTTTGATTTCATTCACCCTAATCGACGTCACTGTTTCCGCCTGGTTCACTAATCCACAATCAATATCCACCTTATTCCTAGGCCCCATGATGCTTTGTGTGAATTATGGTAGCAGTTTACGGTACTAGTTTAGAACGTATGGTTGTCACTGAAAAGGGACACTTTTCCTTGTTAAAAAAACAGTGACTTCGGCATCAAAAATGCTGGAACACAGCCTTTTGAGCCTGAAAAACAGTAATATAATCATACCACTTCCCATGACTATCGAGGGATAGGAAGATGGCCTTAAAAAGTGGCCTGGCAGACAGTAGCTCCGTTTGTTAGTGCCGCTAAGATGCTAACGCTGTAAACAAATAAAAGCTCTGAGATATATCAATGTCTCCACCGCAATAAAGTCAGCTGCATTTTTACCTCCGCCAAGGAGGTTATGTTTTCATCGGCGTTGGTTTGTCTGTCTGTCTGTCTGTCTGTCTGTTTGTTTGTTTGTTTGTTTGTTTGTTAGCAAGATAACTCAAAAAGTTATGGGCGGATTTTCATGAAATTTTCAGAGATTGTCAGAAATGGGGTATCCTACAGATGATTACATTTTGGTGGTGATCCGGATCACCGTCTGGAAGAAAACCGCCATTACGGAAAATGCGATTTTCGTGAATAACTACTGAACCACTAATCCTATCATTGTGAATCCAATTGCTAGTCATATGTTTTCATGGTCAAGGAATCTGAAAACGTACACACAAACACTGTATGGGGGGAACTGTGGCGCTTGGCGGAGGTCTGTGCTCTCTGAGTGCTTTTCTAGTGTTAAAATATGTTGGACATAATCAAATTTACCTTAGAGCAGACGTACGCCACAACACCGTGCTTGGCTGTCATGGTATATACAGACAGCTGCAGCCATTTGTTTTATCCCAAAATTAAAATGCTCATGCTGCTGTCATGCCATAAATGCTTATTATTTAACTTAACACGTACAGACATTTTCTGACAATTGCACGGTGGCGCAGTGGTTTAGCACTGTGACAGCACAGTTTTACCCTCGGCCGGGAGATCGCGGGGATCATGAGGTTGTGGGTTCGATCCCAGCCCCCGACCAACAGTGAGCTGTGTGGAGTTTGCATGTTCTCCCCGTGTTGCGTGGGTTTACTCCGGGATTTCTCCGGTTTTCTCCCGCATACCAAAAACATGTAGGTTTAGGGCGCTCGCGCACGCAGCAACCAGCAGCCGGTGGCTTGTCACCAGACTGCAAACCAAGTCTACCTACGGGTACAAATAAGTAACCAAAAAAAAATAAATAAATAAAAATTATTCAGAATCTTATTGACCAATATTTTGTGATAATTTAAAAATTAATGCATGCTGAAGTCCATATTGTTCCAAGGCAGTGCGACGAATGCAAGACAACAAAAAAACTGTTTGATAGTGTTCTTAAATTGTTAAGCCTTAGCAAGCAAATTGTTATTATTTTTTATTTATTATTTTACTTCATGCAGCCTTCATTCTGGTGACATACAGACATGGACAAAATTGTTGGTACCCCTCTGTTAATGAAAGAAAAACCCACAATGGTCACAGAAATAACTTGAATCTGACAAAAGTGGTAATAAATAAAAATTCTATGAAAATTAACCAATGAAAATCAGACAATGCTTTTGAATTGTGGTTCAACAGAATTATTTTAAAAAACAAACTCATGAAACAGGCCTGGACAAAAATGATGGCACCCCTAGAAAAGATTGAAAATAATGTGACCATAGGGACATGTTCAACCAAGATGTGTCCTCTAATTAACATCACAGGTGTCTACAAACTTGTAATCAGTCAGTCGGCCTATTTAAAGGGTGACAAGTAGTCACTGTGCTGTTTGGTGACATGGTGTGTACAACACTAAACATGGACCAGAGGAAGCAAAGGAGAGAGTTGTCTCAGGAGATTAGAAAGAAAATTATAGACAAGCATGTTAAAGGTAAAGGCTATAAGACCATCTCCAAGCAGCTTGATGTTCCTGTGACTACAGTTGCACACATTATTCAGAAATTTAAGATCCACGGGACTGTAGCCAACCTCCCCGGACATGGCTGCAGGAGGAAACTTGATGAAAAATGGAAGAGACGGATAATTCGAATGGTAACAAAAGAGCCCAGAACAACCTTTAAACACATTCATGGTGAACTCCAAGGTCAAGGTACATCAGTGTCAGATCGCACCATCCGTCGTTATTTGAGCCACAGTGGACTTCATGGGAGACGACCAAGGAGGAAACCACTGTTGAAAACAAATCATAAAAAAGCCAGACTGGAATTTGCCAAACTGCATGTTGACAAGCCACAAAGCTTCTGGGAGAATGTCCTATGGACTGACGAGATAAAACTGCAACTTTTTGGCAAGGCACGTCAGCTCTGTGTTCACAGATGCAAAAATGAAGCATACCAAGAAAAGAACACTGTCCCTACTGTGAAAGATGGAGGAGGTTCTGTTATGTTCAGGGGCTGCTTTGCTGCATCTGGCACAGGGTGTCTTGAATCTGTGTAGGGTACAATGAAATCTCAAGACTATCAAGGTATTCTAGACAGAAATGTGCTGCCCAGTGTTAGACAGCTTGGTCTCAGTCGCAAGTTATGGGTCTTGCAACAGGATAATGACCCAAAACACACAGCTAAACACCGAAGAATGGCTAAGAGCGAAACATTGGACTATTCTAAAGTGGCCTTCTGTGAGCCCTGATCTAAATCCTATTGAACATCTGTGGAAGGAGCTGAAACATGCCGTCTGGAGAAGGCAACCTTCAAACCTGAGACAACTGGAGCAGTTTGCTCATGAGGAGTGTGCCATAATACCTGCTGAGAGGTGCAGAAGTCTCATTGACAGTTACAGAAATTGTTTGATTGCAATGATTGCCTCAAAAGGTTGTGCAACAAAATATTAAGTTAAGGGTAGCATCATTTTTGTCCAGGCCTGTTTCATGAGTTTGTTTTTTAAAATAATTCTGTTGAACCACAATTCAAAAACACTGTATGATTTTCGTTGGTTAATTTTCATAGAATTTTTATTTATTACCACTTTTGTCAGATTCAAGTTATTTCTGTGACCATTGTGGGTTTTTCTTTCATTAACAGAGGGGTACCAACAATTTTGTCCACGTCACCTGTTGTGCTCTTTGTCTGTCCTGTGTCTGTACCACCAATCACACCAACAGTCCTTTTTCGTTCAGTGCATCATCTATGCATTGCCGGTGAGAAGCCTCCATTTATATAGTCTATGGCACAACCACGAACACCAGCAACAAGTACCAGAACTATGCCAAAACATTCAAAAAATACAAAAACTATAAGTGCTGAAAAAGAAAAATATTACTACAGTAGATGCCTCTCAGATGATGTTGCTACCAAATTTATGCAGATTGTTTCCTCTATGCCATGTGTCAACACAATGGAAATTAGCAATAGAGAGCTTGCTCCTTCTGTATCTGATAGCATGGTAGATAGTGTTACAGCTTCTCTGCATCAGAGTCTTGACATGATGGCCCCTTTAAAAAAGAAAAAGTCTAATCAGAGATTTCTAACTCCTTGGCTCAACACAAACTCATAGCTTAAAACAGAAGACTTGTCAATTAGAAAGAAAATGGCGCTCCACTAAATTAGATGAAATCTATTTTGCTTGGAGAAATCATCTTTTAATTCATAAAAAAAAATCTCTTAGAAAAGCTAGAACAAGTTATTATTCCGCATTAATAGAAGAGAACAAGAATAATCCCAGGTTTCTTTTCATCACTGTAGCCATGCTGACAAAGAGTCAGGACTCTGTCAATCCTAGCATTCTCTTAGAGCTTACTAGTCAGGACTTTGTGAACTTTTTCAATACTAAAATTTCATCTATTAGAGATAAAATCAGTCAGATTCTTCCCACCGTTAACTTAAATACATTAACTACTACAACTCCTTCAATTGATATCTGTTTGGATGAGTTTACTCCAATTGACCTTTTAGAGTTAGAAAAATTAATTTCCTCATCCAAGCCTTCAACCTGTCTTTTAGACCCTATTCCTACCAGGTTATTTAAAGAAGTCTTCCCATTTATTAATAGCTCTATTCTTCAAATAATCAATTCTTCATTAATATTAGGCCATGTACCGCAGGGTTTTAAAACTGCTGTAATTAAACCCTTACTCAAAAAGCCAACGCTGGATCCAGGAGTTTTAGCTAACTATAGACCAATCTCTAATCTGCCTTTTATATCAAAAATCTTAGAAAGAGTTGTTGCTACGCAATTATTTGACCACTTGGAGGGAAATGGTTTATTTGAAGAGTTTCAATCTGGATTTAGAATCCATCATAGTACTGAAACTGTCATATGTGGCTCTGGGGAGCCACACACAATGAGAGCCCAGGGTGAGCCAGTGAGTTATGATGTTTATTGGGGACAGGGGTAAGGGATGAGGAAAGCACAGATGCTCATACACATTAACACTCATGGGCAGAACAGCAATAGAGTAAACAGTGGGCACCGGGCGTAGGGGTACACAGCTAGAGAGCTCACAGCAGGTAACACTCATGGGTTAAGCAGCCAGAGAGCTGGCACTGGGCAAAGGACTCCAATACACAGGTCACTCATACAAGATGGTACTCCCAAGTGATACAGTAAGGCAAGTAGCGGGCTAGCACCGGACATGGGGGTACAAAGGCACAATACTCCTTACGGGAAGACACTTACAAGTAATGCTGAAGATGAGGCAGGGGCTGGCACCAGACGAAGGGGCTCCAGCCTAGTAGTGCTTATGTCGCAGCCCCGAGTGATCGAGGCTGCTCCTCTTTATCCTCATTAGCAGCGCCCCAGCTGATGAGGATTAATTGGCCCCAGCCGTCCCGTGACACTGACAGCTGGGAGCCAGCTGAGACGCTGCCCAATGAGAGACAGGGATGAGAAGGAGCATGGGCTGAGCGCTGAGCCGGCGTCTCACCCCATGGTGACAGAAACAGCCTTAGTGAAGGTCACTAATGACCTCCTTATTTCATCTGATAATGGACTTGTTTCTGTACTTGTCCATTTAGACCTTAGTGCAGCTTTTGATACTATCTATCATAATATTCTACTTGATAGATTAGAACACTACGTTGGACTTAATGGAACTTTGTTGCAGTGGTTTAGATCTTATTTATCTGATAGCTTCCAGTTTGTTCATGTCAATAATGAGTTGGTCCAAAAAACCTTAGAAATTCCAAATCAAACTTTTAGTTTGGATGCAGTTACTCTTTCTCTTAATAACTCTGTGAGGAACCTTGGAGTTATTTTTGATCAAGATCTGTCTTTCAATTCACATATTAAATTTGTTTCTAAGACTGCTTTCTATCATTTGCGTAATATTGCCAAGATTAGGAGCATCTTGTCTCAGAGTGATGTTGAGAAACTGATCCACGCTTTTGTTAGCTCTAGATTAGATTATTGTAACTCTTTATTATCAAGTTGTCCTAAAACATCTTTTAAAAGTCTTCAGTTGATCCAAAATGCTGCAGCAAGAGTTTTAACTGGTACTCGAAAGAGAGATCATATCGCTTCGTTTCTGGCTTCCCTTCATTGTCTTCCCATAGAGTATAGAATTAAGTTTAAAATCCTTCTTCTCACTTTCAAAGCTCTAAACAATCAGGCTCCTTTTTATTTAAAAGATCTGATACTACCGTATTATCCTAACAGAGCACTACGCTCCCAAAATGCAGGATTACTTGTAATACCTAGATCTCCAAAAGTACAATGGGTGGCAGAGCCTTCAGTTATCAAGCTCCTCTCCTGTGGAACCAGCTGACAATCTGGATTTGGGAGTCAGACTCAATCTCTGTTTTTAAGAATAGGGTTAAAACCTTCCTTTTTGATATAGCCTACAAATAGGGAGGGATCATGTGTCTCTGAACCCTCCCTTAGTTATGCTGCTAATAGGTTTAGACAGCCGGGTGACCTCCAATAATGCACTGGGCTTCACTCCTTTCTTCACTCTCAATGAAATATTTTTTTTGCTGGTCATTAACATCTGTTTGTTCTCTCCCATAGATTGAGTCCCCATCATGCTGTTTGCTCTCTACATGTCTGTTCTTTTCATCTTCTCTATCCCCTCACCCCCCAGCCAGTCACAGCAGATGACTGCCCCTCCCTGAGCCTGGTTCTACTGGAGGTTTCTTCCTGTTAAAAGGGAGTTTTTCCTCTCCACCATCACCAAGCGCTTGCTCACAGGGGATCACCTGATTGCTGCGGTCTTTCTGCAATTGTGGGGGTTTCCCTTACAGTTGAAAGTGCTATGAGATGACTGTTGTTGTGAAATGATGCTACTGTATATAAATAAAATTGAATTGAATTTCCACCCAAGCAGCGCATGACACTTGCCACTTACCGCCAAGTTTCATGATTGATGGCAAACATGTGAAAGGGACAATTAAAACAAAGAAAATAATACAAAAGAAGAAAGAGAACAAACGGAGGTTAAAAAGGATCATTTAGCCCCTCATGGATGCCAGCTCACGAGGTTTGTCTAACATTTTTATATGTTTGATTTCATGTTTTATGTATTTAATTTATTTTATTGATGCAAACTGCAAGATGTAGTTTTACATTTATTTATTTATTTTTTTTATTTAAGTTTTTGTAAAGGGTATACAGGTCGTTACAGCAATGCAGTGTTTACATTTTCATCACATGTTCCCTTATTTTCTGATATCTGACAACATTGGAAGATTAATTCTTACAACACCCCTTATTTTTTTTTTTTTTTAAGTGAAAGAAAAAGTGAAATTAAAGAGAAAAAAAAAACAAAAAACAAATAAAAAAAACAAACAAACCAGTAAAAAACAAACAAAAAGAAAAAGTAAGTAAATAAAGATAAAAGAGCATCTGAGTAGTGTTGGAACAAAGAGCGGAACCATTATTGAAATGGTATTTGTCAAAGATTAGATCTAATGGAAGACACATATGCGGTCCAGGGTTGCCAAAAGTTCATGAACCCATCCATGTCCTGTCTCAGTGCGAATGTCAACTTTTCCATCGAGTAAATGTCTTGGATCACGTTAGTCCAATCTTCAGGTGTAGGACAGTCCTTCAACATCCATTTTTTAGTTAGAGCTTTTTTGCTTGCCAATATTAAAACATTGAATAAGTATTTTTCTCCTCGTCTTTCCAGTGAGTCCGGTAGTAAACCCAAATATAAAGTTACAAAAGAAAAGGGAACTGTAATTTTGAATATTTTCCCCAATATTGTCTGTACATTGGTCCAATATTGGTGGATAACTGGGCATGACCAAAACACATGAAAATGATTTGCAGTCTTTTCACCACACAAGCGCCAACAGTTCAATCCCTTATGGGTAAATTTGTTTTGTGCAGGTGTTCTGAAAAATCTTGCCAAGTTTTTCCATCCAAATTCTCTCCACTGCAGGGATGAGGTACTTTTCCATTGCTGTTTATTTAGCTTTTCCCATATTTCCAGATGTAAAGTGAAATTCCCCTCTTTTTCCCATCTCTCTTTTATATAAGATGTGTTGTCTCCTTTTAAGTCTTGAAGACCTTGGTATATTTTAGAAATGTATCTGATCCCTGGGATCCCTTTATATGCCATTAAGAAGACCTTCAGAACACCTGACTGGGCCCTTTCCAAAACCTCCTTTTTAAGTATATTGTTTATGTGGTGTCTAAGCTGGAAGAACCTGTAAAGGTCTTGATTTATTAGGCCTTGTTTTTTCAAATCTTCAAAACTTCTTAAGATTTGCCCTTTAAAAAAATCGTAATATTTTATCAGCCCCTTCTCCTTCCACTTTTTAAATCTGGTGTCTGTTTTATTAGGAGTAAAGTCCTGATCATAGGCGATCCATTGCAGAAGTCGATAGGGCTCTTTAGTTTGATTCTCTCTGACTATCTTAAACCAAATTTTTAGCGGGGTCTCTATCCACGGGTTAGTGTTATTCAAAAGCTTAGGTAAGACATTGTTCCCTATTATCGCCTGTAGGGGGATGTCACTTGTTATTTGGCATTCGATCTCCTTCCATTGTGCAGAGTAGACTGGGTTACATATCTCTACTAAAGTTTTAATTTGTGCGGCTTTAAAGTAGTCCCTGATATTTGGCAGCGCGAGCCCACCTTTGTCTTTGTTTAGCTGTAGGGTTCTATATCTGATTCTAGGTCTCTTGCCCTGCCATATGAATCTTGAGATCCTTCTGTCCAGCTCCTGCCATGTTTTTTTGGGAGGTTCTACCGGTATTGTTTGGAAAAGGTATAGAAGACGTGGAAGTATATTCATTTTGACTGCTTCAATTCTTTGTGCAATACCCAAGAATGGTATCATATTCCATCTTGCTAGGTCAGATTTTATTTTTGTCACCAGTGGATCATAGTTTAGTGATATAATTTTGTTGAGTTGTTTCGGGATATTGACCCCCAGATATTTCATAGATTCCGACTCCCAGTTAGTTTTGAGTTTGCTTAGTGAATAATGATTTGGGTCATAGTTGAATGTTAAAACTTGGGTTTTATGCATATTTAATTTGTACCCCGATAAATCTCCATACTCTGAAAAAACTGAGGTTAGTTCTGGTAAAGAAGTGTCCGGCTGCCCTAGGTATATTAAAATGTCATCAGCAAAGAGTGCTATTTTATGTTCCTTCTGACCAAGTGTAATACCTTGAATTTTTTGGTTTTGTCTTATCCATTGGCTCAGAGGTTCTATGAAGATTGCAAAGAGCAGTGGAGACAGGGGGCAGCCCTGACGACATCCTCTTTCCAGTTCAAAAGATGATGATAAATTACCGTTAATCCTTATTTTAGCTGTTGGTTTTTTATATAATGCCTGTATAGTTCTAATGAAGTTGTTATGAAAATTGAAACTGGATAAGATTCTGTATAGAAAAGACCAGTCAACCGAATCGAATGCTTTTTCAGCATCTAATCCTAATATGACTGCATTTAAGTTATATTTTTTTATATGATGAATTATGTGTAAAGTGCGTCGAATGTTGTCTTGTGTCTGTCTTTGTCTTATAAAACCTGTTTGGTCTAAATGAATTAGGTCTGTCAGTATATTCTCTAACCTTTTGGCAAGGATAATGGTAAAAAGCTTATAGTCCTGATTTAGTACACTGATTGGTCTGTAGTTGGAGCACTCTAGTTTATCCTTTTCAGGTTTAGGTATAACTGCAATGACCCCTTCTCTCCAGGAGGGGGGGATTTCCCCTGTGTGGAGGACATAATTAAATGTTTTCAGGAGGAGAGGAGATAGTTGCTGTTTAAAGGTTTTGTACCACTCTGCTGTATAGCCATCAGCTCCTGGGGATTTGTTAGCTTTAAGTTTCATAATTGCTTTTTCCAATTCTTTAGGATGTATTTCTGACAGTAGTGTTTTATTTTGTGACTCCGTAAGTTGGGGAAGGTTTAATGTGTTTAGGAATGCCTCGGATGCGTTTTTATGTTTTTTGTGGGAGTATAAGTTCTTATAGTAATTCTCGAAGTTTTTAAGAATATCCTGAATTCTGAATTTTATTTCCTTTGATACTGGGTCTCTGATTTTGTAGATTGCTCTTTCTGTTTGATGTTTCCTCAATTTATAGGCTAGCAATTTTGCCGATTTACTGCCTGCTTCATAGTATTTTTGTTTCAGAAATGTAAGTTTCTTCTGGATTTCTATTGTGTAGATCTCATTTATTTGGTTTTTAATTTCCTTAATCTTGAGCGAGTCAGTAGAATGAGTGTTGCCTTTGTGTTCTTTTTCTAGGTTCCTAAGTTCTGACTCTAATGTGGATAGTTTTTCTTGTCTTAGTTTCTTTTGGGTTGCCAGTTTTGCAATAATCTTTCCTCTTATTACAGCTTTACATGCATCCCACAGTATTAAAGGGGATACTTCTCCATTATCGTTATCTTCCAAATATCTGAGAATATCTGACTCCAATTCATCTTTCAATGGTCCTTTCAGGACATTTGAATTTAACCTCCAAGAAAATGTATTATTTGTGTATTTTTGGATATTTAAGTCCATGTAGATCGGACTGTGGTCGGAGAGATCCATCAGTCCTATTTTACATGTTTTTACTCTTCCAATGTCTCTATTAAACATAAAAAAATAGTCAATCCTTGAGTAAGATGAATGTGGAGTTGAGTAAAATGTATAGTCTTTTACACTGGGGTTGAGTTCCCTCCACACGTCACAGACTCCCAATTCTTTTAGTAGCATCCGAGTCTTCCTGTTTTGGGTGTTATTTTGATGTGGGGAATTACCAGAAGCATCCCAGTATGGATTCAGTCTAAGATTGAAGTCCCCACCACATATCACTAAACCTTGAGCTTTAGTTATCATTAGGTCGAATACATTTTTATAAAATTTCCAGTTAGCCCCTGGGGGAGCATACACATTCAGCAGGGTGATATCTTCTCCCTCTAGCCGCCCAGTTACCAAACTGTATCTCCCTTCTTTATCTTTGTGTTCTGATTTTTTTTCAAATGTAATTTTGGTTGATATCAATGTCGCTACTCCCCTCCTCCTCCCTGATTTATATGAAGATGAAGAGATCATTTTAAACCCTTGTCTACTGAGTTTATTGTGTTCCACGTCTGTTAGGTGGGTTTCTTGTAAAAGTATTATTCCTGCTTTGTCTTTTTTCATTTTGCCTAGAATCTTGGATCTTTTAACTGGATTCAGGATTCCTTTTACATTATATGAAATTATTTTGGTTACACCCTGTTTCTCCATTGTGTTGTTTTGTTTAGTATAACTGTGTGGTGGCCCTCTTTTGTGCTACTCAGAAACTGAAAGAACATTAAAAACAAGAAAAACATTAAGAACATAGTGTAAAAAACTTTAAAACAAAAAGCTGTCAAAAGAACTTCCTGAGCTGAGGTCTTTTTAAAGACCCTGGAAGAGCCTTGATGGAGTGAAGACTCTGAGGGAAATTCCTCAAACTCTGTTACGTGTTGAGGGCCCTCTCTTACCACTGAAAGTAGTCCCATGCTTTTAACGTGAGTTTCAGAACCCAATCCAAACTTGTAATGATTTTTTTTTTTTTCCTTTTATGCCTAAACCCTGTGAAATTGTGTGCACCCTCCCACCCCCATCACATCAAACATTCACGCAAAAACAGTATTTGTTAGTATGAGGAGAACATGTGGATTATTGTCACATTTCTATTTTAACAAGTTTTTTTTTTTTTTTTTTTATTACAAAGACTTATTTGTTTCAAATAATATAATTGTTCCATGAAATGTTTTACCACATGCTGAATATGCATCTCCTTTAATGTTTGTTACCTTGTATGAGGGGCGTTGGATGTGCGGATTGATTCAAGAGGAAAAAAAAAAAAAAAAAGGTCGCTATTCCAACCTGAAAACGGATAGTTTATCCGCGACGCTCTGGTGCTGGGTTTCCCGCTGCTGGTCCGTGGATTTTGAGGGTCTTTGTGTTGTCCATGTTTGCGCTTTGATCTTCACACTCGGGTCTGCCGCGGGTTTAAATACCGTTACCGGGAGCCCTCTTTTCGCCATGTCAGCTGTTGCTTCTTCCGCCGAATTATAGAGACACGTTTCATCGCCGTAGAAGACCCTTAACTTCGCAGGAAATGGTGTCTGAAAGCGCAATTTCTTCTCTCTTAACACCTTTTTCGCGTCATTGTATTCCCTGCGCTTTTTAAGGACCTCCGGGGCGTAATCGTGTTCCACGTAGACTTTTCTCTCCTGGTGCATAAATCCTTTTTTCTGCCAGGCCAGTCTTACAACCTCTTGTTTTATTTTGAAATTGGAAAATCTTACCAACACCGAACGTGGGGGCGCTTCCGCCGCCGGCCTAGCGGCTAATGAACGATGTGCCTTTTCTATCTTCAAGTCGGTGGTTTGTGGAATATCCAATTTCTCTCTTAGTAAGGATTCCACGCATTCTGCCATTGAGTTAAAACCATTTTCGGTTCCTTCTATCAGACCATGAATTCTTATGTTGTCTCTTCTTTGTTTTCCTTCTTGGTCGGTTAGCTTAGCCTCTATAGCTGCTTGTCTTTTGCGTAGGTCCAGCACAGAATCTTCGAGCACTTTTATTCGATCCTCTGTTTCCAAGATTCGGTTCTCGGCCTGGTCCACTCTGCTGTTTGTCCTTTTCAATTCTTCTCTGAATTCCCGAAATTCGGCCGTAACATCTCGGCGAAATTGTCGTAGTTCCTCAAATAGTGATTTCAGGCTAACCCTTTTGTTAGCTATCACCAGCTCCTCGTCTTCTGAACGGGGATCTTCCAGTTCAGATTCTCCGGCCGATACGTGTCCTGGCCTGGAGAATTTCAGTTTCTTCTGTTTACCTTTAGACATGATGATTTTGTCTTTTGATTTTCACTCCTCCAAAAATCCGTTAAGTTTGATTTTCAAGGTGTTATCCTGGATTGAGTCTGAGAGCTTCAGTGTTAAGCTGCAGTCGCCATGGCGTCCAGACCGGAAGTCGTTCGTTTTACATTTATTTTAATGTATTTCCTTTTGTGACCAGTTCTCACGGGTTGTCAAGAACAAGAATAAACGCTGTTTTACTCTAAACCTTGTGCAGAAGCCAATCCTTGAGGGTGCTACAGTGAGAACTCCTCTGCTCCGACGCATGGGTGGAAGAGTAAAGTGCCAGAGCCAGGGATGAGAGGGACAACAGCGCGGCGTCTCCATCTTGCCATGGCCCAATGCACAACGCAAGAGGCAGCAACCTCGAGCTGTCTCGTGACACCATGAGACGGCTTCTGTTGTGATGTGGCGCAGTATAAATAAAGCTGAATTGAATTGAATTGAACCGTGGGAAATTCCAGGTTCCCAAAATGAATGTTGCCCCAAACAAGAGACTCATTAATATTATTTGATCAAAATTAAAAAAAAAATCAAAATCAAACTTTATTGTCATATTGCTGTACATACAACTGTAGTGCAGGCAAGATGAAATTGCATTTCTCTCGGTATCCATATAAGAAGCAGCATGATTAAGACACACTCCCACATAGCTCCCACCCCCCCATCCATTCACACATCCCTGAGACATACTTGGGGAAAAAGAATAACTCACTATAATATACAAAATGTCCATAGGTGCAGTAGTGTGTATGTGAGATTCCTTGTCAGCTGTTCAGCATCCTGACAGCTTGTGGGAGGAAGCTGTTGATCAGTCTGGTGGTTCTGCCTCTGATGCTCCGGAATCGTTTACCAGATGGAAGAAGTTCAAAGTGTTTATGCAGAGGGTGAGAACGGTCCTTGACAATGTTCAGTGCCCTGCTCCTACAACGGTTCTGAAAAAGTTCTTGGACAGAGGGGAGGGAGACTCCAATTACCCTCTCCGCCCCCTTGACTATCCTCTGCAGGGCTTTTTTGTCTGACATACTGCAGCTGGAGTACCATGTAGCAATGCAGTACGTCAGAACACTCTCCACCACACCTCTGTAGAAGGTCCTGAGGATGCAGATGGGGAGAGAGGCCTGTTTGAGTTTCCTCAAGAAGTGTAGTCTCTGCTGAGCTCGCTTCCTGATCTCCAAGGAATTCTTGCTCCAGGTCAGGTCCTGCGAGATCTGCACTCCGAGGAACTTGATGTTCTCTACTCTCTCCACTAAACGGCCGTCGATGCTGAGGGGGACGTGCTCAGGCTGTGACCGCCGGAAGTCGATAATCATCTCCTTTGTTTTGTCCACGTTGAGCACCAGATTGTTCTCCCTGCACCAGCCCTCCAGGTCTCTCACTTCTTCCCTGTACATTGATTCCTCATCCCTCTGAATAAGTCCCACCACCGTGGTGTCATCTGCAAACTTAATAATCTGGTTCCCCTCGTGTTTGGATACACAGTCATGTGTTAGAAGTGTAAACAACAGTGGACTGAGTACACAGCTTTGAGGGGTTCCGGTACTCAGCGTGACAGAGTTGGAGATGTTGTTTCCAACCCGGACAGACTGAGGTCTCTCAGTCAGAAAATCCAGGATCCAGAGACATGTGGCGGTGTTCAGACCGAGAAGGAGTAATTTCTCTATCAGTCTCTGGGGAATAATGGTGTTGAATGCTGAACTGAAATCAATGTACAGGAGTCTGGCGTAGGTGTCTTTCTGGTCCAGGTGGGTGATGACAGAGTGTAGGGTGGTGACTATAGCATCCTCCGTGGAGCGGTTTGAACGATATGCAAACTGGAGCGGGTCGTGTGATGCAGGGAGGCAGGCTGTGATGTGTGGTTTGACAAGCCGTTCAAAACACTTCATCACAATTGGTGTAAGTGCAACAGGACGATAGTCATTCAAACATGACACCACTGGTTTCTTTGCCACCGGTACAATGATAGAGGTCTTGAAGCATCTGGGAACGATGGCCTGACTCAGGGAGATGTTATAAATGTCAGTCAGGACATCCGCCAACTCGCTCGCGCAGTCTCGGAGCACACGTCCCGGAATGTTGTCTGGACCTGCAGCTTTGCGTGGGTTGATTCTGGATAGGGTCCTCCGTGTGTCCGCTGTGTTAATGGTAAAAGCTGGTCCGACCGATGGTGGGAGTGGGCCGGCCCTCCCTCTGATTGTCGAGTTTGATGCTTCAAAACGTGCAAAGAAGTCGTTAAGCCTGTCTGGAAGCGAAGCGTCGTCATCATCGACCCCCTGCCTAGACTTAAAGCCCGTCAGTGTCCGAACTCCCTGCCACATCTGCTTGGTGTTCCTAGTGTCACAGAGGTGTCCCTGGATTTTCTCCGCATAGGCGCGCTTTGCCACCTTAATTCCCTTTGAAAGCGCAGACCTGGCTGAGCGGAGGGCGATCCTGTCCTTCGCTCTGAACGCTGCATCTCTGGCTTTAAGCAGCCAGCGCACCTCTGCAGTCATCCAGGGCTTATGATTACCCCGCATAGTGATGGTCTTCACTGTAGTGACATCCTCTGTGCACTTCGCGATGTAGCTGGTGACCGAATCAGCATACTCCTCCACATCTGTCCTGTCTTCCTGGGAGGCTGCTATTTTGAAGATCCTCCAGTCTGTGTGATGAAAACAGTCTTGCAGTGCAGAGGTTGCACTCTCTGGCAAGATCCTGATTTGTTTCACTGCTGGCCTGCTGCGCTTCAATAAAGGTTTGTAGGCAGGAACCAGCATCACGGACATGTGATCAGAACGGCCGAGATGGGGGCGGGGTATTGCTTTATATGCATCTGTGTTTGTGTACACTAAGTCCAACATATTCTCTCCTCTGGTCTTAAAGTCTACACATTGTTTAAACTTGGGGAGCACAGTCTTTAAGCTGGTGTGGTTAAAATCCCCCGCAACCACCACAAAACTGTCCGGGTGTGACGTTTGGATTTTACTGATTGCATTGTGCAGTTCCCCGAGTGCCTTCTTAGCATTAGCTTTAGCGTTAGCGCTCGGCGCTATGTAAACACCAACTACAAACACGTTGCTGAATTCCCTCGGCAGATAAAAAGGCCGACAATTAACAATAAGGAACTCCGCCAACGGAGAGCAGTGTTTAGACACTAACGTGGCATTAACGCACCAGTTCTTGTTAACATAGATGCATAGCCCACCCCCCCGGCTCTTACCGGAGCTCGCCGTTTCCCTGTCGGCCCGGAACATCGCCATATCTTCCAGCTGAATGGCCTCGTCAGGAATGTTGTCGTGGAGCCATGTCTCGGTGAAAACAAACACACAGCAGTCCCTCCATTCTCTCCGGGTTTCTTTCAGCAAACGCAGCTCGTCTACCTTGTTTTCGAGGGCGCGGACGTTTGATAGAAGAAGCGACGATACCGCTGGTCTGGAGGGGGGTGGTCTGATATAAATATAAGTGAAGTCAAGAGGATATTGTAACAACAAATAAGATAATTTTTGTTTCTGTTGTGAATCAAGGACTGAAATATTTGCATTGAAATAATTTTCTTTATTTACATTTCTCCTGTTGAAGCTGAATTGATCATCATACAATGTGCACATCTGTGTTGTGCTAAGTAACTTACATACTGTGTATATTCAGTGATTCTCAGTAACAGTAAGGATATTACTGGTTCATTCAAGACATGTAATGGTTGCTTACAGCTTATAATGAGTTGAGTTTTGACTTTTAAGTTACATTTGAAGAACAATAAGACAATTTACTGTTTAAGTTAAAGTGACAGTAACACATGGCGCGGTGGTGGAGTGGTTAGCACTGCGGCAGCACAGAAACTCACCCTTGGCCGGGGGATCCTGGGTTTGACCCCAGCCCCCGACCAACAGTGATCTGTGTGGAGTTTGTATGTTCTCCCCGTGTCTGCGTGGGTTTACTCTGGGATTTCTCCGGTTTCCTCCCACATGCCAAAAACATGCAAGTTAGGTTAATTGGCATCAAAACTGGGGATTCTAAATTGTCCTTAGGTATGACTGTGAGAGTGAATGGTTGTCTGTCTCTCTGTGCTGGCCCTGCAATGGACTGGCGATCTGTCCAGGGTGTACCCTGCCTCTCTCCCAAAGATGCTGAGATAGGCTCCAGCACCCCCCCCCCCCCAAGACCCGAAAAGGATTAAGCGGAAGAAGATGAATGAATGACAGTAACATTTAACAAGATTAACATTTAACCATTTTATTATCAAACTCAATGTTAAGTTACTGTGTTAAATCTTTCATTTAAAGTAAACAAAGACAAACCAAAGTGAATAATGGCAGAGTTTGGGGTCAATTCAGAAGTCAGTGATGATTGTTGTGATAAAGAGCAACTCTGTGCAGATGGGCAACCACAAGGAGCTGAAGGCACAGGAGATGATATCCCCACTACCTCACAAGAGCCACAAAGGAGCAGAAGAACTTGTAAGTTGGCAGAAAAGGGCCAAGAGCTGCACGATGAGCAGGTAAGGAAAACTGCACATCGTTTCATTACGTGCTATGAGAAGTGGAAGGCTGTCACTAAAGATACCAAAAGAGTTATGAAAGAGCAATGCTCACAAGATCTGCTGAATGAACATATTGCTAAAGTTTCAAGTGCTGCAATATATCTGAACACAGCTTATGATGAGTTGAGACAGGTTGACTCTCCTGACCATGACACAAGACGTCGGATAGACACATGTGAAGCAGTGACAAAGACAATAATCGAAGCTGCTGAAAGGTGCCTAAAGGCTGAAAAGGTTGAAAGTCAAGGGGATGAAGAAATCTGGAAGGAGACAAGAGTCTGTATTCAAGTCTGCAGCCTCAGTAAAGACGAGTGTTGAATCTCACCACGCAAGTCACTCTTCTCATTCAAAAGTCCCATCCAAGCATTCACCCAGGCACTTTTCAAAAAGACAAGATGCAGCTGCTGAAGTTGCAGCTAACGAAGCTGCCTTGGAAGTTCTACTTGAACAAGAAAACCACATTAAGGAAATTGAAAGGCAAGAAGCAGACATTGCACAGCAGCAAAGAGAGCTGGAAGCAAAGTGCAAAGAACTGTAGCGACTGGATACAGTCAAAAAAGTGAAAGCTGCTAAAGCAAGACAGCAAGTGTATGAGCAAAGTGAATGTTCAGATGAAGAAATATACGACCTACTCCATCAACACAATTTGGACGAAGAAAATGAAGTCAAGTCTGAAAACAATGACCAGTACCTCAAACTGTGTTACCCACCACAAAATGTGACACATTCACAAGAAGTAAACTCTACAGATCTTGTCCGAGCGTTTGCAGAGTCCCTCAGTGCAAGTCGTCTTCCTGTACCAGAACCAACAGTATTCAGTGGTGACCCAATCAGATATAATGACTGGAAAATCTCATTTCACACACTCACTGACAGAAAGAATATACCAGCTGAAGAGAAGACATACTACTGCAAAAGTATGTGGTGGATCTGTAAGGAAAGCAATAGAAAGCTACTTTCTCCTAGGCACAGAGTCAGCCTACAATGCAGCGTGGACAGTCCTTGAAGACAGGTATGGCAATCCATTCCTCATCACCAAAGCCTTCAGAAACAAACTCAATGCATGGCCCAAGTTAAGCTCCAAAGGCAGTATGGAACTTCAAGAGTTCGCTGACTTCCTTCGTAGTTTTCAAGCAGCTATGTCACAGATTAAAGGACTTGAAGTGCTCAATGACTGCAACGAAAACCAAAAAATGCTTGCGAAAATTCCAGACTGGCTCACATCAAAGTGGAACCGAAAGGTTACAAAAGTGCAAGAAATGAGCCACACCTTTCAAAGTTTCAGCCACTTTGTAGAGTTCATCTCACATAAAGCCAAAATTGCATGTAACCCCATAACATCTCTCCATGCTCTGAAACCAAGTGAAGGTGAAAAGACGGAAAGGAAGATCCTCAAGAACAGAAGCCATGGAGCTAAGGTTCTAGTGACTAACTCAAATGAAAGAGTTGTCAATGCAAGTTGTGTCTACTGTGAGAAGGTCATCATAAGTCACGTTTTACAGAAGTGTCGGAAGTTCATGAATGAGACCATCAATGAGAGACTCAAGTTCGCACAAGAGAAGAAGTTTTGCTTTGGTTGCTTGAAGTCTGGCCATCGTTCAAAGGACTGCGAAAACAGAGAAACTTGTGATACATGCAAGAAAAAAACATCCAACATGTCTTCATGACGATCAAACTAAAGAAGAAAGAACTCAGACAAAGATTAATAAAGTGAAAAGCACTGACAAGACAAAGTCAAGAACAGAGGTCTTGCAAGACACCAACAACAAATGAAGCGATGTCTTAACAGAGTAATGCAGAACGTCAAAGACACATACATCCTCCATCATTCCTGTATGGGTGTCAGCCAAAAGTGAGCCAGAGCATGAAGTTCTTGTGTATGCACTCCTTGATACACAGAGTGACACAACCAGTATGAAAACTGGCCTTCAGAGCACAGAGCGCAGTAATCGTGTGTTTTTAGATGGTTTTAAATCAGACACAGAGCTGGCTAATGCTCTTCAGAATCAGAATCAGAATCAGCTTTATTGGCCAAGTATGCACAACACATACAAGGAATTTGACTTTGGCTAAAAACTAAAAACTTGCTCTCGTTGTTCAGGTGTAAGATTTAAATAAGATTTAAATAAGGATTCAATGACAACAGAGTATGTACAGTAAATTACAGTCTGTCCATGTTTCTATAAAAGTGCTGAGTAAAATGTATAATCTTTTACACTGTGGTTGAATTCCCTCCACAAGTCACAGATTCCCAATTCATTTAGTAGCATCCTAGTTTTTCTACTTTGAGTGTTATTTTAATGTGGAGAATTACCTGATGCATCCCAGTATGGATTCAGTCTTAGATTGAAGTCTCCACCACATATCACTAAACCTTGGGCTTTAGTTATCATTAGGTCAAATACATTTTTATAAAATTTCCAGTTAGCCCCTGGAGGTACATATACATTCAGCAGGGTGATATCTTCTCCCTCTAGCCGACCAAGTACCATGCTAAATCTCCCTTCGTTATCTTTGTGTTCTGAATTTTTTTCAAATATAATTTTGGTTGAGATCAATGTCGCTACCCCCCTCCTCCTCCCTGACTTATATGAAGATGAAGAGATCAGTTTAAACCCCTGTCTATTACATTTAGTGTGCTCCAAGTCTGTTAGGTGGGTCTCCTGTAAAAAATATTATTCCTGCTTTGTCTTTTTTTCATTTTGCCTAGAATCTTGGATCTTTTAACTGGATTCAGGATCCCTTTTACATTATATGAGATTATTTTGGTTGCACCCTGTTTCTCCATTGTATTGTCTTATTTAGTATAACAGTATAGTGGCCCTCTTTTATGCTACTCAAAAACTGAAAGAACATTAAGAACATAAAAAACATTAAGAACATAGTATATAAAACTTTAAAACAAAAAACTGACAAAAGATCTTCCTGAACTGAGGTCTTTTTAGCGACCTTAGAAGAGCCTTGATGGTGTGTTGGCTCTGAGGGAAATTCCTCAAACTTTGTTACGTGTTGAGGGCCCTCTCTTACCCCTGTAAGTTGTCCCATGTTTTTAACGTGATTTTCAGATCCCAATCCGAACTTGTAATGTTTTTTGTTTTTTGTTTTTTTATGCCTATACCCTATGAAATTGTGTGCAACCTCCCACCGCCATCACAGCAAACAATCACGTTAATACAGTATTTGTTAGTGTGGAGAGTTCATGTGGTTCATTGTCACTTTTCTATTTTAACAAGTTTTTTTTAAAAGACTTATTTGTTTCTAATATTATGACTGTTCCATGAAATGTTTTACCACTTCACATTTGCTGATTCTGCATCTCCTTTAATGCCTGTTACCTTGTAGGAGGAGGGTTGGATGTGCAGATTGACTAAAAATATTGTTATTCCCTCCTGAAAGTGTCCAGTTTTTCCTGATAGCCCAGGCACTGGGTTTCCCGCTGCTGGCCCGTGGATTTTGAGGGTCTCTGTGTGCACCACATTTGAGCCTTGATTCTTTCAATCGGGTCTGCTGCGGGTTTATACACCGTTACCGGGAGCCCTCTTCTCGCCATATCTCTGGTTGCTTCTTCCGCCGAGTTGTAGAGACACGTCTCTTCCCCATAAAAAACCCTCAGCTTCACCAGAAATGGAGTTTGAAAGCGCAGTTTCTTCTCTCTTAGTACCTTTTTAGCATCATTGTATTCCCGACACTTTTTAAGGACCTCTGGGGCGTAGTCATGTTCCACAAAAACCTTTCTTTCTTGGTGCATAAATCTTTTTTTCTGCCAACCCAGTCTCAAAACCTCTTCTTTTGTTCTGAAATTGGAAAACTTCACCACCACCGATCGCGGGGGAGCTTCCGCCAACGGCCTTGGGGCTAATGAACGGTGCGCCCTTTCTATTTTCAAATTGGTGGATTGGGGAATTTCCAACTTCTCTCTCAGTATGGTTTCCACGCATGCAGCCATTGTGGTGAAACCATCCTCGACTCCTTCTTTCAGACCATGAATTCTTATATTGTCCCTTCTTAGTCTTCCTTCCAGGTTGGTTAGCTTAGCTGCTACATCCATTTTAAATGATGACTCCCACCCTTGCACTGCCACTTTCAGCTTCTTCCCTCCAGACGGAGGTTTGCTGTCCCAAAAAGTAAAACCCAGCGCTACAAAAACAGCTTTGTTTCAGCTGCTGTCAAAGAGTTGAACAAGATGTAACAATATATTGCACATAATTTAGTTACCTATTTATTAATTTTTATTTTATATTTACTTATTTTTGTAGATTTTTTATTTGGGTTCTAAATCTTTTATTGGGTTTTAGACTTTTGAGTTTTTAACCTTTCCGACTAGTCTTTAACTTTTTAATATGACCCTTCTCTCTTATCTCTTTGTTTTTTCTCTTATCTCTTTGTCCTATGTCCTGATTGGTGGAGCCTTGAGTGTTTTTTATCGTGTTTATAGTCAGCTTCATGTGTGCCTGTGTTTGTGTTCATGTTGAATTGTGGTTTGTAAATATGGATGTCACCTGACTGCAAAACAAATCTACCTACGGGTACAAATAAAGTAACCTGAACCTGAACCTTCATCCTCGAAGAAATATCAAGAGCTCTGAACACTAAAAGTGAACCAGTTCAGCTAAAGCTTACTACTATGTCCTCAAGAAACATAGTTGTGTCCTGTCACAAGCTGTCCGGTTTACAAGTAAGAGGGTTTTACTCCAACAAGACCATATCCCTGCCAGTGACATATGCAAGAGACTTTATTCCAGCAAATGGAGATCATATTCCAACGCCAAGTATGGCAAAGGCATGGCCACATCTCAAACACATCGCAGATGACATTGCGCCGCTCCAAAGTTGTGACGTGGGCCTTTTAATTGGCTACAACTGTCCTCAAGCTCTTGTTCCCCGACAAGTTGTGTCTGGCAAGGAAAGTCAGCCATTTGAACAAACGACTGATCTGGGATGGAGTATTGTGGGCTTCGGCAATCCATGTCTTGATTATAGAGGTGTTATTGGAGTGAGTCACCAAATCATTGTAAAGCAAGTGGTGCCAGGTATTCAGCCCTCTTCAAGCCTCACCAGCGAAGTTCATTATGTGTACAGAACTCAGATAAAGGAAATGGTCTCACCTGATGATGTGATCAAAATGTTGGAGTCAGATTTTGGGGAAAGGCTTTTGAAGATGTAAAGATCTCCCAAGAAGATCTCAGATTCCTGACAAAGATCAAAGAAGGTATTAAACTCAAAGAGGATGGGCATTATGAGATGCCACTCCCATTCAAGAGAGAAAGACCCAACATGCCTGACAACAAAACATGTGCCATTCATCATCTCAAATGCTTGGAAAGTGTCAGGAATCTGGAAACTCAAAAAAGTGATCGTATATTAGTTCGTTACCTCAATAAAGATTTGAGACACAAGAATATTCTTTTAAGAGTTTTACTTGCACAAGGAGTATGAACCTCTGGTTACAGGAAGTAGGTACTGGAGGTAATCCTCACAGTTCAGACATTTTATACACAGCAGTTGCATGGTCAAACAGATAAAATATGCTGACACTGAAGAAAGGAGAACAGTTTCATTTTATCAGAGTGCTTCCTGTGCTCTAGGGAGGAACAGTTCCATGTTATCAGGGTGCGTCCTGTGCTCTAAGGAGTAACAGTCTAAGGCAGGTGCAGGCATATGTTTTAAGATAAATCTACCATGAAAGGAGAACTGGAATTTCAACATAATTAAAGATGAGAAAAACAATTTTAGTCTTCATGCATCATGTACAGAACCTCTAGCACACAGACAGTTTTAGTATTTTTCAGCAAATAGTTACATATACACTTCATTGAATTATATAAAATGATAATATGTATGCACATATGAACAATTTTCTGACAATTCCCTCCTGTTTATCATTTTATCACCTTTTGTATTTTATTTAGGGGTGCCTTTATTCATCAGAAACATGTAACTTCTCTCGATTTTCTACATGCCCGTCATTTGCATCATATTCCAATTACACAGGAGATTAATCACAGCCATCACAGTCTTTTTTGTGGTCATAGTCATCATCAGTTTTTGAAAAGAGCTGAGTATTGTCCTTTACATTCAAGTTTTAGCATAGCAGTTTGCAACAGAAAAGTATGGTGTGTAATAGCCTGTGTAATCTTAGAATTCATGCAGGGAATGACACACATGAAAAGCACACAGAATAAGATTAATATCACAATCAATGGGGTTAACCATTTCAAAAGAATCTGCCACCAAGTTCCACTTTGAAACCAAACCCAGGGACTCCAACCTTTATCTTCATCTAACCCATGCTGTAAGTGTAAAATATCATTCAAATGGCTAATTTTTGTTCTTCATTTAAAGCTGTGAATCCTTGCTCCATTAATACAGTCAGATTTTCCATTGTCCATGCTAATGCATTTATGTGGTGTATAGCTAGAGCACTGCCATACATTGGAAAAAGAGTACCCATAACACCTTTAAAATCACTAATTCTCTGTTTCCCAGATAGTTTATCTACTAATTGTTGCATGTCTATTTTTGTACTTCTTTTTGTTCTGGTGTGTACTTAAGTTTGTTCAGGGTGATAATAATGAGAGTAAGATGTTTTCATGTGATGTGTAAGATTTGATCTTACACTAATGTGTGGGAACAAAATAGCCATGTAACATTATGGTGAAAAACCCAAGTTGAAATTGTTTTTACTACAATTTTTATGAAAACAGATTGGTGAAGTAAACAGTGTTGGATTTACTTTTATTAAAGGCTTTTTAACTGTAAGCAAAGAAATTCCAATTCCAGTAGTATTGAATATTCTTATCTCAGACCCAGTGTAATCAGTAACAGTAACATTCAATCTATTAAGATATCCTTCCAAATTTAGTAATAGGTCTAGCGAGGTTTACAATATTTAATTTCTGCAATGGACAGTGGAAAGGGATGGTGGTCCCATTGTGCAGTTTAATTATTTGATTAGGCCAAACGTATCCCTGACTAGCAAATTCAATGATACAATCTGACATAGAATGAGGGATTGGGTCAGCATGTAATGTTGGAACATACATAACATTCATCTGTGACATTTGAATCTCTAACCAAGTAATGTGCATATTGATACCACTGATTGGAATGATAGAGTGATGGTAAGCCGTTGTCATCATCGCTTCTTCTGCTCCTGCCGATGTTGGGTATTGGGGTCCATACCAAGCCTGTAGGAGAAAGGATCACCAGACACACGGATAACAAGGTCTTCATGATCACGCTTTCACCTGAGAGGGTACCCCAAAGGGCCCCTATCTTCACCAGGGTTGAGACAGCCTTGTCCTTAAAAGGACACGCCCCCTTTGTAACTGGACTTACTCAGGAAAGCTGATCAGTTCGTTTACAGGTACCCTCAGTTTCTTTACGTGTGAAAAGGTGAATCCAAGATGGTTTAACAGCACCTGGTATGGTCCAAGCCACCTTACTGAATTCCCATGTTGACGGTGGTGGTTCTTTATGAAGACATAGTCTCCAGGTTGCAACGGGTTATCTGCTTCTTCCTGTGGAGTAGAGAGAGCTCTGACAGAATCAATGTATTCTTTGATGTTTAAGCATTCTCTGAGATGTTCACCAAGGGTTGTATATTTGTTAGGCGTGGTTAGTGGTGAGAGGTCAGGCAATACATAAGGACAGTGAAAAGTACATTCAAAAAGGTGACAATCCTGTCTTTGTGTCTGTGTCAGTTCTCACTTCCGCCCTCCAAAGAGAGCAGACGCTTTTCTTCCCTGCTCCGGCTCCCTATCTCTCTCTCCCTCCCTCCCTAACTGACTGGATCCCAGCTTGCTATCGTCTGTGTCTGTGTGCCTTTACTGCTGATTTATCTAACGAAATTATGGATTTAATAAGCTGGGCTTTGAACGCAATTGACACTGTTTTTTCAACGAGGAAATCAGGCCCGGGGGAGCCTACCTGTCCTGCAGGAACTGCTGCTGCGGGTTATTTAAAGGACACAAGCAATTGGAAACTCTTGTGGCTATGTGATCTTTCTATTGAAGATATTAAAGATTTATATCTTTTCGGAGCAATGGTCATCGGAATTCTACTGATCGGCTTTGGGATTGTTCTGGTGCACCGCAAATTGAAGAAGATGGACAGAGCTGATCAAAAAGCGGACCCGGCGAAGCTCACTCATCAAATTGACCAACTGGGCAGGACTCTGACAGCGGCCAACGGTGAACTGTACAGGAAAATGGATTACATCATGATCACGCTGAGAGCTGTTCACGAATCGATTTCAATGCCTGGCCATGATGGAATTGGAGCACTGAATCCGTAAGAGAATAGAAAGTTTTTTCTCTGAAGTCAGTGCTATTCGACCTGTTTTTTTTCGGCACCCTCAGCACTCAGTCCTCCTGATAATCAACAGTATATTCGTTTTCATAACACTGGCAGGCAGCATCTGACTCTCAAGGACAGCTGTCTGGCTCAACTATTCCATCTGCCGTGCTCAAGAACACGTGCCTTTGCTTCAGACTCTAGTCATAACATCTGCTGAGGAAGAGACTATTGTTGTCCACCTAACTGATTTGCCACTGATTGCATCCAACTCACACATACTGATCCATTTATACTGATGAAGATATTCATTCACTCACTACTCTCTTTGTGTCATTGTGTGGATTCTATTGTCTGCTAATTGTGCATTGAGAGTTTTTTTCTTGTAATCATAATATCGGTCATATATGAACTTTATTCTGATCAACAATGCTTTTTTCTCTCTCCTATTGTGTCCCCACCCTTCCCCTCCCCTCCTGCCTACTATTCCCTTCCTGCTGACAGGCGCCTCCATGGCTCGCCGCGTCATTGAGAATGTCATTTATGATGTTTTCAGTGTCAAGTCAAATTCCTCGTATATTTACCTGTTATTTACTTGTAAATGTGCTTGGCAATAAACTTATTCTGATTCTGATTCTGGTATAGAGTTAATCATTAGTTTGATTGTACCATTTTTCTTTTTACAAAGCCTGTACTTTGTAGGTGGTAGGCACTATGAAATTTGATCTTACTTCTTACAGCTTGGGTTAAGTCTTAAACTGTGCTGTAAAATGAGTTCCATTGTATGCATAAATCAGTTCTGGAACCCCAAAGGCGGGAAAAGCATGATTCAATAGAGTTTTACACACAAATGCGGCATTTGCTGAGGATGTGGGATGAGTTTTTGTCCACTTTGTAAAGGTGTCAATCAACACCAAGCAATATTGTAGCTTATGACTGGTGCCTAGCGGCTGCCCCGGCCTTGGATGCGCTCTGCAGAGCGTGCCCAAATGCCAAGTCACATTTCGTTACCTTGTATTCATACATGTGTAATGACAATAAAGTTGAATCTCATCTCATCTCTCATCTCAGCTTCCCATTGCTCCTTGAGCATTATTTTGTAAACAAATGATGCACTTTTGGCATCGTTTTGTTACTTCTTTCAAAAACTAGGACAGCTTTCCAACATCCTCATCATTCATTAATTTCTCTCCTGCTGGCACTTGATTGGCCATGTGCCACCAGGACAGCTCATTTATATAATGTGGGTGGCAGAGCAAATTTTCGTCAGGTAAGCCAAATGTATATCTAATTATTTACACATGAAACAGGAGGAAGGTCCATATTATTTTGACAGTCTTTTAAAACATCAACATCAACATTATTAATAAGACAGACGATTCCTAAAAGACCAATAGCAGCACAGTGAGCAGCGTTATCAGCCAAGCGATTACCGCAGCTAGACAAGTCAGTGCCATTAGTGTGGGCAGGGCAGTGAATAACTGCCACAGAACATAGTAGCATCAGAACATTACGTAGCTGCAATAATTGCTGTTGATGTTTTGCTGTTTTTTCTGTGGAGATGACAAACCCCCGCAGGTTCCAGGTAGCAGTGTGCAGGTGACATGTGTTATAAGCACATTAACTGTCTGTACAGATAGTTACATTCAGGTTAGTAGCTCATGTAAGTGCTGTAATCAAAGCCAATAGTTCAGCCATTGGAGGTGATGCAGGTTGTGGAATTTTTACACAATCAGGACCCCAGACAATGTTGTTACAGCATAAGCAGTGGATGTTGACCCATCAGACCTTTTTTTTTTTTTTTTTAAAGATGAGCCATCAGTAAATAGTCACAAGGAATTTGGTACAAGCTTAATGTGTGGCTGTGATAACAAGGTTACAGTGTATGACAACAGTCTAGCTGGTGACAATATGGAATGGTTGTCCTGCTGTGAAACCCCCTCCACGGCATGGGGAATGTGTAGGATAATAGAGGGCATGATCTTATTATTCGTATTATCCCATGAATAATAAGAAAGTGGTCTGCATTGCCCAGAATGTACTTGAGTTATAACTGCAGCCATATGTTTATCCTGGGCATCACAGAAAATGAAATGAAATGCGCTTATGTAAATAAAGTTGAATTGAATTCATCATCAATCATTTATTGATAATTTTTATGCATTATCTATTTTTCTTTGGCGTCCTTTGGCGAGTTGATATGAAAGAATGTTTACAGTTTTATGAGAAGGTTGCTGGCATGTAACAATCATCTTATATCAGCAATTGTCAATCGTCACTCACACTTCACTCCAGCATTTGGAAGTGGTGGCGTTCCATTTTATACTGAGTCCAATATTGTATGTTATTGTTGTTACAAGAGCGCCGAGTGTCTGCTGATCTGTATATACTTTTATTTATTTATTTATTTTCTACTCGTTTTAGTTCTGCATTTAATATGAACCCTGAGTTTGAAATAAACGTTTGAATTTGAATTTGAATTTTCTGAGGATTGCTAATTATTTGCTAATTAATTTCTTTGATACCCCCTGTTTTGATACATGGAGACACACATGCAGCAAAGTTACAGGGTATTTGCTTAATTCTTTTACTGAAAGGAAGTGTGCTACCATTTTTAATTTTAGATAAAATTTGCGGGTAGCCCAGTTCCTTCAAAAATAAGATTTCAATAATCATAGCTTCTTTTGTGACATCTCTTGAACTAGTTTACAAATTCCATTTAAGAAAAACAAAATAACTATCTGTGCATTTTTGATATGCTTCGGCATTGATAAATAAGATCAGTTTGTCCAGTTGAACACAGATGGGTTGAATTTGAAATACTGTGTCACACTCTTTCAGTCAAAGGAAAGGCGGACGTTTTGCCTAATTAGAATTTGATTTAATGTTTTTACAAGGAATGTCCCTATTTCATACATTCCTTGGTAAATTATGGAGTGCAATGTACAGTAGTTCACCCTGACCCAGCTTGGCCACCACCGAATCAGGAGAAGCACATTCCTCATTGCTGTCACATTTCTGAAATATGATGTTGTCACACCATTATAAATGTATCCCGCAGTGCAAAATCATATAAACATCACATTTGTAAAGTCAGAGTCCTTTAAATCAGTGTAGTCATCTTTTTTCAAATTTGGCCCTAATGTAATGTCAAGTTTGAATAATACATCTCTCCCGAGCAAATTTACTGGACAGGAGGGTGCCACAATCACTTCTGAAATGCATACTTTGCCTGTGGAGGAGTCTGTTAATGTAATTGGGCCATAAAGGCTCTCAGTTGTTCTTCCACCTCCTGCATTTTGAACTTTAATTGTTCTTCCAGTAAATTTAGCACCTTTGGGGATTTTGCGAACAGTAGTGCGTGTGGCTCCTGTGTCACAAAGAAATTCAACCTCTTTTCCATCCACCAGTAACCATATTGTAGGGGCAGACAACGCGCTGCTGTACATAGTCAGGTCCAAAGTCTCATTAGGCCTTGTTAATACTTCAGATAGTCTTTTCTGTTGGTCAAGTACTATCTGTTTGTCCTCAGAAGAGAGTTTGTCACAGTCGGTTAGTCATGCTGTTCTGTCTGAAGGTCATTGACCCTCTGAGGGTCCTTGTCTATTTTCACCTCCATAGTCATTTTGATATTCACCTCCTCTGTCTTGCTGAAACCTGCCTCTCTGATCATTCTGAAATCTTCTTCTACCTCTACTTGGTCACCTGCCTCCAAATCCACCTCTTTGGCCAAACCTGCAATCACTGGCCCAGTGACCAGGTTTGCCACAGTTAAAACAAACATCCCAATTTCCATCATTCACTTGCATTGACCTGCCTGTCTTGGGTTTAACCCCACCTTGCACCATCCATGCAGCAAACACTTCTTCCAGGTGATTGCTCAAAAACATAGAGTTTGGTCTTCCTTTCTTATTACCTTTAGTTGTAAATTTTACAGTTGACACTAGGACCGCACATTCGTCCACATCCAATGTGGGTTTGAAAGAATAATCTTTTTCCCATTTATTTAGACATTTTTCAGGATCCTTTATTTGCTCTTTTTCTTTTAGTTTGTCATTGTAATTTTTTACCATTCGGCGCGCAGTTTCCTCTTTTTTCTTTTGTTTATTTTTTGCTTTATTTGTTTTTCCTGTACAGTTACCCATTCTTTTTGTTAGTCAGGGACGTTGCGGTACGCCCACCACAACACTATTACTGCCCAATAGGTGCGCTCACCTTTTGATGGAACTAGATGCTCATGCAACCTTTAAAATGCACTCACCTGTCAATGGAACTAGATGCTCACGCATTAGGACTTCTGTAGTTTCCTACAGAATCATTACCTGGTATGATCAGATAGGAAAAATATAGGCTGCCGCCCTGTATTACCATTACCAGCTAAAGCTTGAAAAATATAGGACGCCACTTTATATTGCCATTACTAGCTACAGCTTGACCTATCAGTCGATACGCAGCACCTTTACTTTTTGAAACCTGACTCTTCAGCCGGAAAACAACACAATCCTTATTTCTTTGTTACTTCAGAAAATATTTCACTTACTTTATGACTCTACTAGCGAGGATGACCATCACTAGACGGAGCCAGGATGTCAGCTTCCTCCCCGGCGTTCCCTGAAGGCGGGTTTCCAAAACTGACCGCTGGTCAGACCATGCATGGATTTTCAACCCGGGGAAGATGTCTCTCCTGGCCCGTCTAGCTGTTGGTCATCCGGGTCACCGGCACCACGTATGTCAGGAATCTGGAAACTCAAAAAAGTGATCGTATATTAGTTTGTTACCTCAATAAAGATTCGAGACACAAGAATATTCTTTTAAGAGTTTTACTTGCACAAGGAGTACGAACCACTGGTTACAGGAAGTAGGTACTGGAGGTAATCCTCACAGTTCAGACATTTTATACACAGCAGTTGCATGGTCAAACAGATAAAGTATGCTGACACTGAAGAAAGGAGAACAGTTTCATTTTATTAGAGTGCTTCCTGTGCTCTAGGGAGGAACAGTTCCATGTTATCAGGGTGCATCCTGTGCTCTAAGGAGTAACAGTCTAAGGCAGGTGCAGGCATATGTTTTAAGATAAATCTACCATGAAAGGAGAACTGGAATTTCAACATAATTAAAGATGAGAAAAACAATTTTAGTCTTCATGCATCATGTACAGAACCTCTAGCACACAGACAGTTTTAGTATTTTTCAGCAAACAGTTACATACTGTATACACTTCATTGAATTATATAAAATGATAATATGTATGCACATATGTACAATTTTCTGACAGAAAGAAAGCTGAGAAGGAACAAGCAGTACTACACAGACTACAAGAAGTTTATAGAAGAAATCATTGCTCATGGAGATGCTGAAAGAGTCCCAGAGCAAGACATTGACAAGACCCCGGCTTGGTACATCCCACACCATGGGGTGTATCATCCACAAAACCCTGGAAAGATTTGTGTTGTGTTCAACGCCTCTGCCAAGTTTCAAGGTACGTCCTTAAACGACCATCTCCTTACCTGCCCAGAACTAGCTAACACCTTGCTTGGAGTCGTGTGTCATTTTCGAAGAGGCCCAGTGGCTATTATGTGTGATATTGAACGCATGTTCCATTAGTTCCATGTCTGTGCCGGTGACCAAGATTATTTAAGATTCTTATGGTGGGAGAATGGTGACCTTGAAACCCCATATGCCATCTATCAGATGAAAGTACACCTATTTGGAGTGGCTTCCTCCCCTGGTTCGCCAACTACGGCCTCAAACACCTTGCAACTGAAGGAGAAGGATGTTTCAACAAAGACACCGTCATGTTCATTAAAACCAGTTTCTATGTTGACGATGGGTTAACATGTGTTGACACCGAAGGTCAGGCAATACAGTTCGTCAAAGAAGCCCGTGAGCTCTGCAGTACAGGCAAGCTTCGGTTGCATAAGTTTATCTCCAACAGCACCAAGGTCCTAGCCTCACTTCCAAAGGAAGAATGTGCTGTAGCCACCAAAGAACTGGACATGGCGCTGGGTGAAGTGCATATGGAGCAAGCACTCCGAGTGCAATGGTGTGTGGAATCAGACCAGTTCCACTTCAGAGTAACAGTAAAGGAAAATCCATTAACACAAAGAGGAGTATTGTCCACAGTGGCTTCAGTGTTCGATCCACTTGGATTCATTGCACCCTTTATTTTGCTGGGAAAGCAGATCTTGCAATAAATGTGTCAAGATAAACTCAGCTGGGACGATACTTTACCTGACAGTCTTTGACCCCAGTGGGAATCTTGGCTTCTTGACCTCAGGAACCTTTCAGATGTGAAAATTCAGAGATGTTACATTCCACCACACTTCAAGGTCCAGCACTATGCGTTGCATCATTTCTGTGATGCAAATGTGTCTGGATACGGCATGTGCACCTACCTCAGGGCAGTAAGCACATCTGGTGAAGCCCACTGTTCCTTGGTCATGGGAAGATCAAGTGTTCCATTTCCAAAGTAACAACCATACCACGACTCGAGTTGTCAGTGGCTGTAGTTGCTGTTTGCACTGGTGACATGCTAAGAAAGGAACTTGAAGTACAAGTCTCACAAGAAACATACTGGACTGACTCCAAGGTTGCATTCAGATACATCAACAATGAAGCCAGGAGGTTCCATGTGTTCGTTGCAAACTGAGTGGAACGCATCAAACAAAGCACAAAATCTGCATAGTTGAGGTACGTGGCATCCAAAGAAAACCCGGCCGACCATGCCTCGAGAGGCCTCACAGCTGAGCAACTCATTGTCTCAAACTGGTTTGCAGGCCCAAACCTTCTCTGGCAACCAGTCATATCCAGCAGTGAAATCAAGGTGGGAGAGCTATCAAGCGGTGACCCAGAGGTCAGGAAAGTTGAAGTTCACAAGACACAAGCTAAAGAACAGTGGTCACTCTTAGGGTGCCTACACAAGTTCTCCGACTGGTCAAGAATGATCAAAGCCATTGCCAGACTAAAACGTTAAGTGAAAGAAGCAAAGGATCGCAAACCAAGGTCCTACAAAGTTAGCAGCCTGGAAGAGAAAAGAGAAGCAGAGTTGACAATCATCAAGATGGTTCAAGAAAGAGCTTACACACAAGAAATAAAGTCCCTTCAACATCATAAAGTGGTGCAAACCAAGGAAAACGTGAACAAGTTGCACAAGTTATGCCCATTTCTGGATGATCAAGGCATTCTTCGAGTCGGAGGATGCCTCACACATGCTGCCTTACATCCCAATGTTAACCCTTTAACTGTCCACATTTCATAGACGGGTCATGTGCCCCCAGTGGCACAGTGCAGCAACTGCGCCTGTGATAGAAAAAGTCCATATTATCTACATTATTATTGATATTAAAAATTTATTATTATATTTGAGAAGTATCATAACTTTCATATGCCATGTTTAAAGTTTATATGTGCATCCCATATAGGATAAGTTTATATATTCTTGGCATGTTTCTGTGAGCAATTTCAGAGAGTTCAGACTGGAGATCAGTACAAGGTCATTACGTGCATAAGGAATGATCTAAGCCACTTTTATAATCTCTCTGACATGTCCTGTTTTGGGTCACAAGAATGCACAGGAACTCCTCAGCTTACATAGATTAGTGTTTTATGAATGTTCTGTTAGATTTACATTCTTGTCTCCAGAGTGTCTGTGATGTCTGCCCGGAGAACCTTTGATTATCAGGACTGTCCCATTCTGTCCCTTCCCTTATCGTCATCCTCCCTCTCCTTTCCCCTACCTATATATATATATATATATATATATATATATACTGTATATATCAGACTTAGAAGAATGGCTCCTTTAGAGATTCTAGGTGTGTCTGAATGTCATGCTTTGTAACCTCTCCCCCAAGGTGGCCATTGGGGTGACGACTTATATTTTTGTATAAATGTACATAAATCCAACTTTCCGCCTGATTTTTGACTTTGAATAATTTAAGCTCAAAATTATTCTAACAACCTGTCAACTCATTGACATCCCTGGCTATACTGAGAATTTGTACTGATCTGACAGTTCAAAAGGTGGCAGACATGTGTCGGAAGAATCATGGCTGACATGAAATACAGCAAAGAAGAAGAAATCCTCATTATTATTCTTTCTTTTTCCACTTTGAGCTCACAACACCATGGTGGCGGCGATCGTGACAGAAACTGCATTTTACATGAAAAATAGCCGCGTAATACAAATGAAATTCACGTGGGATAATCATAAGAGTTTGTAGATGTAGTAGAGAGCGTAAATGACCAACCAAACGCAAAAAAAACAACCACGATGGACGAAAATTGAGCTCACAACACCAATATGGCCGCGCCCGTCATCGTCATGGAGCCTCTGAGAAATTGCATAATACTGGAAAAATAGCCGCGTAATACAAACAAAATTCACATGGGATAATCAAAAGAGTTTGTAGATGTGGTAGAGAGTGTAAATGACCGACCAAATGCAAAACGACCACGATGGGCAAAAACGGACCAGTCACATGAGCGAGCGAGCCCCCCCCACCCCCCCCACCCCTCCACAGGTAAGAGATGAATGTTTTTATTTTATATATTTTATTGGCTTTCTGGTTCATATACTTTGAAGATTAGATAAAAACATACCCCTGTAAACAAAACGGTGTCAAAAAAAACAAATCATTCTTTGTGTAAATGTGTCAAAAGTCCATTTTTGACTGAGTGATGTAATTTATATAGCTGCCGCGACATTATGCAAATTAGATGCATAAATTTATTCATATCTGAAACTTTGGATCATATTCTACATCTTTCTAATCGACAGTAAACCATTATCTCTTGCAACTTTCAAGTTATAGCCTTGGAAATCTGAACAATTTTACTGACAAAATTTTTTTACCACTCTTGACCACAAGGGGCCTTGACCACCCTTTAACCGTCACAGTCGCCATACAGCGACTGGGACAGCTAAAGAGTTAAGCATCCAGCAGTCCTGCCAAGAGACAGCCATGTGTCAGCATTGCTTGTCAAGCATTATCACGAGAGAACGTACCATCAGGAATGAGAGATCACCATGAACGAGCTTTGTGCTAATGGTCTTTGAATCCTCGGGTGCAGCAAAGTTGTCATCTCACATTTACAAGTGTATAAAATGCAGAAAATTCAGAAGATGCACCACGTAGCAAAGAATGGCACACCTTCCGAGAGATCGGATGGAGACCACCCTGCCATTCACCTACTGCGGGATGGACTGTTTTGGTCCTTTCTATGTCAAGGAAGGCAGGAAGGAGTTAAAGCGCTATGGCTTGTTAATCACCTGCATGTGCTCCAGGGCAGTACACATCGAGATGCTTGATGATTTGACTACTGATGCCTTCATCAATGCTCTGTGTGCATTCATCACCATTCGAGGTGCAGTCTGGCAGATAAGATGTGATCAAGGCACGAATTTTGTTGGCACCAGAAATGAGTTTGTTGAAGCACTCAGGGAAATTAATCAAACCACACTTGGAGAACAAGAATGCAAGTTTCTCATGAACACCCCAGCATCAAGTCATATGGGTGGTGTCTGGGAAAGACAGATTCGCACCATGAGAAGCATACTGACATCAATCCTGGAACAATCAGCCAAACAACTTGACAGTTCCTCTCTAAGGACATTTCTTTACAAAATCATGGCAGTGATCAACAGTAGACCACTCACTACTGACCAGCTATGTGATCCATCAAGCCCAAAACCCTTAACACCAAACCACATACTGACCATGAAGTCTACGATCATCTCCCCACCTCCAGGAAAGTTTGTTAAAGAGGATCTTTATCTCAGGAAGAGATGGTGTCATGTTCAACTTCTCACTAATACATTCTGGACAAGGTGGAAAAAGGAGTACTTGTTAAATCTACAAAGTAGACAGAAATGGACTAAAGAACACAGAAATGCCAAGATCAATGATCTAGTCCTCCTACAAGATGAGATAAGCCCAAGAAACCAGTGAAAACTGACCAAGATCGTTGAAGTGTATCCTAATAAGGATGGAAGAGTGAGGAAGGTGAAACTACTGATGAGTAATTCAACCCTGGATGGACATGGAGAGCGAATCTCCAAACCTGTCCACTTGGAAAGGCCCATTCAGAAGACAGTAATCCTATTGGAAGCAGAATGAAGACCCCTCACCTCTCCCTCTGTCATTGCAATACTCATTCATAATTCACAACTTGTTAATTAATAATCTGTTCACTAGGTCATAAGTAATACATTTGTCCTTAAAATCACAAGTGATTTGGTGGGAGTGTAACAGTCTCTCTTAATTTACTCCCTATTTATGCCTTCATTTAGTTGTTTGTCCTTTCTCTTTGCGACTATGCCATCTAATGGTCAACTTTAGTGTACACGGAAGTAATTATTTATCTTTAGGTTCTGCCCGACCTCAATTACCTGCACATTTCCGCCCAAGCAGCGCATCACACTTGCCACTTGCTGCCAAGCTCCGTAGATTGATGGCAAACATGTGAAAGGGATGATTAAAACAAAGAAAATACTAAAGAAGAGGAGGACAAACGGAGGTAAAAAAAAGGATCATTTAGCCCCTCGTGGATGCCAGCTCATGAGGTTTGTCTAGCATTTTTATGTTTTATTTCATGTTTTATGTATTTAATTTATTTTATTGATGCAAACTGCAAGATGCAGTTTTACATTTATTTTAATATATTTCCTTTTGTGACCAGTTCTCACGGGTTGTCAAGAACAAGAATAAACGCTGTTTTACTCTAAACCTCATGCATAAGCCAATCCTTGAGGGTGCGACACTGTGGATTTTGCACAGGATGTTCAACAATGGCTTTCTGAAACTAACAGGCCCTCTCTGCAAACTGCTAATGTGTTTGGTGATTTACCAACTGTTGCAAAATCATACACTTGTCCTGTTTTACCTGAGGATCCACCTGCTGAAGAGAATAAAAATCTTCTCCCTGATAGAGTATGGTTCCTTCATCTAATGCAGTTAATGCACCATCTGACATACAGGATGAAATACAACCTGGTGACAGTGTGTCAGATGTTGGTAGCAGAAGAAGCAAAAGAGGTTCCACTGGTACAGGCTCCAGAGCTTCAAGTACATCATCTGCACGCATAAAGGCAGAGGCTGAAGTTGCTGCTCTAATTGTGTGCCAACAAATGCTTAAGGATAAGCGTGTTTTAGAAGAGCAGGAAGAACTAAGGAGAAATTCGAGATGGAAATGACATTGCTGCTACAATGGCTAAAATGAGAGTACTCAGAGCATTAAAGGGATCCAGTGTGAAAAGCAATTTGTCAAAAATTTTGGATGGTATGGAATCTTATTTTGATAAAAATCAAAAGAAAAAACCTCAACGTCAAAGCTGATTCTTTGTCCCACAATTACTAACTACCACTTCACAAGATTTCCCAAATCCCAACATTGCCAGTTCACAAATGATGCCTTCTGGTAGAGTTGTAAATCAATATACACAACTTACCACAGGCCCCACAATGTTTCAGACCATCACCAGTGATGAAACTCAAGTGACATCTCTTGGTGCACCTCGTGATTCACACAATAATAGCAATGGTGATCAGAACAATTTATTTTCCATAATGGAAAAGCAAAATGAAATCACTGCTTTGTTAATTCAGCAACAGTGTATCTCTTCTATGCCCAAGAAAGAGATTACAGTTTTTGATGGTGATCCATTGCAATATTATATAAAGCTGATTCTGATATCATATGTTTGTGAAGTCTTTTGACAATGCCATTGAAACTAAAAATGCAAATCCCGCAGACTGTCTTTATTATCTTGAACAATATACGAGAGGTCAACCAAGAGAACTTGTCAGAAGTTGTTTGCATATGGCCTCGGATAGAGGATTCCATAAAGCCAAATCACTGTTGAAAGAGCATTTTGAGAATGAGCATAAGATTGCTGCAGCTTTTATGGAGAAAGCACTTTCATGGTCGTCAATAAAAACTGATGACACAAAGGCTCTTCAGGAGTACACTCTTTTTCTAAGAGGATGCTGTAATGCCATGTAAGACATCAGTTACATGAATGAGCTTAACATGCCTGCTAACGTGCTGTTGATTGTTAAAAAAACTACCTTACAGGCTGAGAGATAAATGAAGAACAATGGTCTGTGATTTTCAAGAGAACGATAAAAGAGCTACGTTTAAAGACGGTCAATTTTCTTGAAAAGCAAGGGAGGATTGCAACTGATCCAATATTTGGAGATATCCGGGACACTCCTGCTGTGAGCAAAGAGTTAAAAAGACTTAAATCACAACCGAGCCAAAGGATAAAAGGAAGCATGTTTGCCACCACTGTCGTAAATGCAGAAAGGAAAAATGAAACAGGAATGCAGGAAAATAAGACTTTGGTTAATGCTGTTAAGAAATGCTTGTTCTGTGGAGGTGGACATCATTTGGATGTGTGTTCATGTCACAGTTTGGAAGTGCCAATCACTGTGAGCATTATGAAAAAAAAAAAAAGTGATTCTCGGGCCACAACAACACAAACACTCAGGAAGGCATGAAAGCAATTATACATCTTTATTAGACAATTTCTTAAAATGGTTATAGACTACAACACTACCCAATAAGAACCATAAATCCCCAAATAAGAACCATACATTTCCAATAAGAACCATAAATTTCCCAATAAGAGCAATACATTCTCAATGTGCACAATTTAAGAAACTAACCCCACAATAAATACCGTAAAAAGCACACAAGGAAAACAATGCAATTCTCTTTCAATCAAAAGTCACTTCCTACGCTACAAGAAAAAACCTTCTGAACGTCCGCAATCGAGCATGATGCATTCACTGGCTGTCCGGCCAGGAACTCCCGCTATCGTCCTCCTTGTCCTGGAAGGAAAGTACCGTCTGTCCGGGCTCATCCGAGACCCTCCTGTACGCCTCGAAGAGGGAGTGTTCCATGCCCGAGGAGAGGTGGCGAACAGGCAGAGAGAAGAGGAGCGGCTCCTTCGTATCCGTCGTCCGGGGGGAACCTCCAGCACACAGCGCAGGACAAACTTAGCCTCCCGTGAACACACCAGGGCTAATTTACATCTATAACGCATAGACAGTAAGCACGAGGGAAGGAGTCCCACAAGGAGGAGTGCTCTTCCGAACACTCTTCCTTGTATTCATTAAGGACATCATCCAGAGTTTGCCAAGTAACGTACAAGGTCAGAATCAGAATCAGAATCAGAATCAGATTTATTGCCATTGTTCATGTAGTACACAAACTAGGAATTTGTCTCGATGCCATGCTGCAACATTAAAAACATGATGAGAAAAAGAGATAAACTAAAAAACTAAAGGACTGAAAACGTGCAATAAATGTAGAAAAATAAGTAATAATAAGTAATAATGATAATAATAATAATAACAATACTAGTAATAATGAGTAGTACTAGTCAAGGCAGTTTTAAAAAATTAGCAAGTAGCAGATAATGTGAAGTACCACATAGTGCAGTCGATAATGCAACAGAAAGCAGTGATGAATGACGTGAGTCTGGTTGAGCTGCTGTACATAGTGCACGAGAGTCAAAAAGTCACTTAATGTTCAGCAGTCTGATGGCAGAGGGGAAAAAGCTGTTCATGTGCCGGGAGGTTTTAGTCCGAATGGACCGAAGTCTTCTACCTGAGGGGAGGGGAGCAAACAGTACGTGACCAGGATGTGAAGGATCGGCTATGATCCGGCCAGCACGCCTCCGGGTCCTGGAGATGTACAAGTCCTGGAGAGATGGGAGCTCGCAGCCTATCACCTTCTCAGCAGTGCGCACGACGCGCTGCAGCCTTAGTCTGTCCCTGGCAGTGGCTCCTGCATACCACACAGTTATGGAGGAGGTGAGGATGGACTCGATGATGGCCGTGTAGAACTGCACTAACATCTTGGTGGGTAGCTTGAGCTTCCTCAGCTGCCGCAGAAAGAACATCCTCTGCTGGGCCTTTTTGATGAGGGAGCTGATGGTTGGCTCCCATTTGAGGTCTCGGGTGATGGTGGTGCACAAGAAGCGGAAGGAATCTGCAATGGTGATGGGAGAGCCTGTGATGGTGAGGGGGGACAGGGGGGTTGTGACTTTCCTGAAGTCCACAATCATCTCCGCTGTCTTCAGAGCATTCAGCTGCAGGTTGTTGTGGCTGCACCAGGATACCAGCTGGGCCACCTCTTCCCTGTAGGCGGACTCGTCGTCGTTGGAGATGAGCCCGATGAGGGTGGTGTCGTCCGCAAACTTAATCAGCTTAACAGACTGGTGGGAGGAGGTGCAGGAGTTGGTGTAAAGGGAGAAGAGTAGGGGGGGAAGTACACAGCCCTGGGGTGATCCAATGCTGATGCTAACAGAGTCTGAGACAGACTTCCCCAGCCACACATGCTGTCTCCGGTCCGTCAGGAAGTCGGTGATCCACCTGCAGAGGGAGTCAGGCACGTTGAGCAGGGACAGCTTGTCCTGGAGCAGATCGGGGCGGATGGTGTTGAATGCGGAGCTGAAGTCCACAAACAGAATCCTGGCGTAGGTTCCCGGGGAGTCCAGGTGCTGCAGGATGGAGTGGAGGGCCAGGTTGACTGCGTCATCCACAGACCTGTTAGCACGGTAGGCAAACTGCAGCGGGTCTAGGAGGGGTGTGGTGATGGACTTGAGGTGAGACAGGACCAGGCGCTCAAAGGACTTCATGACTACAGAGGTGAGCGCTACAGGTCTGAAGTCGTTAAGTCCAGCAATCCGTGGCTTCTTGGGGACAGGGATGATGGTGGAGGATTTGAGGCAGGTCGGCACGTGACATTGCTTAAGGGAGGTGTTAAAAATGTCTGTGAAGACAGGAGCCAGCTCTTTCGCACAGTGTCTCAGGGTGGAGGGAGACACACCGTCCGGCCCGGGGGCCTTGTGCGGGTTCAGTCTGGAGAACTGTCTGTGCACGTCCTGCTCACTGATGACAAGGGGAGGGGGGGAGGAGGAGGAGGAGGAGGGGGGGGACCGCTTTTGATGAATTAGGGGCTGAGGAGGCAGTGGAGCTGGGTGGAGTGGGTGAGTTGGACACAGCTGACGAGGTGTCAAAACGGGCGTAATGTTCCATCTATGCTGATGACCTAGCACTCTGGTGCAGTGAGGAAAGCATCGTGACTGCAAACTACAGACTGCAGCAAGTTCTCCGGCTGATAGAGGCATGGACCAAGTCATGGCTTGTAAGCTTAAATGAGAGGAAGACTACATACACCGTCTTCACCCTGTCCGCCCAACCCCAGAAGGTGAAACTGCAGATCAACTCCCATGAGCTCCAGGCTGAATATGCACCCACATACCTCGGGATCACCATGGATCGCAGACTGACTTGGAAGAACCAGCTGCACAAGAACCAGGCAAGAGCAAAGATCAGGATGGCCCTAATGAAGAAACTGTCAGGAACAGACTGGGGTGTAGACCAGGGTGTCCTGAAGAAGCTCTGTATGGGGAGGATTCGGCCTGTTCTGGAGTATGGCATGGCAGCAACCTCAACAGCTGCCAAAAGCAACACTGAGAAGCTGGACAGACTCCAAAACCAAGCCATGCGAATGATGACAGGAGCCATGCGCAGTACCCCTATCAAAGTACTGGAGACAACAACAGGCATTGCACCACTGGAAGACAGAAGAAACGTCAAGGTACTGACCCAGGCCACCAAATTCAAAAGACTGGAAAACCATCCCATGAAGGACAGACTGAACAAGCCAACAAAAGGGAGACTTAAGAGATCGAGCTTCATCCACCAGAGCAGGACACTCGAAAGGAGAGACCCAGAACTGATGGACCACATACCCACACCAATACCACCCATAGCATCTGTTCCCTCCTGGAACCGACAGAACTTCCCAGCCATACGCACAGACATATCGGGCATTGGGAAGAAAGGAACACAGTCAGACCAAGAGAAGAAGTCGCTGGCCCTGGAGTTCATTCGGTCTGCCTACCCTAAAGAGCAGTGGACTCACGTCTACACAGATGGCTCTGCCATGGAAGCAACCAGGAATGGAGGAGGCGGGGTGTACATCAGGTACGCTGACGAGGAGACCCACATTCCCATTGCGACTGGAAAGTACTCCACCAATTTCAGGGCTGAGGCAGAGGCCCTGAGAACAGCAGCAGCCCACGTCAGGGAACATCAAGACAAGGCACACAAGCGGGTCGTCATCTTCACTGATTCCCTCTCTGTCTTGGATGCACTTCAGGGCCCCCGACACAAAGAACTGAATGAACTTGCCCTCACTCTGTCTCAACTAGCAACACAGGCAAACGTATCACTCCAGTGGATTCCTGCCCGCTGTGGAATCTATGGAAATGAGATGGCTGACAGACTTGCTAAGGAGGGTGGGCAGCAAGACCAGGAAGACAGGCAGGTCTCTTACAGTGAGGAGAAAACCATTATTAAGGCCCTGTCTCACAAGAAGTGGCAGCAGCAACACCCAAACTTCTGCAAGGATGACAACTACTACAGTCTTAGCAGGGCTGACCAAGTCGTTCTGTTCAGACTCCGAATTGGACATAACAGAATGCATGCTCACATGCACCAGAAACTTAAAGTTGGACAATCGGACAGATGCCCATGTGGTACTGCTCAAATGACCAGCGAGCACCTCCTCCAAGACTGCCCAGACCACGCTGCACTCAGACGAGCTACGTGGCCTGACCCTACATCGCTGAACCAAAAGCTGCACGGGGACCGCGGGGACCTCCGCAGGATGGCAGCATTCGTCAGGGCAGCTGGTGTGACCATCTATCGATCGACAAAGAAAGAAAAGAAAGAAACAAAGGGAGATGGCAAATGTTGAGATTGATAAAACCTATGGTATCACAGTTGAAGAGCTGGCTGCTGCTGAAATGGAAGTCATCCGCTTTTGCCAGGGATGGAAATTTGCAGAAGAAATCTCAAGCCTGAAAAGTGGACTCAGCATTAAAAGATCCAGCCATATTCACAAACTGAATCCCATTTTGGATGAGGGTGTATTGAGAATTGGTGGACGGCTGAGTAGAGCAGCTATGCCAGATGAGATGAAGCATCCCAACATTCTCGCAAAATCCCTGCATATTTCTGACCTCATTCTACGACATGTCCATGAAGAGGTGAGTCATGGTGGTCGTAATCACATGCTATCGAGACTGCGGCAGAAGTATTGGATTCCTGGTGCCACAGTGTCAGTAAGAAGGATTGTGCCTAAATGTGTCATCTGTAGGCATATAAATGCTTGTCTGGGACAACAGCAGGTGGCAGATTTGCCTTTGGACAGAGTCTCTCCTAATCAACCACCTTTCACTTATGTTGGAGTTGACTATTTTGGGCCTTTTGGAGTAAAGCATGGAAGAAGTGTGGTGAAGCGCTATGGTGAAATTTTTACGTGTTTGGCTGTAAGAGCAATTTGTATCAAGGTGGCAGCAACACTGGATACTGATTCCTTTATTCATGCCCTTCGACATTTTATAGCCAGATGTGGTCAGGTTAAAGAGTTATGATCAGATAATGGCACCAATTTTGTTGGGGCTCAGCGAAAGTTGAAAGAAGCAATTCAAGGTTGGAACCAAGGTCAAATTCATAATGCACTGCATCAAAAGGGAATAAACTGGATTTTTCATCACCCTGCTGGTTCACATCACGGAGGAGTATGGGAAAGGTTAATTCGATCAGTGCGGAAGACTCTTTATTCCATTCTCAGTGAACAAACTCTTAATGAAGAGGGACTTCACACAGTTTTATGTGAGGTCGAGGCTATTTTGAATAGTCGACCAACTACAAAGGCCTCTACAGATCCAAATGACCTTGAAGCTCTTACTCCAAACCACCTTTTGCTTTTGAAGACTAATCCATCCTAACCTCCTGGACAGTTTCAGAAGGAGGATATGTATGTTCACCGTAGATGGAAGCAAGCGCAGTACATGTCTGATCTATTTTGAAAAATATGGACTAAAAAATATTTTCCTCAGCTTCAGGAGCATCAAAAATGGTTCAATATTAGACATAACTTTGTTCCAGGAGACATTGTTATCATCGTGGATGATTCAGCCCCATGGAATTCATGGCTTATTGGAAGAATTGAGGAGACCATTCAGGATATTAAAGGACTAGTAAGACATGTTCGGATCAAAACCAAGACTGGGTTCCTGAACAGACCTATGAATAAGATCTGTTTGCTACAGGAGACAGAAGACACTTGACAGTACTGACCAACTTTTGACTTTGACCTTTTCCCTGCCCAGACTTCACAGTTCACAGGTTGTACTTATTTAGAGCAGTATCAAAGATCACTCCATCATAAACTGTGGCCTTGTGAAAGGTGAAGAAAGATCATGACATTGTAATATAGTGCTGTAATTATTATTGTTTGAGGAAATAGTAATTAGGTGCCCGAATTGTAGGAGCCAAACTGTGATTTTGTTTTGAATTTTTGTCTTATAATTGTTTGCTATTTCCGGTTGGTGGCACAGGAGAGGGTGTGGTTTTGCTTATTTATTTCACCTGTGCACCTGCATGAATTTAATGGCTGATAGAGGGTGAAGCGGGCTCAGATAGTTGCTGTTGACTATTCATCCGTTCATTTGTTTGTTTTCTTTTATTTTTGTTAGTTTTTGATGCACCTTTTTGGTTTAATATTTTTGATTATGTTGTCTTAGTCCCGTTTGTTGACCATATATTTTAATAAATGGCAGAAATGAACTATTTGGATTTGGCCTGGATTCTTTACGGATGATGAGACCAATTCAGCCTACAAGCGGCTTTTGGTGGACTGAAGTTGCTACAACCCTGTTCAGATGCCAGGTTTTTGTGATGTAAAACAATGAGACCAAGATAAATCATTTCAAAACTTTTCCCCCATTAATGTGACCTATAACCTGTACAACCCAACTGAAAAACAAACTGAAATCTTTTCAGGGAAAAAAAAAAAACCTTAAACAATCTGCTTGCATAAATGTACACATCCTGTTATAACTGAGGATGTGGCTGTGTTCAGAATTAACCAATCACACTCAAACTCATGTTAAATGGGAGTCAGCACACACCTGCCACCATTTAAAGTGCCTCTGATTGACCTCAAATAAAGTTCAGCTGTTCTAGTAGGCTTTTCCTGACATTTTTGTAGTTGCATCTTACAGCACAAGCCATGGTCCGCAGAGAGCTTCCAAAGCATCAACGGGATGTCATTGTTCAAAGGTATCAGTAGTGATGGCAGAAAGGGAACGATCGAGAGATCGAATCATTTGGAACAATTGATTCAGAAAAAGAATTGATGTTTTGGAACATTTGAAACATCTCCCCACAGCGACATCTGGTGGCCAAATGTTATAATACTACACTGAACCAGTCAAGTGTTTTCGGGTCTTTATCTCAACGTTTCGTGTTTTGTTTGGGTTTCTAGTATTATTTGTCTGAAAATATATATTTTTTCAATTAGTTTTTGTAGGGGGTGCTTGTTTACAAAATAGACATCAGTCACTGTTTTTTAGGGGGTGCTTGTGTACATTCAGTTCTTTTTGCCTTCCTGTCAAGGAACAACAAAAAGACTGAGTTAGGAGGAGTGCTGCCATGCAACTTCATATATTGTAAATATATGTAACTATATGTAAAATATATAACTATATGTAAATGTACAACAATATGGCTTCTTTTAGTGGTCAAATGCATAACTAGAAAAGCACTCGGAGAGCGCAGACCTCCGCCAAGCGCCACAGTTCCCCCCATACAGTGTTTGTGTGTATGTTTTCAGATTCCTTGACCATGAAAACATATGACTAGCAATTGGATTGACAATGATAGGATTAGTGGTTGAGTAGTTATTCACGAAAATGGCATTTTCCGTAATGGCGGTTTTCTTGTGGACGGTGATGCAGATCATCCCCAAAATTTAATCAGTTCTTCCTTGTACCATTTCCAACAACACCTGAAAGTTTCATCGAAATCCGTCCAAAACTTTTTGAGTTATCTTGCTAACCAACAGACAAACAGACAAACAGATAGACAGACAAACCCCGGCAAAAACATAATGTCCTGGCGAAGGTAAAAATCAATAAAATAAAACTAAGCTCGACGAGTTTCAATAGCATGTGGGGATAGCCCTTGCCTGAGTCGCTGCATTTCTTCTCTCGCTGCAGCACGGTGATTCTCCGCATCCTCTGTGTTGTCTCCCTGCCTTTTTTTCTTTCTCATGCACTCTGCACTCTGTTGCCTTCTCTGTTTCACACTTATCTTGCTAACCAACAGACAGACAAACAGACAGACAAACCCCGGCAAAAACATAACCTCCTGGCCTGCAGCCTGGCGGAGGTAATTATATTTATTGTAAATAATAATAAAGGTGTATAAATAATAAATGTATACTCGTATGTGTATTAAAAGAACATGAATACATACGGTACCATAAACATTACGCTGGCCATGGCTTGATTCAGCACTCAGTTGTGTTGCGCTAGGAATGCAGGCGTCAGGATGTTTTGTCCGTAGGTGTCTCCACCTACTTGTTGTATTGTTACAAAATGCAAGGTGTTGCATACAGTGCATACATTTAACTTTTTTTCCCCTCAAGAAGGTCATAGTGATCCCAAACAGCTGACCTGGGACGCTTTCTACCACCATCCATTTCCAAATAATGTAAATCCAAAAGCAGCTCAGTACAAGACACTCAGAGAGGCAAGTCGGCGGCGGTGGCCTCCGTCGGTCTATGATGACCATGGAAGAGAATCCTAAACGTCTACTCTGCTGGAACAGCACCGCCTGTGGCTGAACAGGCTGATGCGCACCGGTGTGCTACCTTCCAGCGTTGGGCGTTGGTAGGATTCAAGCCTGGGCAGGAAGATATGGAGGACAAGATGTTACCCATGCAGCATGTCCCCCCTCTCCACGTCACTGATGAATCCAAAGGAACAGCAGGGCTGCTATAGTTTGGCACCAGCGCCGTCGCAGGAGCTGCCAGAATGATGTTGAGCACAACACAGAACTGCCTTAGGGGCTCCGACTCCGGATTTTTCCTCAGGGTTGACTCCCGAAGCCTTTCCCGTGACCGGGTGTGCCGCAAGGCAGCGGAGGTTTGAAATCAGGGTTTACCTTCCCCTAGATGGGCTACCTTCCCAGGTTGACGAGCCACCATCTACCCGAAGCATCTGGTTTTAAGGCGCCAGAGATCCGCCCTCGCCCCTTCTCCTATTAGTAAAAGCAGTTCCGCCGGGCTTAGAGACTAAACCACACGGGCAGGCTAGGAGTTGGACTTAGTTGTCAGAGGCTTTTCGAGACGCACGCTGTAAGGAGCATTTTATGAGCACTGGGAGCTTAACCCCAGTGCCGCTCCTGGCTATGACAACCTTGGGTTCCAAGTTGAGAGGCAAGACTTCACAAACAAACTGCACTTCAGAGGAGCTTTTAAATGTTTCAGGCATGTGGGCTGATGAATCAGCAGCCAGTCAGGCAAGGACATGAGAAATTAGTATTTTACATAGAAAGTATATAATACATAAATTGTGCATAGAATAGGCAATTTAATATTGTGTAATGGCAGCATTTTATTATTCCATTTGAGAAACGGGATAACACAATCACTGCATAAAACAACGGTGAAGTTTGAAAACAGTTGGTGACGTAGTGGAACGCGAAATGGAACAGTCACGTGACATCCTCTTTCTGATACAGACCTCGGAACAATGATTTTTATTTATTTATTTTGGATAGGTTAAAAGTAAAGATTAAAAAGAAACAGAATAATATAACAAAGGGGAAACAAATCCAACAAGGTCAAATTAGACAATAACTCCTCTGATTATACAGTTCAACATAAGTTATCCGAAATGGGTGATGGCTGAAGCTGCAGCTTATATTGCAATTCGATTGCTTATATTGATTCTATTCAGAAGTTCCACCTAGGTTTCGGTACGCACTAAAACACTGTTTTGACTTTGCCATCACTAGTTTTCATATAATAGGCATTTTTAATTTTGCGTAATGGAGGTCAGACATCATAGATAAAACTAGAGACACTTTAAATAACTGATTAAACTCATCACCTACACTAACACTAACACTTCCGGTGTCGCAAAATAATAAACCAAAATAATAACTTAATATTTTTGTTTTGACTATAAAACAATAAGAGCAAAATTAAACACAAGTATGTCCCAAAATTTGATAATATATTTTTTTCTACCCAAGTTTAGAAAAGGACAAAACAAAAATGAGAACAAAAATTTGTTTTTTCTGATTTTATTTTGAATTGGAATTACAAATGAAGGAACCATACACGGATTTGTATTCACTTGCTGAAACAAAAACGACTGTGACGCGGATATGGAACAGTCACGTGACACCGTCCTGATACAGACCTCGGAACAGCGTTTCGAATCACAAGTTCCGCCTAGGTTCCGGTACGTTCCAAAACACTGTTTCGATTTTGCCATCACTAGGTATCAGTCAGGAGAAGGGTACAAAAGAATTTCCAAGGCATTAAATATACCATGGAACACAGTGAAGACATTCATCATCAAGTGGAGAAAATATGGCACAACAGTGACATTACTGTTATGTATGCAAACCTGGTGATGAATGAGGTGAAGATGAAGGTAATGTTGAACACAGCTTTACTGATGTTTGGGAACAGCCTTGCATGGCAAGCACCTGGTGTGGGCATCTGGCACAAGAGGAAGTGCTATGCGGCTCACCCCACTATATAGAACGTCACCACACTGCACTCCACAATAAGGTGCCATCATCACATTCTCCCCCCCCCCCTTTACAAAGTCCAAAACCACACATACAATTGAACCCACCCCAATTTAGAACCCGAGTCACTCTCTAAAATAACGTAAACTAATATACTTAAATGGCCTAACACATTCACACAAAACAACCTAAAATAGGGTTGGTGGGTGGACTACCACACAACCCGCATGGCACAGTGGATTATTCTGCCACCGGATAAACTAAAAAGTCCTTTATTAATCTAAAAATATCTGCTGTGCTCCTAAACTAACACAATAAAACACATAACCCCATAACAACACACAAGAACTATAAACAAACTGCTACTGTTCATCTACTGCCGTGGATGAACAGAGAAGTGCGACTTCTGCTAAAAGCACGTAACAATGCCTTTAGATCTGGTGATGCACAGGCCTACAGTTCATCCAGGGCAGATCTGAAGAGGGGCATCAAGAAGGCCAAGCACAGCTACAAGCTGAAGGTGGAGGAACATTTTGGGGACTCTGACCCCCGACGTATGTGGCAGGGCATTCAAGCTATCTCTGATTATAAGCCCAGCAACTCCATACCTATAGCCATGACTGTGCCCTTTCTCAATGAGCTAAATAACTTTTATGCTCGTTTTGACAAGGACAACAACGAAAAGAACATCAATTTCCCACCCTCTGATGACCTCCACCACCTCACACTCACCCACACCGACGTCCGTAATGCACTGAGTCATGTCAACGTACGTAAGGCTGCTGGCCCTGATGGCATTCCTGGGCGTGTGCTGAGGGCATGCGCTGAGCAGCTGGCAGGGGTCTTCACAGACATCTTCAATCTGTCCCTGGCCCAGGCCGTGGTACCAGCGTGCTTCAAGACCACTTCAATAGTACCAGTGCCGAAACATTCAACACCATCATGCCTAAATGACTATCGCCCTGTGGCACTGACGCCCATAGTCATGAAGTGCTTTGAGCGACTGGTCTTGGCACAGCTCAAAAAAAGCCTGCCCCCTACACTGGACCCTCATCAGTTTGCCTACCGGAGCAACAGGAGTCCAGAGGATGCGGTTTCTACAGCGCTGCACTATGTACTCTCACACCTGGATGACAAGAACACCTATGCAAGAATGCTGTTTATTGACTTCAGCTCAGCATTCAACACAGTTATCCCCTCCAAGTTGCTCACTAAACTTGGGGACCTGGGAATCAGTACCTCCACCTGCAACTGGATCATGGATTTTCTGACCAACAGACCCCAGCATGTTAGGTCAGGCCCCAACCGTTCTTCCGTCATCACACTCAACACTGGTGTACCACAGGGCTGTGTGCTCAGCCCATTCCTCTACTCCCTCTACACCCATGACTGCAGGCCTATGTATGGATCCAATTCCATCATAAAGTTCGCAGATGACACCACGGTGATTGGACTCATCAGGGACAACGACGAGTCAGATTACAGGGTAGAGGTTGAGCACTTGGCTACTTGGTGCGCTGACAATAACCTGCTCCTTAACACCAGCAAAACCAAGGAGCTCATAGTGGACTACAGGAAGGAGAGGGAAGAGACACATGACCCCATCCATATCAATGGCATAGCAGTTGAACGTGTCCCCAGCTTCAAATTCCTGGGGACCCACATCTCGGAGGACCTGTCCTGGTCAGTTAACACCACCAGCCTGATCAAGAAGGCCCATCAGCGCCTCTTCTTCTTGAGGACATTGAAGAAGAACCATCTGTCAACTGACATCCTGGGCAACTTCTACCGCTGCGTGATAGAGAGCACCCTGACCAACTGTATCACAGTCTGGTATGGGAGCTGCTCTGTAGCTGACCGCAAGGCGCTGCAGCGGGTGGTGAAAACCGCCCAACGCATCACAGGGACTCCACTTCCAGCTATAGAGGACGTCTACAGGAAAAGATGTCTGCGCCGGGCACGCAACATTCTTAGGGACTCCAACCATCCTGCTCATGGACTGTTCCAGCTTCTCCCCTCCAGAAGACATTTCAGAAGCCTTCGGACTAGAACCAGCAGGTTTAGGAACAGTTTCTTTCCAACAGCTGTCACGTTATTGAACTTAGTTCCCCGCTGACTCTCTTACAATCATCTTTTACCATCCTCACCTGTACATAACTGCATAACTACATAACTACATCTAACTTATTGCACATTATTTGCACATAACAGTACTCTTAACTTTCTGCACTGCTGCATATATTTGCATATATTTGCTTAAATTGCGCATACTGTTAATTACCGTATATACTGCACTGCTGTCCTTTGTACTTCTGATTGGATGCTAAACTGTGTTTCGTTACCTTGTATTCATACATGTGTAATGACAATAAAGTTGAATCTAATCTAAAATCTAATCTACAGCACAGTCACTTCAAATCAAAATCAAATCAAATCAACCTTTATTGTCATATTGCTGTACATACAACTGTAGTGCAGGCAAGATGAAATTGCGTTTCTCTCAGCATCCATATGAGTAAAAAAAAGAACATAATTTAAGACACACTCACACACACCCTCACCCCCCACCCCAATACAGCCATTCACACTTCCCTGAGACATACTTGAAAACTAACCAGAACTATAATATACAAATAATATACATAATGTCCATAGGTGCAGTAGTATGTATGAGAGATTCCGGATCAACTGTTCAGCATCCTAACAGCTTATGGAAGGAAGCTGTTAATCAGTCTGGTGGTTCTGCCTCTGATGCTCCGGAATCGTTTGCCAGATGGCAGAAGATGGAAGAAGTTCAAAGTGTTTATGCAGAGGGTGAGAATGGTCCTTGACAATGTTCAGTTCCCTGCTCCTACAACGGTTCTGAAAAAGATCTTGGACTGAGGGGAGGGAAACTCCAATTACCCTCTCAGTTCCCTTAACTATCCTCTGCAGGGCTTTTTTGTCTGGCATACTGCAGCTGGAGTACCATGTTGCAATGCAGTACATCAGAACACTCTCCACCACACCTCTGTAGAAGGTCCTGAGGATGCAGATGGGGAGAGAGGCCTGTTTGAGTTTCCTCAAGAAGTGCAGTCTCTGCTGAGCCTGCTTCCTGATCCCCAAGGAATTCTTGCTCCAGGTCAGGTCCTGCGAGATCTGCACTCCGAGGAACTTGATGTTCTCCACTCTCACCACTAAACGGCCGCCGATGCTGAGATGGGCGTGTTCAGGCTGTGACCGCCGGAAGTCGAAAATCATCTCCTTCGTTTTGTCCACGTTGAGCACCAGATTGTTCTCCCTGCACCAGCCCTCCACATCTCTCACTTCTTCCCTGTACATTGATTCCTCATCCCTCTGAATAAGTCCCACCACTGTGGTGTCGTCTGCAAACTTAATAATCTGGTTCCCCTCGTGTCTGGATACACAGTCATGTGTTAGAAGTATAAACAACAGTGGACTGAGTACGCAGCCTTGAGGGGATCCGGTGCTCAGCGTGATAGAGTTGGAGATGTTATTTCCAAACCGGACAGACTGAGGTCTCTCAGTCAGGAAATCCAGGATCCAGAGTCATGTGGCGGTGTTCAGACCAAGAAGGAGTAATTTCTCCATCAGTCTCTGGGGAATAATGGTGTTGAATGCTGAACTGAAATCAATGTACAGGAGTCTGGCATAGGTGTCTTTCTGATCCAGGTGGGTGATGACAGAGTGCAGGGTGGTGACTATAGCATCCTCCATGGAGCGGTTTGAACGATATGCAAACTGGAACGGGTCATGTGATGCAGGGAGGCAGGCTGTGATGTGTGGTTTAACAAGCCGTTCAAAACACTTCATCACAATTGGTGTCAGTGCAACAGGATGATAGTCATTCAAACAGGACACAACTGATTTCTTTGCCACCGATACTATGGTAGAGGTCTTAAAGAATCTGGGAACGACGGCCTGACTCAGGGAGATGTTATAAATGTCAGTCAGGACATCTGCCAACTCACTCGCGCAGTCTCGGAGCACATGTCCCGGGATGTTGTCCGGACCTGCAGCTTTACGTGGGTTGACCCTGGTTAGGGTCCTCCGTGTGTCCGCTGTGTTGATGGTGATAGCTGGCCCAACCGATGGTGGAGATAGGCCAGCCCTCCCTCTGATTGTCGGGTTTGATGCATCAAAATGTGCAAAGAAGTTGTTGAGCCTGTCTGGAAGTGAAGCGTCATCATCATCAACCCCCTGCCTAGACTTATAGTCCGTCAGCGCCCAAACTCCCTGCCACATCCGCTTGGTGTTCCTAGTGTCACAGAGGTATCCCTGGATTTTCTCCACATAGGCGCTCTTCGCAGTCTTAATTCTCTTTGAGAGCGCAGACCTGGCTGAGCAGAGGGCGATCCTGTCCTTCGCTCTGAAGGCTGCATCTCTGGCTGTGAGCAGCGAGCACACCTCTGCAGTCATCCAGGGCTTATGGTTGCTCCGTGCAGTGATACTCTTCACTATAGTGACATCCTCTGTGCACTTCGCGATGTAGCTGGTGACCGTTTCAGCATACTCCTCCACATCTGTCTTGTCTTCCTGGGAGGCTGCTATTTTGAAGACCTCCCAGTCTGTGTGCAGAAAACAGTCTTTAAGTGCTGAGGTTGCACTCTCTGGCCAAATCCTGATTTGTTTCACTACTGGCCTGCTGCGCTTCAGTAAAGGTTTGTAGGCAGGCACCAGCATCACAGATAGGTGGTTAGAATGGCCGAGGTGGGGGCGAGGTGTTGCCTTATAAGCATCTGTGTTTGTGTACACCAAGTCCAACATATTCTCTCAATCTCTTGGGTGGGAATGGTGGAACCGGCGTGGGGGGGGGGGGGGCAAGGCAGCCCCTCAGCAGGTGTGCCCCTGGAAGCAGCAAGCCCCCGGAGCGATGGCTGATCTTGTGGACGATGGAGCCAGGTTCCCACACCACCATCACTGACTCTTGTCAAGTCTCGTCACCTGGAGCATCCTCCTGGACACGGCAAAGCTGATTGGCATGCCTCGATGAGCCGTCAGACAACCGGAAGTACGCTGCACCCAACTTCGAAACTATCTGCAAGCATGCTTGGTGTTTCGCTGGCTGTCGTTTGGCCCATCTTCGCCATGGTCGTTCGTCACCCCGAACCAAGTCCATAACCCTAAGTGGGGCCCTGCTCGGCCTAGTGTGCTGCTGCTGAGCATGCAATAATTCCATGCTCGTCAGTCTGGCCCCATCCTCTTCAAAAAACGTTGTAGCAGTCACCGTCATAGCTACAGACCCCCCATCCCCCTGCGGCCAAGCTCCAGAGGCATCTGGGGCTAGCCTGGTGTCACTTGCCAATGGAGGCGCCTCGCCGCCACGCTCTACCATGTCCTGAGCACTGACACTGAGACTTTCCTGCGTCAAACCCGAGTGAGACTGGTCCTGCTTGACCGCCGTAGTGTTCGGTAGCCCTTCGTCCCACACAACATCCTCTTCGACCGCCGGAACCAGAGGATTCCAGTGGCCACAACCTGACCATTCGTTCCCAGCACTGTCTTTAATGGCGAAACCCAGTCCATAGAATAGATCATGGCCCATGATGTTGTCGCCGCGCACCACCACTCGGAATGTGAACTCAACCATCTTTGCAGACTTGTAATGAGCTGTTAACTCCAAAGTCCCAACCATGCCCAGCCTGCTACCTCCATAGCCATACAATGGCGCCGAGTTACCTTTAATCCTGTAGTGGGGGAAGAACTTCTTCACCGTGGCTCAGTTCAGCATTGACTGCACCGCTCCCATGTCGAGCAACAGTGGCACCTCCACGCCGTCTCATTCCACTGGGAAATACATGTACCCATTTGTGCTAGGGCACACCATATGGATGGTTGTTGGGGGTGGGTGGAGTGATTTCTTCCGTGGGCTCTTCAGTTCAGATAAGCGGCACACTCTGGCATAATGGTTGAAACATCCACATCTGCTACAGCATTTTCCTCTTACCAGGCATTCCTTCGTCTCATGTCGGTGCATCACGGACCCGCAACCCTCGCATGGGAGTCTTCCCGGGGCAGACCTTCAGCTGGCAGCATTGGTTTCTGTGATGTCATCATCCAAGCTATCCTCACCATCCGAGTCCGTGATAAGATAAGATAAGATAAGATAAGATAAGCCTTTATTAGTCCCACAACGGGGAAATTCCAGGATTGCAACAGCACAGGGATAGCAACACTCAGAGCAACAATCAGAAGGCAAGAAAAAAAACAAGCAAGCAAGAGCAGCTAATATACATATGTACATATTACTATAAAATATATATATACACACACACACACAGACACACAGTGCAGAGCATTGTAGCTGGATGGAATAAATATATGAATATATGAACACACAGTGCAGAGCATTGTAGCTAGATGGAATAAATATGTAAATATATAAACACCCACAGTACGGAGCATTGCAGCTAGGTGGAATAAATATGCAAGTATATAAACACACACAGTGCGGAGCAATGTAGCTAGATGGAATAATATGTAGATATATAAAAACACAGTGCGGAGCATTGTAGCTAGATGGAATAAATATATAGATATATAAATATAAACACACCCAGTGCTGAGCATTGTAGCTAGATGGAATAAATATGTAAATATATAAACACACACAGTGCAGAGCATTGTTGCTAGGTGGGATGAAACAGCATAACCGTCTATTTAGTTATCCTACATGGTATGATTATGTGCCCATACATATTCTCACCCTCCATAGCGACCGGTATGTTCCTAGTTGTATGCCGGAGAGGACCATTGTGTAAGTCTATTGCATCTTTTGCATTCAAAAAACTATTAGTTTGTTACGTCTTTTTGCTATCTCTGCGAGCAGCCCTGCTTAGGTTGTACAGTCTGACAGCCGTTGGTAGGAAGGACCTACGAAACCTCTCGGTTGTGCACCTGGGATGATGTAGTCTGCTGCTAAATGAGCTCCTCAGTGCATCCAGTATGTCCTGCATAGGGTGGAACTCGGACTCCAGCAGAGATGACAGTTTAGCCACCGTCCTTCTCTCTCCTATCTCCTCCATCGGATCAAGGCGCTGCCCCAGGACAGAGCTAGCTTTCTTAATCAGTTTGTTCAGTCTCTTCCTATCGGCTGCAGTAATGCCACTGCCCCAGCAGACCACTCCAAAAGTGATGGCTGATGCCACCACCGTGTCATAGAATGACTTCAGCAGCGCCCCTTGTACACCAAAAGACCTGAGTCTCCTCAGCAGGAACAGCCTGCGCTGTCCCTTCTTGTAGAGTGCGTCAGTATTGTGTGACCAGTCTAGTTTATTGTTCAGATGAATACCCAAGTACTTATAGGATGTCACCATCTCGATGTCTGTTCCCTGTATATTTACTGGTGCTGTGAGGGGCTGCCCATGCCTGCGGCAGTCCACCACCAGCTCCTTAGTTTTCCTCGCGTTGATCTGGAGGCAGTTCCGATGGCACCAGTCCACAAAGTCCTGGATAAGCCCTCTGTACTCAGCTTCATCTCCGTTGGAGATGAGACCAACGATCGCAGAGTCATCAGAGAACTTCTGTAGATGGCAATGTGTTGTGTTGTGTGAGAAGTCCGCAGTATAAAGAGTGAACAGGAAGGGAGCCAGCACCGTTCCCTGGGGGGCCCCCGTGCTACTGATGATCTTGTCGGAAACACAGTCCCGGGTTCTCACAAACTGAGGCCAGTTCGTGAGGTAGTCCAGGATCCATGATGACAGGTGCTGGTCCACCCCTGCGCGCAGCAGCTTGTCCTTCAGGATCATCGGTTGGATGGTGTTGAAAGCACTGGAGAAGTCAAAGAACATGATCCTCACCATATTCCCGGGCTTCTCCAGGTGGGACAGAGAACGGTGAAGGAGGAAGATCACCGCATCCTCCACCCCAATGCCATGCTGATGCCAATGATATTTGCTGTGGCAGGCAGCTCAGGTGGCCACTATGACTGACGCCAGTTAAGCTCCGAGGTTAGATTGTCTGCAGCCTCAAACTGGAGAGCTAGCTTGACAGCTCTGGCTAATGTCGTCATTCGGAGCCATTAGTAGCCTAGCTTGCAATGCAGCATTGCACATGTGCTCCCCTAGCTGGTCGCGCACCATTTCATCTTCCAGCTGTCCAAAGCAGCACTCGCTAGCTAGCTGTCTTAAAGTCGGTGACAAACTGGTGGATGGGTTCACCTACCCGTTGGTGTCGCTGGCAAAAACAAATTCTCCATACAGTCACGCTGTCTGGAGTGTGGAAATGGTTGGCTAGAAGCTCCACAACGTCCTCAAACGAGTCTGATGCACCGAGCACCCGCAGGACTCGCTGGCCCTCAATATCCAGGATATAGACGAGAAGCCCACGTGCCCTTAGCTTGTCAAGCTGCCGAGGTCAAGCGCGGTGATGTAGGTTTGGAAAGCCTCAAACCAACACGGCCAAGGCACCGATGGTTCGCCCAGGAGCTCGAGAAAGGGATAGAGTGGTGTTATGCATGCCTCCATGAGTTAATCCTCAGTCACCACATGTTATGTATGTAAACCTGGTGATGAACAAGGCAAAGATGAAATTGGTGTTGAACACAGCTTTACTGATGTTTGGGAAAAGTGGTACATGGCAAGCACCTGGCGGGGGCGTCTGGCACAAGAGGAAGTGCTGTGCGGCTCACCCCGCTATATAGGACAGTGCGGTGACATGACAGGAAGTCGACGTTACCACACTGCACTTCACAATAAGGTACCGTCATAACAATTACCAAGAACTGAATGTCCCTCCAAAATTGATGAAAAGACGAGAAGAAAACTGGTCAGGGAGGCTGCCAAGATGCTGACAGCAACACTGAAGGAGCTGCATGAATTTCCGGCAAGTGCTGGCTGTTTAGTACATGTGACAACGGGTGGCAAGATGGAAGCCTTATCTTACAAAGAAAAATATCCAAGCCATTTGAAATCTCCCAAACACATGTGGGAAAATGTTATTGTCATGAATGACCCCTCCGGGGCAGAGAGATAGACCCACGTGCTGGACTGCAGTAGGGACATTTATTAACCGAGGCAAACAGAAAATCCAAAACAGTGCGGAGAACACAACAAATACAAGCAAAGATAACTGACAGGGAAAGCACTCCAGAGCCGAAATTGCTCTGGAGGTGACGAGGAGACAACTTAGTAGAATCAAGACAGCCACAGTGGGAGAATAACTGGCAGTGCTAAAAAATAGCTGACAACGTGAAAACAAATGAGCAGCAGGTGCAGGCAGATGAGCGGACAGGTGACCTAATTACACAACTGCTCACAGCTGAGATGGCTGGGGAACAGACAGTGAGTAGATAGTGAGAGTGTCTGGAAAAGGAGCAAGAGCACTAGTGTCACAGAACCAAAATATAAACAGAAACTAACAAATAATAACAGACATAAAATACTCAAAAAATACTAAAAAATTAAGAGTCTGAGCTCGGTGAAGACACCACTCTCAAACTCATGACAGAGCCCCCCCTTTAAGGGGTGAAATCCAGACACCCCAAGGTAACACCCAAAAAAGATCCCCCCCCCCAAGAGAAAAGGTACAGCAATAAACCATCCCAGGTGGGAGGTGGGGGAAACAGGTTAGGAGGGAGCAAAAATATGGACCCCATTCAGTACCCACACCCTTGCTACTCCAGGTCCTTGGGCCCCCCTAGGTCAAAGAACTAAACAGTTTGGGCGGACGGCCAAAGTCCCAGGCCAGACAGACGGCGAGGTGTTAGGAGTCGGGTGGCCTGCTGGACAATATGGGCCACCCAACCCAACGGTTCAGTCTATCAGGCAGCTGACCTGAGTTCTTAAGCCACCAAAAGAGAAGGGGTGGCCCAGGAGGCAGCTCCCCCATGGGGAGGCCCAATGAAAGGAAGGAGGGCCGAGGGAGGGGGCCCACGACGGTGTCTGGCAGCAGAGGGGGACCTACAGCACCCTTGGTAGCTCCAGGCTGCAGCGCAACAGCACCCACAGTGGCTCTGGGCTGGAGTGAGGCAGCACCCGCGGTGGGCCCGGGTTGGGCCAATGCTGCACTCATGGTGGGCATTGACGGGGCTAATGCTGCACCCATGGTGGGCCCCAACCAGGCCAATGCTGCACCCTCGCTGGGCCCCGACCGGGCCAATGCTGTACCCTCGGTGGACCCGGACTGGAGTGCAATGCCCATGGCAGGCTCATACTGGAACACCGCACCCAAGTTAGCTTCAAGCTGGGGTGCAGCACCCACGACGGTCCCTGACTGGGACACAGCACCCACGGAGACTCAGACAGAAGAGGAGGGACCCAAACAACGGCCTCGGGTAGAGGAGGAGCTGCACCTACGGAGGTCCCAGGCTGGGACAGAGCACCTGCAACAACCTCCACTGCAGAGGAAGCTGGATCCATGACGACCTCGGGTGGTGAGCCTGGACCCACGGAGACATCGGGTGAAGCTGGAACCTTCCCAGCAACCCTGGGGAAAGGCTCGGACAAAATAGGAGGAAAGTCAGTGTCACCAGCAGCGGTGGAGCCCGGCAAGGTAATCTCAGGTGCAGTGGATGGCTGCACCCCGCTCTCTCCCCCAAGAGCCAGACAAGATCTCTCCAAGACAGATACAAGAAACACAAAGGAGAGCACCTGCCTGAGCTTGAGCTCCACCGCCGTCCAGGACTCGGTCAACCCTGACGACGATGACGTCTCGGGTCCGGTCCTTTGGAGGTCCAGCTCTAACTCTGCTGTGGTGGCCTCCACAGCAGGCATGATGGTGAATGCAGTCTCGGTGTCCCCAGGCAAAGTGACCCACGCTGGTAGCTCGTCCGGCGCGGAAGCTGGGGGTTGGCTCACCACTGGCACTGGAACTAGGTCCTCCAGGGCCACGGGCTCCTCCAACATCCGGCGGCTCAATCCCGGGGACAGCGACCACTCAGAGGCAAAAGGAGGAGACACGGAGAGGGCTGGTGAGCAATTGGTAGTTGCAGCAGGCTGTGGGGACTCAGGGGACTGCAAACCCTGAGCCCCACTACTGTGAATCAGGCAAGGCACATCATCAGAAAATAAAGGAGAATGAAATGGCACTTGCCTGTTTTTCCAAAGCTTCATGTTCCCTGCTGCAGCGGGTGAAAAGTTATCCCTCTCCATGGCTACAGTGAACATGGGCCCCTCGGAGGATTGTAGAGGAGCCGCCCCTGTTGTCACGGAGACGGACAGAGTTGGAGAAAGGACAGAGGACCTCTCAGCAGCAGGAGAGGACGCCAAAGTGGAGCAAAAAACAGCAGCTACAGGACAGGATGACGCTAACAATCCAGCCGGAGAAGAGAGGGACAAAGACTGTACTGCTGAGGGGGGCTTCTGCCTTGGCATCGAAGAAATGGCTGCCGGAGATGTGGGAGTATTCCTCCGGCAGTCCGGAGTGGGACGACGGTGTCATGGAGCTGATGGAGCAGGAGCGGGTGCCGGAGACTGATCAGAAGCCGAAACAACAGAAACCTGGGAGCGCCTCCCCTTCAGCGCGAGCCCAGGCTTCTCCATGGAATTCCTCACCATCCCGCTGTTTTCGTGTTGCAGTGCTGCCACCAGAGAAATCCTCTCCACTCCTTCAGCATGCACCAAAAGCGGAGGACACCGGTGAGCAGCTGCCTCCGTGAGCCCCAGATACCACAATGCGTCCTTTGGGGTGAAGCTGCTGCGTGCTAAGGAGATTATCCCATCTATCTCCATAAGGGCTTGGCAGCAATCCCACCCCAGGTGCATCTGGTAGCCTCATCCACCTGCTGAGTCCATGATGAGCTCCAGTGAACAGGTGAGTGGAAAAATACAAAAAGGGCAAAAATTCACTAACTGCAGAAGCTGGGTCTTATTCCTGGCGGCTGTCTTCTGTCATGAATGGCCCCTCCAGGGCAGAGAGACAGACCCACGTGCTGGACTGCAGTAGTGACATTTATTAGCCGAGGCAAACAGAAAATCCAAAACTGTGCTGAGAACACAAAAAATACAAGCGAAGGTAACTTACAGGGAAAGCACTCCAGAGCCGAAATGGCTCTGGAGGTGACAAGGAGACAACTTAGTAGAATCAAGACAGCCACAGTGGGAGAATAACTGGCAGTGCTAAAATAGCTGACAATGTGAAAACAAATGAGCAGCAGGTGCAGGCAGATGAGTGGGCAGGTGACCTAATTACACAACTGCTCACAGCTGAGATGGCTGGGGAACAGACAGTGAGTACATAGTGGGAGTGTCTGGAAAAGGAGCAAGGGCACTCATGTCACAGAACCAAACTAGAAAAGCACTCGGAGAGCGCAGACCTCCGCCAAGCGCCACAGTTCCCCCCCCCCCCCCATACAGTGTTTGTGTGTACGTTTTCAGATTCTTTGACCATGAAAACATATGACTAGCAATTGGATTCACAATGATAGGATTAGTGGTTCAGTAGTAAAAGCATTGAAGAGGATGATAAAATAAAGGTAGCGTTGGATTTTTAAATAGCTTTATTATCACCCGCCTTCATCAGAACTCGGCTACAGCCCATGGTTTGAGCAGGCTGCCGCTTCATTCCTCCAGCTCTCAAAGAGGAGACAGTGTGTGTGTCTCGCAGCAGATGCAGAATCAGAGTGAGAGAATGACAGGCAGATTTACAGCACAGTGCAGCATATATACTCAACTCAAACAATAGATCAAAGACATTCACAGCAGTCAATCTGGGCATTTGCATATCAGAGGTACAGACAGGATGCATGAACACAATGCATGGATCACACTTTAACCTCACAGCTGTAAACGCAGCATGCAGCGGAAAAAACCCAGGAGTGCGAGCTGACTGTCTCTGTGTTGTGGGGGTTGAATTCAAACCGCTACAGCATTACCTCCTTGGCGGAGGTAATAAACTGAAGTGTTGGTGTTGTGTCCATCTCCTCCATCTGCAAAGTCACAGGCTGCGGGCGTTGCAATTCATCGCACAACCGCGTACAACCCACAGGCCAATGGGTTATGCGAGCGTTTTCATAGATCAGTGAAAGCAGCACTCAGGGCTTCACTGACGGATGCAAATTGGGTAGACAGATTGCCGTGGGTTTTATTGGGGTTGTGCTCCGCGCCAAAAGAGGATTTGGAAGCTTCCCCGGCAGAGAGCTTGTTTTTGCGCAGCCCCTATGGCTGGCCGGAGAATTTCTGCCAAATAATCCGGCGCCGGACAGCTGCCCGTCTCAGCTTTTGCAGCGTAGCGCAAACACAGGCACGCTGCCGGGCCCTGGCCACCTCTGTTTTTCGCGTGCTTTTGTGCCTAAAACTTTGAAGAATGCGGAGTTTGTGTTCGTCATACACGACGACCAGCGCCCTCCATTGCGCCTGCACACATGTTGAAAATGGCCGTATCTCACAATGTTAAAGAGTCCTTTAAAAAATTCCTGTATCCAGACAGCGATCCGGATCATCCCTAAAATGTAATCAGTTCTTCCTTGTACCATTTCCAACAACGCCTGAAAGTTTCATCGAAATCTGTCCAAAACTTTTTGAGTTATCTTGCTAACCAACAGACAAACAGACAGACAGACAAACGGACAAACGCTGGCAAAAATATAACCTCCTGCGGCCTACGGTCTGGCGGAGGTAAATATAACTAATATAACATTCACTAAAAATGTTAAAAACTGGCTGAAAAATAAACAAGAATGTACTCATGTATGAATTAATTGTCTGCAAAGTGAGAGTGAATGAAGGGAAGGAATAAATGTGTTTGTTTATAGTGAGTGACGGAGGGAGGAAGGCCTGAAATAGGCAAATGTGAGTTATGTTATATGTGTTAAATGTGAGTCAGGCTGTTATATTTGTGTATTTATAATATTTATAATATTTATGTTAAATGTGAGTCAGGCTGTTATATTTGTGTATTTATAATATTTATAATATTTATAATTGTGTATTTATAATTTTTCTGCATTGATGTATGTGGTTATTGTGTATATTTTTTATCTTGATTCTTTTTTCTAAAGCCCATCCAGGGACAAGAGTTGCAAATTAGCTAATAGCTATACACTCTATGTGCAACACATCAGATTGATTGTCTTTGATTAATTGTCTATGTTTATTGCACTGTCCCTGTCAAATAAACTAATCTACTACTACTATAAACAGAAACTTACAAAATAATAATAACAGACATAAAATGCTCAGAAAAAAATTAAGAGTCTGAACTCAGTGAAGACACCACGCTCAGACTCATGACAGTTATGGTCCAAAGAAACCAAAGTTGAACTTCTTGGCCATAATTCCAAAAGGTATATTTGGCACAAACACAGCACTGCTCATCACCAAAAGATCACCATACCTACAGTGAAGCATGGTGGTGGCAGCATCATGCTTTGGGGTTGTTTTTCTTCAGCTGGAACTAGGGCCTTAGCCAAGGTGGAGGGAACTATGAACAGTTCCAAATACCAGTCAGTGTTGGCACAAAACCTTCAGGCTTCTGCTAGAAAGCTGAAGATGAAGAGGAACTTCATCTTTCAGCACGACAATGACCCAAAGCAGCAAAGAAGTGACTCTTCTGTGTGGAGTTTGCATGTTCTCCCCATGTTTGCGTGGGTTTACCCCGGGTACTACGGTTTCCTCCCACAGGCCAAAAACATGCAAGTTAGGTTAATTGGAGACTCTAAAGTGGCCCTAGGTGTGAATGTGTGTGAATGGTGAAGGGATTGGCGCCATACCGTGGCTGCCTCATCCATCAAGGTGGATGCCCTGAATTTCCCTCTGGGATTAATAAAGTATACACAATACAGAGGAATTTAGAGGGATCACACTCCTCAGCCTCCCTGGGAGGTGTGTATGCCAAGGTACTGGAGAGGAGACTCCGGACGTTGGTCGCACCTCGGATTCAGGAGGAGCAATGTGGCTTTCATCCTGGCCGTGGCACATCAGACCAGCTCTTTACCCTCTCGAGAATTCTCAAGGGTTCGTGGAAGTTTGCCCAACCAGTTTACATGTGTTTTGTGGACTTGGAGAAGGCATTTGACCGTGTCCCTCAAGGTTTTTTGTGGGGGGTGCTTTGGGAGTGTGGGGTATCCGGCTTGTTGTTACGAGCTATTTGGTCTCTGTACTACCGTTGTAAGAGTTTGGTTCGTATTGCCAACACTCGGTCGGACTCATTCCCAGTGAGAGTTGGACTCCGCCAGGGCTGCCCTTTGTCACCGATCCTGTTCATAATTTTTATGGACAGGATTTCTAGGCGCAGCCAGGGAATGGAAGGTGTCATGCTTGGTGACCACAGGATCTCATCTCTGTTGTTTGCAGATGACGTTGTCCTGTTGGCTTCATCCAGCAATGACCTACAGCTCTCGCTGGGACGGTTTGCCGCTGAGTGTGAAGCGGCTGGGATGAGAATCAGCACCTCCAAGTCCGAGTCCATGGTCCTCAGCCGGAAAAAGGTGGATTGTCCTCTCTGGGTTGGGGACAGGCTCCTGCCCCAAGTGGAGGAGTTTAAGTATCTTGGGGTCTTATTTACGAGTGAGGGGAAAATGGAGCGAGAGATTGACAGATGGATTGGAACAGCATCTGCAGTGATGCGGACGTTGTACCGGTCTGTTGTGGTGAAGAGGGAGCTGAGTTCTAAAGCAAAGCTGTCGATTTACCAGTCAATCTACCTTCCTATTCTCACCTATGGTCACGAGCTTTGGGTAATGACCGAAAGAACAAGATCGCGGATACAAACAGCTGAAATGAGCTTTCTCCGTAGGATTGCTGGACTCACCCTCAGAGATAGGGTGAGGAGCTCAGTCATCCGGGAGAGGCTCAGAGTAAAACCGCTGCTCCTCCACATTGAAAGGAGTCAGTTGAGGTGGTATGGGCATCTGAGTAGGATGCCTTCTGGACGCCTCCCACTTGAGGTGTTTCGGGCACGTCCCACTGGGAGGAGACCCCGGGGCAGACCCAGGACTCGGTGGAGAGACTATGTCTCCCAGCTGGTCTGGGAACGCCTTGGTATCCTTTCTGAAGAGCTGGAGCAGGTGGCGGGGGAGAGGGAAGTCTGGGCTTCTCTGCTTGAACTGCTGCCTCCGTGACCCGGACCTCTGGAAAAGCAGTAGAAGATGGATGGATGGATGGATACATAATACAAAAAAAAAGGTCCGCAGAGAGCTTCCAAAGCATCAGAGAGATCTCATTGTTGTCTCAATGTAAGTCTCTCTCACTTGATAATAAAGCCTTTGAATCTTGAATCTTGAATCTTGTTCAAAAGTATCAGTCAGGAGATGGGTACAAAAGAATTTCCAAGGCATTAAATATACCATGGAACACAGTGAAGACAGTCATCATCAAGTGGAGAAAATATGGTGCAATAGTAACATTACCAAGAAATGGACATCTCTCCAAAACTGATGAAAAGATGAGAAGAAAACTGGTCAGGGAGGCTGCCAGGAGGTCAACAGTAACATTGAAGGAGCTGCCGGAATTTCTGGCAAGTACTGGCTGTTTAGTACATGTGACAACAATCTCCCGTCTAGTGTGGCAAGACGGCAAGCCTTATCTTATGAAGAAAAACATACAAGCCTGGCTACATTTAGCAAAAACGCGTTTGAAATCTCCCAAACACATGTGGGAAAATGTGTTATGGTCTGATGAAACCAAGGTTGAATTTTTTGGCCATAATTCTAAAAGGTATATTTGGCACAAACTGCTCATCACCAAAAGAACACCATACCTACAGTAAAGCATGGTGGTGGCAGCATCATGCTTTGGAGCTGTTTTTCTTCAGCTGGAACTGGGGCCTTAGTCAAGATGGAAGGAATTATGAACAGTTCCAAATACCAGTCAGTGTAGGCACAAAACCTTCAGGCTTCTGCTAGAAAGCTGAAGAGGAAGAGGAACTTCATCTTTCAGCACAACAATGACCCAAAGCACATATCCAAATCAACAAAATAATGGCTTCACCAAAAGAAGAAGATCAAGTTTTTGGAATGGCCCAGCCAGAGTCCAGACCTGAATCTGATCGAACATCTGTGGGGTGATCTGAAGAGGGCTGTGCACAGGAGATGCCCTCACAATCTGATAGATTTGGAGCATTTTTTTTTCCCCTTAAAAGATTTCAGTTTGTTTTTCAGTTAGGTTGTACAGGTTATAGGTCACATTAATGGGCAAAAAAGTTTTAAAATGATTTATCTTCATCTCATTTTCTACATCAACAAAACCTGGCATTTGAATAGGGGTGTGTAGACTTTTTATATCCACTGTAACTGTGTACATATTTATTTACTGCTTTGGCTAACCAGTTCTTATCTTATTAAATTATTTACTATTGCTCTGAGTGTTGCTATCCCTTTGCTGTTGCAATCCTGGAATTTCCCCATTGTGTGACTAATAAAGGCTTATCTTATCTTATATTGGGATTTCAAATGCATATACACTGTTTCTTCCGCAAAACTCAAACTACACTACACCTCTCTCCCCAGTGCGTGCAGCAGAACAGCTGTGTGGGTGAGTGGCCAGGCTCCATTCCGGTGATTAGCACAGCAGCTAACTCAAAACTAATGGTTTGGTCAGATAGCTGCTGCTTCTGTGTGTCAGGGATGTCGGACTGTTTCCCACCACGCTGCATCAGAGAGGATAGTCTTCTAACCCCATTTTAACTGGAGGTAAGTCACGTTAACACCATCTCACGCTAATAAACAGCAAATGCTAAATGATGATACTAAGTTGTTGTTAAAAGTGTATCAGGCCATCGTTTCTTTGGTTTAAATTACTACTTGTGATGTGTGAGTTTGGGGAGGGTTTGGACTCTGGGGCTTACCGTAGCCGGTGTCAGGGGTCAGACGTCAGGCTGATGTCAGGCGGGCTGCAGTCTGTGTAATTATGTTCACCTATCTTGAATAAAGGGCAATTCGTTGTTTGGCATAAGATGACTCACGCCTCACTTATTTCATAGATAACATTTGGCGACAAGAGGTAAAACCATGGGAGCGTGCGTGGGACCACCACCTCCATTCCTGGAATCACCAGGCATGCCATCCACACCGTGGCACCGCTGGCTGGACTTATTTAATAACTATATCAACGCAGCCGGCTTGGATGACACTGATGAAGAGAGACGGAAGAACGTCCTGATTCATTGTCAGAATCAGAATCAGAATCAGAATCAGAATGAGCTTTATTGCCAAGCACATTTACAAGTAAACAAGTAAACATACGAGGAATTTGACTTGACATTGGGCGCGCACGATAAGCGCATCCCAATGACGCGGCAGCCATGCAAAGGCGCCTGTCATACAGTGGAGGGTAAAGAGGGGGGGGGAGGGGGGAGAACACATAGGGCGGAGAGAAAAAACATAGTTATCAAAATAAAGCTCGTATAAAGCTCATAAAAAGCTCGTATGAGCAAAATTGTGATTACATAGAAAAAAACCCTCTTATGCACAAATAGCAAACAATAGATCACACATTAACAAAGCAGCAAGTTGAGAGAGACAGTGTGAGTGTATGTGTGTCAGTGTATGTGTATCAGTCATGTGATGTTGTACGCAGTGTGTGTGTCAGTTACTGGTGTGCAGCAAAAATCCTCTCTCAGCAACTGGATGTTATGTCTTTAGTGTCTGAAACTTAGATAGCATGTCCACGAGAGATCCAACTCTCAGTGCATGTCCAATGGTAATTCCTAAGCCAGTCACATGGCGCTGTCCTTGAGAGTTCAGATTACTGTACGCCAGATTGTTTGTGTTAGGGAAACTCTTCTTCTGTTTTGTCTTCATCCAGGAGGAGAGGGCGCCGAATCAAGGTCAAGGCACAGTTCACTCAGAGCATAGAATTTCCATCTCTCTTGCGATTCTGTGCTTCATAATTTCCATATACAGGCTTTAAAATCATTCCCTGGAGAGCACCAGCGACTCCAGATGTATACCATCTTCTGAATCAGCCATCATTCAGTTCACCATTGCCGCTATCAGTGCACTCCCCGACTGGTCGAATTTGTTGTTGAAGGAGCATTGCCGGGTCTGCTTTGATCAGCTCTCCCAACTTCTTTAATTTCTGATACATCAGGAAACTCCAGAGCCAAAATAGAAATCCTGTGATCAAAAGCCAAACAAATAGAGATGTCTTCCGCATCTCAGTCGAATCACACAGACACATGAATTCCCAATTGTTCATGAGTCCACTTGGCCTCCCCCTAGCCCGATCTTCTTTTGAAGTGGTGTCAGTTGCATATAAAGCCCACCAAATCCATAATTTTCCATTTGGAATAAGATTCAGCCAGAATAAGAGCGACACAGACAGAGACAGGACACAACAAGCTGGGATAGTGAAGAGGGGAGAGGAGTGGGGAGGAGGGAGAGAAAATGCGACTGCTCTCTCTGAAGGCCGGAAGAAGATTGGCGAGGAAGGACAGTCTAGGCGAGGAAAGACAGCTAGTGCCGTACGGACTCTCTGGACAACTGTTTGAGCCTAATGGATGAGTTTTTTGGCGAAAAGTGCAACGTCACGACACGAAGATACAGATCCTTCAACTGCTATCAAGAAGCAGGTGAGTCCATGCAACATTATGTTACAGAGCTCCGTATCCTAGCAAGCATGTGTGCCTTTGGGCTTTTGGAAGATGAGCTAATTTGTGACAAGCTAGTGTATAGCATGAACAAGTGACTAAAAGAGAAGCTATTGCTTGCAATGGACAATTTCATGCTAAGCCAGGTGATGCAGATGGCTAATCAAATGGAAGTCACCACCCAACTAGCGAAGCAGCTACTAGCTAATGAACAACTAGCCCTCCAAACAACACCACAACGCCAGGCTGATGGCAACGCAACTAGCTACTCGGGGTAGACTTCAACATGGAGGTGGACCGTGGCACGGGCAGGACCGGGAGTCTGGACAACATGTGACGACTGTGGTTCCCCTCCTCACCGAATGAGCTTGTCTGTCTGCCCCACTAGAGGAAGTAAGTGCTACCATTGCAAACAGGCTAACCACCTAGCTAGAGTTTGTCCTGCCGCCCATGAGAGAACTGATGCAGGACCCACAGATGTAGCCACAGTATCTGTAGCAGGCACTAAAATCTGGCCTCTAAAGTGGTACGTCATGCAGCTGGATGGGGTCGACATGCCGCTTATGGTGGATTCGGGTGCTGCACGGTCCATATTGAGCATGGCTGATAGAAAAATTCCATATTATCCACATTATTATTGTTATTAATAATGTATTATTATTCTTAAGATGTATCATGCCTTTCCTATTTCATGTCTGATGTTTATATGTGCATTCCATGCAGGATAAGTTCATACATTCCTTTATATTATTCTTCCATATTATATGTCATATTATATGTCTGATATGACTTGTGATTCATGTATGGCCTTGAACAGCCCCAGTCTGCGTGTGAGTGTGCCTGAGTTAGCAATTTTAATCACCAGCTGTACTGATACATTTTTGGATGTCTAGTCCTGTGTGACCGAGAATGTACTGGCTCCTTGTTTCCTGGGAGCAAAGATAAGAACTGTTATACCCTGTCTTGCCAGATGTACTCAAGGACAGTTTCTCCGTCTTCCCATGGATAACACAGCTTTAAAAGCTAGAACAATGAATGGCTGATTCAGAGGTATGGATGGTCAGACTTGGGGCTATTATGTATTTCTCTCTCATTTGGCCACATGAGGAATAAATCTACTTATATCTAAATATTCTGCCTGATTTTTGACTCAGATTAATTATAAATGGTATAATGGTAAATGGCATTCACTTATATAGCGCTTTTATTCTCATCTCTAGATGACCAAAGCGCGTTACAGATCCTGCTATCCACCCATTCACACACACATTCACACACTGATGGTGGATACTATTACACTAAAAATTATTCTAACATTAACCGAACAGGGACCCACATATCCCCGTCTTTCCGGTGCCTCTGCCCAATTTCAGCAAGTGCACAGCTGACGAAAGACCTTCCCAGGCTGGGTACAATACTCAGTGTTACTGTAGTGAAGGCATTTCAAACCAGGGTGCTGGAACTGACTGGGTGACGGGTCTAAGAATCCTACAGGCGGCTTGGATGTAAGTACATTTATGGGTTGTTAAGCTTATGGACATTGGGTTCAAGTCCCAGTGAATTAAATATGGTTTTAAGCCTGAGCCATTTGACACCGGAAACCCTGGTTAAATTTCTGCTTGCACTAAATCGCTGGTTGGACCCAGGATTTGTTAGCATTGGGAAATTTTGCATTGGCGAGGTGGAGGCTCAGATGTGTTGTACGCAGGAATTAACGCAAGATACTATATAATTATTGCGCAGTGAACTTTTTGATATTTACCAATTTTTTTGATGTTTATCAAGGTCAGATTCTGCCGCAATACTGCAGTGAGCTGTTAATTGATAGGTTCAGGGAAGATTCTGTTAGTCCCCCAAAGTGAGCACTGGATTTGAAAAAAACAAAACACTGGATAATATTGCGCTGTGGAGAGTGTGGGAAATGAGGAGGCAGGTTTACGAACTGACGAAGTTTATTAACACTCTCTCATCAGTCATACACAGGAAAAAGGCATGAAACACTCAGGCACGGTTCTCCTTTATATCCCCACCGCTCATTTCACATCTGCGTGACATTTCACATCACATTGCATGACATTTAACATCACAATACATTCACAGTTAAACCCCCCGACCACTGTTTACCCTCTGCTTCTTGACTGAGACGCTGTCTGAGCTGACTCACCCAAGTCTCTACAATATGCATTTTGTCTCTGCTACACTACCCCCCCAGAGTTTCAGTCCCCACGTCTTTTGGGCTTCAGTCTCCTCCCATATCTGCTGTAACGGGGGTCTCTGTGCTGGCGGGGGGCTGCTGCTGGACGTGTGTCTGACTGCGGGTGGGCCATGGCGGGGGGGGGGGGGGGTAAACCGCTTTGCCCGTGTGGCTGTCCTGGTGAATCGTTTGCCTGGGGAGTTCTCAGTGGGGGTCTTCCATGCCGAGGGGCCCGAGCCAGCAGCACTTGCTTGTCCGCCACTGCAAAGGTGGGCTTAAGTCTGTCTATGCATATTTTCTCCCGACGACCCCCCAAGTCTAACAAAAAAATGCTTGTCCCCTGTTTCCAGCACTCTGAATGGGCCATCATAGGGTGGGCGCAATGGAGGGCGGTGGGCATCGTGCCTGACGAACACGAACTCCGCGTTCTTTAAAGTTTTTGGCACAAAAGCACGTGGAAAACAGTGGTGGACCGGGCCGGGCAGCGTGTCTGTGTCTGCACTATGCTGCAAACGCTGAGACGGGCAGTTGTCCGGCACGGGATTATCTGGCAAAAATTCCCCAGGCAGCCGCAGTGGCTGAGAAAAAAACAGTTCTGCCGGGGAGGCCTCCAAGTCCTCTTTTGGTGCGGAACGCAACCCCAATAAAACCCACGGCAACCAGTCTACCCAATTTGCATCCGTCAACGAAGCCCTGAGTGCTGCTTTCAGTGACCTGTGAAAACGCTCACATAACCCATTGGCCTGTGGGTTGTACGCGGTTGTGCGATGAATTGCAACACCCAGGCTGCGGGCCATCGCAGACCAAAGTTCGGAAACAAACTGAGGGCCCCTATCGGACGTGATTCCAAAACACGCCACCCATGTTGTCAAAAAAGCGCGTGCCACGTCCGCGGACGTGGTTGCCGCCAGCGGGACTGCTTCTGGCCAGCATGTGGTGCGGTCCACCACTGTCAGAAGGTGCGTGTACCCCTGCGATGGCGGGAAGGGGCCCACGAGGTCCACGTGAACATGGTCGAACCTTTTAGCCGGTATACTAAAGGCCCTTTTCCACTAGCCCCGCTTAGCCCAACACGGCACAGCTCAGCACGCTTTGAAACTCTTTCCACTAGCCCCAACACGGTTTAACAGGCGATATTTTTGTGCCTGCTCGAGGGCAGGGTACAACCATGCTGAGTCGCGCCGTGTTGTGACGTAAAAAGACTGGTCGCCGCTGATTGGTTTTGGTCGTAATGTCACGAAAGCAACCGTCTTCTGAGGAATCTACGAATCTACACGACCACCATTAGTAAAGTTGGTCAGCGCATAACCACAGTGGGCGGCTTTATTTTCAGTATTAGAGTATTTTCGGTATTTATTTTCATTGTCAACGATGGCTTCGCGTAAGGGTGTTCCATGGTCAAATGAGGAGGTGCGGTGTCTTCTGAGTGTATTGGCTGACGACCACATCCAGCGCGAGTTAGATGGAGCCACGCGCAATGAGAAAATATACCGGGAGGTCTCCGACCACATGGCAGCACAAGGGCACGCCCGGACTGCCAAACAGTGTAGGGAGAAAATCACAAAAATGAAGTGTGATTACCGTGCATTAAAGGACCACAACAGCCGAAGTGGTGCGGACCGGAGGAACTGGAAGTGGTTCGAGCAGATGGACGCTATCTACGGACATCGGCCTGCTAGCAATGGCCGAGCCATTGGGCTCGACACAACCACGCCATCAGAATCCGTTGACGGTGAGTGTTTTTTTTTTTATTGTGCGTTTTTTCGCCAATATATTCATTCGGTGAGAAGCTCACTTTATTTATGCAATAAAGAAAGCTGTTCGATTGCGGATAATGGTTGTTAGCGATGATCGCTAGTCAGCTACATCGCAGCAAACTGCGGAATCACGCTTTTCTTTTAAGTATTCACTTGAACAATACGCTGGAATAAGCTTATGTAATCTGGTTAAAAACTTTTGTCTTTTCTGTATATGTTGCACTTTAGTGCTGTGTTTTATTGTGTGCATTTTCCTTCTAGAATCACTTTTAACATCCCAGGGGTCCGCCGCACTGGACTGCCCGGACTCTCCTGCATCTGACGGAGCACCAGAATCTGTCCCGCCGACACCAGTGTCACCCTCATCACAAGCTCCATCACAAGCTCCATCACCAGCTCCATCAGTATCCGGCATGTCTCGGTCAAGTGTTGGTAAGGCACAATAAACATAAGATTACCACCCGGTTCTTTTTATTTGATTAATGTTATTTCCGATAGCCGCATATTAAGGAATTTTATATGTCTGTGTACAAAACATTCTGGGGTGGTCAGTTGTCGGTGTTGAACAACACAGTCACATTTTTAGGTGTGGTGGTGTGTTGGTGGAAATACTGTTGTAAGTCATAATACACAAAAACAGATACAGCACGTGAACTGACTTTCAACATCAACATGCGTCATTAAAAAGCTTCACATCATCTTTATTAAGCCATTTTTATTAACCCATTCAGATTTCTGAGGCCACAATACAAAGAAAATCTTTTAAAGATAGCCCATCCATCCATCAATCTTTTTCCACTTAATTCTTTTCGGATTGCATGGGGGGGATGTAGCCTATCACAGCACCCTGGGAGTTGCACAATCCACTCTACTGAAGTGCAGCAACATGACAGTTGAGCTTAAATACAGCAATGAAGCATATATAATAGTCACATCCCACCACAGGCTTTCACCAGTGTAATTCCATAGTATATGTTTTTGATATGTTTAGATACAGCATTATCTAACCACCATGACTTTCTGTCTTTCATCTAGCCAAGAGGAAAAGGCGCAACACCATCTCCAACATAGCATCAGTGATGACACAGATGCATGGTGATGAGATGCGTCTCCAGGAGAGGCTGCTTGAACAGCAGGAGAGGCTCCATGAACAGCGCCATGAACAGCTTGAACGACACCATCAGGAGCAAAAAACATACAATGAGTAGTACATGCAGCATTTAACTGAGGTTGCAGCAAACACGCGGGTAGCCCAGGAGCAGGAAGCCGCCTTCCGAAGGGAGGAGCTGGCAGAGACGGCTTCCTTCAACCGAGCCTTCCTGACACAGTTTGGGAGGCTAGTTGACGCACTGAGTGGTCGCCGTTTGTAACCATGTCTCGTAATGTGTTTTTTTTTTTTTGGAATGTGTTTTTTTTTTTGAATATTCGTTATGTAATAAAATGGCAGTGTTTTGGATCAAAGTGTGGTTTGTCTGTTATAACACTGGATTAGAAAACCGAATAATTACATACAAATTCCATTGCCTAGTCTGATCAAAATGCTGCTGTTCATCCTGTCAGGTGTCAACCGTTGTAATGGTAATGTAATTGTTAACAGCACAACGAAACAGAAATGTTTCTGTAAGCTTTCTGTTCTTTTTATTGAAATATCATAAAAAATTAGCACCGCTGGATCCAGTTCTCAACATTGGTTACAGTTTTTATGTTAACTTATAAGAAGCTGTACAGTTGGACTTTAAATGCAGCAGGAGACACTGATAAAGCTAAAAGTCAAAGTAGGTAAAAAGGTAAGTACATGTAAATTGAATGTTCTATTGGCATTCCAAATTCAGAGAATTTCAATACTTTAGAAGGAGTCTAGCATCATATAAACGGAAAATACCAATACTGTTGTTCCAAACGTTGACATGACAGTGAAAAACCTATGACTTTTATATTCAGTACATCCAAACTGCCCTAAGATTGAAAAAAAAAAAAGAATTTGGTGTTGGCCAGTGTGCCAATGTCGCATTATTTAATATGAATAAAAAAAAGTTTCATCTCATAATTTCTAGGTCATTTTGCAGTTACATCAAACCAAAAGTGACTTGTGTAGTTGCACCATTTTTTCTCAGAGTTTCTCCAGTGTTTGAGCATTTAATTACCCGTCCCTTAACAGTTAAACCTTAAATAACAGCAGACAGATTGGCAAAGGATACACAATTGTGTTTCTGTTGCCCACAACCGTTGTGACCCACAGGTTGTGGTGCTACCTTTTGTATGTGTGTGCTTTTTAAGAATATTTACACTTATTTTGTAAGTACAAGTGGGATAGGATTAAATTGAAATATAACATGTTTCTAAACATAATGTGTGCTTTTTAAAAATATTTACACTTATTTTGTAAGTACAAGTGGGATAGGATTAAATTGGAATATAACATGTTTCTAAACATAATTCCTACGTCAATTTGCAGTTCCATCAAAGCAAAGGTGAGTTATGTTGCTGCTGCATTTTTTGGCAGACAATTTCTCCGGTGTTTTAGCATGTAATTACCCGTCCCTTAAAAAAATAACCCTTATGAAAAACAGAGGAGACGTAGATGAAAAGTGCACAACAACTTATAAGATAAGATAAGATAAGATAAGCCTTTATTAGTCCCACAACGGGGAAATTCCAGGATTGCAACAGCACAGGGATAGCAACACTCAGAGCAACAATCAGAAGGCAAGAAAAAAAAACAAGCAAGCAAGAGCAGCTAATATACATATGTACATATTACTATAAAATATATATATACACACACACACACAGACACACAGTGCAGAGCATTGTAGCTGGATGGAATAAATATATGAATATATGAACACACAGTGCAGAGCATTGTAGCTAGATGGAATAAATATGTAAATATATAAACACCCACAGTACGGAGCATTGCAGCTAGGTGGAATAAATATGCAAGTATATAAACACACACAGTGCGGAGCAATGTAGCTAGATGGAATAATATGCAGATATATAAAAACACAGTGCGGAGCATTGTAGCTAGATGGAATAAATATATAGATATATAAATATAAACACACCCAGTGCTGAGCATTGTAGCTAGATGGAATAAATATGTAAATATACTGTATAAACACACACAGTGCAGAGCATTGTTGCTAGGTGGGATGAAACAGCATAACCGTCTATTTAGTTATCCTACATGGTATGATTATGTGCCCATACATATTCTCACCCTCCATAGCGACCGGTATGTTCCTAGTTGTATGCCGGAGAGGACCATTGTGTAAGTCTATTGCATCTTTTGCATTCAAAAAAACTATTAGTTTGTTACGTCTTTTTGCTATCTCTGCGAGCAGCCCTGCTTAGGTTGTACAGTCTGACAGCCGTTGGTAGGAAGGACCTACGAAACCTCTCGGTTGTGCACCTGGGATGATGTAGTCTGCTGCTAAATGAGCTCCTCAGTGCATCCAGTATGTCCTGCATAGGGTGGAACTCGGACTCCAGCAGAGATGACAGTTTAGCCACCGTCCTTCTCTCTCCTATCTCCTCCATCGGATCAAGGCGCTGCCCCAGGACAGAGCTAGCTTTCTTAATCAGTTTGTTCAGTCTCTTCCTATCGGCTGCAGTAATGCCACTGCCCCAGCAGACCACTCCAAAAGTGATGGCTGATGCCACCACCGTGTCATAGAATGACTTCAGCAGCGCCCCTTGTACACCAAAAGACCTGAGTCTCCTCAGCAGGAACAGCCTGCGCTGTCTCTTCTTGTAGAGTGCGTCAGTATTGTGTGACCAGTCTAGTTTATTGTTCAGATGAATACCCAGGTACTTATAGGATGTCACCATCTCGATGTCTGTTCCCTGTATATTTACTGGTGCTGTGAGGGGCTGCCCATGCCTGCGGCAGTCCACCACCAGCTCCTTAGTTTTCCTCGCGTTGATCTGGAGGCAGTTCCGATGGCACCAGTCCACAAAGTCCTGGATAAGCCCTCTGTACTCAGCTTCATCTCCGTTGGAGATGAGACCAACGATCGCAGAGTCATCAGAGAACTTCTGTAGATGGCAATGTGTTGTGTTGTGTGAGAAGTCCGCAGTATAAAGAGTGAACAGGAAGGGAGCCAGCACCGTTCCCTGGGGGCCCCCGTGCTACTGATGATCGTGTCGGAAACACAGTCCCGGGTTCTCACAAACTGAGGCCGGTTCGTGAGGTAGTCCAGGATCCATGATGACAGGTGCTGGTCCACCCCTGCGCGCAGCAGCTTGTCCTTCAGGATCATCGGTTGGATGGTGTTGAAAGCACTGGAGAAGTCAAAGAACATGATCCTCACCATATTCCCGGGCTTCTCCAGGTGGGACAGAGAACGGTGTATTTATAAAACACAGACGTTTGACATATGTACACACATGAATAATGATCATATTCTATGTATAATTATTGGTACACAAGTACTGCATCACAGCATCTCTTATATCTCCATCATGGTCCTCTGCTACCTCTGCTGCTGAAACCACTACTTCATCTGCTGCATCATCCAATGTAGTGTCAAAGTCCTCTCCATGAGTCTCACACAGATTATGCAGTGCACAACAAGTCACCACAATGGATTTCACCAGTTCGATGTCACAGTCATTCCTTTTTAAAAGGCAGCGCCACCTTCCCTTCAGCCTGCCGAAAGCATTCTCCACAGCCACCCGTACATGACTGATGGTGTGGTTGAACGTGTGCTGTTCTTCAGTCAGTCGTCTGGTGTCATGGAATGCTTTCAACAGCCAGTTTTGCAGTGGATAAGCAGAGTCTCCGAGGATGTAGTATCCCATACGTACCGCACCGATGTTCCTAATGTTAGGTGGGAAGAGGTTTCCCCGACTGGCTAACTCCCACAGTGTGGACAGTCTCAGCACCCTAGCATCGTGCATGCTCCCTGGAAGCCCAGCAAACACATTCCAGAACAAACCCTTTCCATCAACAACACCTTGAAGGATTATGGAGTGCCAGCCTTTACGATTAAAGTAGTCAGTGTGATATTGTTGTGGTGCTATGATGGGTATGTGGGAGCCATCGATGGCACCAACACATAATGGCAGCCCCCACCGATTCTCGATGTAGGCTGACATTTCCGTGAACCTCCCTTCATCGGGAAAATGAAGTAGTTCTGGAACCAGCAATGACTCTGCTGCTGCACAAAAGTCCTGCACACACCTGCACACCGTTGTGATGCTGACCCCAAACAGATGTCCAATACTGCGGTACTCTGAACCGGTAGCAAGCTTCCACAGTGCAATGGCCACTCTCTTCCTCAGCGGCACACATAGGCGGAACGTCGTATCTTGCTGCTCCATGCATGGACGCAATTTGTGACACAGGTAGGTAAAAGTGTCCTTGGACATCCAGAAATTCTGCAACCATTGCATGCTTGAGAAGCTGGGAACAACATCCTTCCACCACTGCAAGCTACAGTTTACTGTCCAGGCCGACGGTCTGCAGCGAGTATTTTGCAACAACGCAGCCAACTGAAACACACACACAGCATAATGTAATGCCTGTAATACTGATAACCTGTCAACATCAAAATGCTGTACACAAGAATAATATGACTATAAAATGACAACAGAAAGCATTAACACATGTTAGCTTACCAACATCTGCTCCCTCCTCTGCCGGTTAAGTAACCTCACCATTCCAGCTTCATATTCCGCCCTGGTAACCGCGAGTCTCCTGTACTGTTCTAATGTGTTTTGTCTCAATGCATGTCGTCTTCTCCGGTAATACCGAACTGTGTCGAAGTGAATCGAGACGTGGCGAGGTGTGCTGGGCTAGTGGAAAAGTGCCTTAAACGGCTCCAAAGGAGCTTTCCTGTGTCTGTGCACTTTGGCTCGTTGGCACGCTACGCAGGCTGCCGCCCACTCTTTCACTTATTTGCGCAGGCCTGGCCACACAAACTTTGTTCCCACCATTTTGACTGACGCGCGCACTCCTGGGTGCGCCAGAGTGTGAACTGACTCAAACACGCGGTGACGCCACGCGACTGGGACCACCGGGCGTGGGCCTCCCGTGGAGACGTCGCAAACTGGGGGGGTTGCAGTCTTGCAGTACTCTGCTCTCCAACCTTAACCCTGTTGGTCCAGACTGGAGCGCGCGCACGTCCGTATCGCCAATCTGCTCCGCGGCCATGGCTGTATAATCTATCCCCACGCAGACCGGGGCCACTACCGCGCGCGAGAGGCAGTCCGCCACCACATTCAGTTTACCCGACACATGCTGAATATCGGTTGTAAACTCCGAGATCGCGGCCAGCTGTCTCTGCTGCTGTCCCGACCATGGTTCCGAAACCTTGGCCATCGCGAACGTCAGCGGCTTGTGGTCCACGAACGCGGTAAAGCTGCGCCCTTCTAGCCAGAACTGGAAGCGGCGTATGGCCAGGTGGAGAGCCAGCAACTCCCTGTCAAACGTGCTGTATTTACGCTCACTGTCGCACAAAGCCCTGCTGGAAAAAGCGAGCAGCTGCCAAGAACCGTTGACACGTTGCTCCATGACGGCCCCTACGGCCACATCCGAGGCGTCGGTAGTGAGCGCTATCCGGGCCGCCGGGTCTGGGTGTGCTAACAGTGCAGCATTTGCCAGGGCTGCTTTAACCTCAGAGAACGCCTGCTTTCGCTCCAGAGTCCATTCGACTCCATCCGAGGGTTTCCGTCTCTTGAGCTTGGCGTACAATGGCTGCATGGGTTGAGCTGCGCGGGGGAGGAACCAGTTATAAAAGTTAACCATCCCCAAAAATTCTTGCAGCGCCCTGACCGTCTGAGGCCGGGGAAAGTTTACCACGGCGCGCACTTTGTCGGGCAAGGATATCGCTCCCTCCGGCGTGACGCGGTGCCCCAAAAAATCAATCCCCGTCATGCCAAACTGGCACTTCGCCGGGTTGATTATTAACCCGTGCTCCTCCAACCTCTGGAAAACCGTCCTGAGGTGGGTTACGTGTTCGTCTTCGGATGCACTGGCTACCAGGAAATCATCCAGATAGACAAACACAAATGGGAGATCGCACAGCACCGCATCCATCATGCGCTGGAACGTCTGTTCAAGGTGACTTTATTAATACCCGTAGGTAGATTCTTTACTGTGCCGCTCTGATTCTAGATTCTGTGCCGCTCCTTTTAATCCAAATGGCATGCGCAGAAACTTGAACAAGCCGAACAGAGTTATTACCGCTGTTTTGGGTACGTCCTCCGCACGCACTGGGACCTGGTGGTAACCATGGACCAGGTCTATTTTAGAAAAAATGCGCGCTCCGGCGAGGTGAACGGAAAAATCCTGAATGTGGGGAATCGGGTAGTGGTCATTTGCTGTGGCGTTATTCAATCTGCGGAAATCACCGCACGGTCGCCACGACACCTCAGCCTTAGGGACCATGTGTAGCGGGGATGCCCATGGGCTGTTCGAACGCCTGATGATGCCCAACCTTTCCAGGTTGGCGAACTCCTCGCGCGCTATGGCCAGTTTAGCTGTGTCCAAGCACCGAGGTCGTGCAAAAACGGGTGGCCCGGTGGTGGTTATAAAGTGTTCCACCCCGTGTTTAGCGATGGCTGCCGAAAACGTCGGGAACGTGAGTGCTGGAAATTGAGTGAGCAGTGTGTGGAACTTACCGCCTGGAGCTGTGACGTTGGCTTGTGTTACTGGCCCGGCCCCTCGAGCTGTACAGGGGAGAGAGACAAAGGACAGTGCATTAACCAGGCGCCTGTTAGCAACATCAACTAGTAAACCATGTGCACACAGAAAATCAGCTCCCAGGATTGGGAAACTCAGTGCTGCTATGACAAAAGTCCACTCGTATGTACAGCCGTGTAGAGATAAAGCCAGTGTTCTCTCACCAAAGGTCTTAATGTCCGAGCCGTTTACTGCCACCAGCCCGGGGTCGCTAGGTCCTGGCAGTCGGTTTGGCGTAGGTCGGCAGGATGATGCTTTTCTGGGCTCCGGTGTCTACGAGGAAACGCCTCCCTTAGCGCGAGTCCGTCATGTTGAACAGCTTGTTCTCTTTGCCGGCGGTCGGCGACCGGCGGTCGGCGGCGGCCTTGGCGTTTCCCGAGCGCTTGAATTGGCACGGTGGCGCACATCTGCATGCATTCTCTCCGAAGCGGCAGTGGTAGAAGCAGAGCGTGTCTCTCTGGCACTCCTTGGCCCCCGCTGCCGATACCGTTGGTGGCTCCTCGCCTCCTCTGGTCGTCTTGCTGGGTTCCGACGCCGCATTGACTGTGGGCGCTCTGGTGGTGAGGATGATCCGGTCTGCCTCCTGGGCTAGCGCACGGTAGTCACGCGCGGCCAGCAATGGCGAATTGGCCAGAACCGCTCTCGCCTCTGTTGGAAGGTTCCGGAGGAAAAGGTGGGCGAACAGAAAATGCCCGTCGCCCGTGCCCATTAACGCCAACATCTTCTCCACCAGATCGACAGCCAAACCATCTCCTAACTCGGAACGCCTCAGGAGCCTCTCTGCTCTCTCACTGTCCGAGAGCATGTAGCGCCGGGTCAGCGCAGCCTTGAGAGCTTCGTACCTGTTGTGGGCTGGGGGCTGGTTGAGCAGGCTCGCTACCTGCTGAGCAGTGTGAGCGTCCAGCACTGCAACCACGTAGTAAAACTTGGTGTCGTCTGCCGATATTCCCCGGAGGGCGAACTGGGCCTCAGTGTGGTGGAACCTGATGGGATAAAGTGATCAATATAACCATATAACAGTTATTTGTGTGACTCAAAATATTTGTACTCTGCTTATGTCTAGGTAAAATAACCAATATACCATAATGGAATATATATTGCCAAGTGTGTGGTTCACTCTCTGCAAAATAGTGGACCTTTGTCTCACCACAGAGGATAACAAATGCCTGGGATTTATGAGAAGAAGGCACAGTTGTGATAAGGAATGGCTGAGCCTGGCCTGTGCTGACCTGGGAGGTGAAGTGGCCTTCAGTGGATACATTCGGCGCCAGGAACGAACCCTCCCGTGGACCATGCACCTGGACTGTCATCTTGATAATGCATGCTTTCTTCTTTGTTCATTTGTGTATAAATATTCTGGGTTAGGGCCAGCATAGCCAGTCAGACTTCATGAACTGACACGATCTGTTGCTGTCAGGGACAGAATGTTTGACCCAGCGCTGTAACCTACTATATTCAACTTGCTTGCTTAAATAAATACGTGTTCCAAGTAAACTAATCTCTTCCTTGAAAACGAATCTGGGTAAACCATCTACACACATAGACAATCTTTGAAGAGTAGACTTAGATGGTTTTTAATGAATTTTAATCCTAACAATTTGTGGGCTTCGTCCGGTGAAAGGGGGAGATTATCATCTGATTTGGATCTTTGATTGTCTGGACAACGGACCTGCATCACCGACTGACAGCACTGAAAAAGAGGTAAGCAGACGCCTGTTATATCAAAGTTCTGCTATTGGCTATAACCAAAGTCTGTGTTGTCAAGCGGTTTGTGTGTCCTACTTTAAAGCAGTTGAATATGGTAAATGTTTTTTGATGAATACTTGCTTGGTTAAAGAAAGATGAATGCATGCTTACTTGATTAAAGAAAGACTGTAAGAGTGGTGAAAGAAAGACTGTAAGACCGGGGAGGTGAAAGGCCCCCGGCCCGGATGATATCGCTGGGCATTTATTCATGGTCATCCGGCCTGACTACAGGTTCACGGACTGAGCAAATTGGTCCGTGACTTGTGAGGACAGGAACTGGGTTGGACTCCTTTAGCCTTAACGAAAGCTATAAAACCTGGGTCTTATAGGTGACGCCCTCGGTTTAGTACTCCGAAAAAGTCCAGCGCAATGGAGAGTATCCGTCGCCGTCCGACGGGAAGGCGAGAATTGGGGTAACGCCCCCGAGGAAGTGGCGCCCTCGAACAGTTTGCTTGCACTTTGATTAAGACGTTAATCATAAACGGGGTGAAATTCCCTGGACTTAGTGCACCCAGAATACTATTTAATCACTGCTTCAATTGCTATTTGTTTTATATTGGTAACGCTGTGAGTGTGAAAGTAACACTCAGTCAAAAAAAAAGGGCAACAGAGGGGCGAGCGGCGGTTCTCTCTCCCATCAGCAAGGGGGGGGGGGTGAACGGCAGCTTTCTCTCTCTACTTAGCAAGGGAAGAAGCGAGCGACAGGCTTGCTCTGTAAAAAAAAAAAAAATAGAAGTGTAAACAGTACAGAGTTGTGGAACGTGAAAGGAGGGGCTGCTGAAGGAGCAGCTCTCTCTCTCTCTCTCTCTCTCTCTCTCTCTCTCTCTCTCTCTCTCTCTCTCTCTCTCTCTCTCTGTGTCTCCTTTTGCCCCAGGGGTGGGGGAGAGGCAGATTTGGCCTGTAGAAAAAACAGAAGTTCAATTCAATTCAATTCAATTCAACTTTATTTATATAGCGCCATTTCACAACAACAGTCATCTCATAGCACTATCAACTGTAGATGTGTCAATTTTTGTTCAGCTAAGTTCAAGAATGCGAAAGGCGGGGCCGTGATACTCACAGGAGCCACTTTATCCAGAAGATGATGTGGATAATGTTGAGTTATGTAAAGGAAATATAAAACACCAGTGGGATTTAACAGTGACTCAAATGCTCAGTGGTATATTACCCAAAGACAGAAGTAAGGTTAAAGTAGAATGCGGTAAATTGTATCAGAAATTGGTGGAAGAAGGCATTCTAAATTCAAATAAGGAGGACAGTTTCACTCAGTTGTTGATGGACTTGGAACAAAAAAGGTTGGATGATATACAAGCCATGAAAGATATGGCTGTCACAGGATTTTTGGCGAAGAAGAGAAATAAGCATCATATTGAGGACTGTGAACGTGAGCGCAGGCTGATTCATAATTTGGTTACATGCTCTGCTACAATAGATGGTGTAAAATTGATCAAGGCACAGGTGTCTGATAAGGAGCAGGATCAGCATATGATGAAAATGGAGGCAAATAGCGGTTTGATGCAGGATTCAGCAGCGGTTGGCCCAGTGGGGTGTGTGAGTGAGGTGGAGAAGAATAAAGATTTAATGGTTGATGAGCAGCTGGATAAACGAAAGGGAGAGGTGCTGTCCCTCTACCCTAATTTGGGAGATCTAAAGGGGAATTGCCCCCACCGCCATATTGTGTTAATCAGATGCCTTTGGTTAAACTTAAAGAAGGATTGGTGGAAGTTGAGAAGGTGACATCACAGGAAGAATGTGAACAGATGAAAGGTTTGCTGGAAACTCAGAAACAGGAAATGCAGGCAGACAGATGTGAGATGGAAACGTTGCAGGAAGAGCTTGAACGACTAAGGTTGGAAAAGACTGTGGGAGAACGGCTGCAGAATGTTGAAGCTGGTATAACTAATTTGCAGAGACAACCACAGGATTTTCAGCATAGTTTATGGTCTAATACAGGTAGTGCGGAATCAGGTGTAGCAGATGATGAAGGTACAGTCTATCAAGAGATAAGTTACAGGGGTCCAAAAGATGACTGTGGTCAGTGGAGTGAACATGCACAGTGAGGAAATACATCTCCTTTCCCCTACAGTATTTGGTCAAGATGATTTTCAGAGTAGGCAGAGGAGAGAAAGTTCAGATGCTATGACTGCAGCTCTTACAAAAATAAATAATGCACACAAACATGAAGGCAGACCAACTGACAGGAGAGGTCAGAATGACAGATGAGGACAGGACATATGAGAACAGGAGAGAATTAGGAGATCAGGAGAAGCACGTGCGAGGCAGGCCTTACAGTTTCAGAAGTAGAGATTTGTGTTGCAGGGTTTGGGATGGTGATGAATGTGACCCTTATACAGGCCGCTGTCTTAATTCAGCTGCACATAGAAACACACAACAGGCCACAGAGCACTGCATACACACACAGGCACCACTGGTAATGAAAAGCAGAGGCAGAACATATCAGCCATTCTCATGGACAGACATAAATGGCATTTCAGAAAAAATGCCCCCGCCCTGTGAGGGTGGAGGTCAGTGGATGACAAAATTTGATCAGTTAACTCAAGGAGTCACCGTGGCAATGGGAGATTTTAGAGCTTTGCTTGGGAGACAATTAACTAACTAACTAACTAACCTGCACTTATATAGCGCTTTTCTAGTCACAAAGACCACTCAAAGCGCTTTCATTAATACTAACCCTCTATTCTAAGGGCCTATAGGAAACAGATATCTAGGGACAATTTAGAACAGCCAATTAACCTAACATGCATGTTTTTGGCATGTGGGAGGAAACCGGAGAAATCCCGGAGTAAACCCATGCAACACGGGGAGAACATGCAAACTCCACACAGATCACTGTTGGTCGGGGGCTGGGATCGAACCCACGATCCCACGATCCCCACAATCCCCCGGCCAAGGGTAAACTGTGCTGCCGCAGTGCTAACCACTGCGCCACCGTGTTGAGGAGGTCTCTCGAATTGAACAGTTGGCAGGAACCCAACCAATTTCAGATTCAGCACCTTTCATGAATCAGCAGCAGACATGTTGAATTCACTGCCACAAAATTTATGGTCACAGGGACCTACAGACGTTGGTAAATGTGTTAATATTTCTCCCATCTCATTTCAGGTCTTACCAGGTGAACCTATTTGGCAAAATCAGTATGCTCATAAGCCTGTGGCAGAGGAGGGAATTACTGACACCACTGAAGGGCTGCTTCAGGCAGGGGTATTAGAAAATTCTCACTCTGCCTGGAACACTCCTATTCTCCCAGTTGAAAAGCAAAACACCGGCAAATACCAAATGGCCCATGATTTGAGGCGTGTCAATTCACGGATTTCCACCCCCACAGTACCTGTGCCAAACCCATACACTGCTTTATCTGCTCTCACATCACAACATTCATGGTTTACATGTATTGATTTGGCTAATGCATTTTTCTGTCTTCCTTTAGCAGAGGAGTGCAGGGATTTCTTCGCATTCACCTACAAGGGCACACAGCTGCGCTACACCCGGCTACCACAGGGGTTCATTTTGTCACCAGGTATTTTCAATCAGGTTTTGAAGGAACAACTGCAAGGTTGTCCTCTTCCTCCAGGCGTAATTCTGATACAGTATGTAGATGACATATTGATAGCAACACCAAACCCTGACAGTTGTCTGGAAGCTACAAAGAGCGTGTTGTTGAGATTGTTTGAATGTGGATTTAAAGTGTCAAGGCAAAAGCTACAGTGTGCAAGGCGCTATGTGTCCTTTTTGGGCCGCGTTATCACACCCACAGGTTCTGGCCTTTCTGCGTCACACAGAGATTTCATCCTTCATCACCCCAAACCATGCACGGTAAAACAAATGACGGTAAAACAAGGATAACAAATGTTATCATTTTTGGGTCTAACAGGGTTCAGTAGACATTACATACCACAATACAGCGAAAGGACAAAACCATTGCGTGCACTGGTTAATGAACAAGGCATGAGAAATCTTGCTGCACAGTTACTGTGGACACAGGAAGCTGAGGAAGCATTCATTGCTTTGAAAAATGAACTCTCACATGCAGCTGATTTGGCAATACCTGATTACAATAGACGTTTCTACTTGGATGTTTCTGAAGCAGAACACACTGTAAATGGTGTTCTGTTTCAGAAAAAAGGGGGAGAAAGAAAGATACTCCTCTATGTCAGCATAATATTAGACCCAATGGAAAAAAGGCAACCAGCATGCACACGTCATGCTGCAGGAGTGGCAAAAATTTTGCAAAAAACAGCTCTTGTGGTTATAGGACATCCATTGACTGTCCTGACCACACATAGCGTGATGTCATATGTAAATTCTGCAGCATTCACTATGACCTCAATCAGACAGACAAGAATGGAAAAAATCCTATCAGCACCACACATCACATTCACACATGAAGGAATAAACATGGCAGATCAGATGTTGGATGGGGAACCACATGAATGTGAAGAAACGGTCAGAAAAGATGTGAAAGTGAGAATAGATTTATCAGTGACACCAGTGACTGACCGAGATGAAGTTTTGTTTACAGATGGATGTTGCTTTCGTCACCCCACAGGAGGATTGAAGGCAGGATATGCAGTTGTGAGACAAAAAGCAAATGGATTTGAGGAAGTGCTAAATGGGACATTGCAGGACAGACAATCAGCCCAGTTGGCTGAATTGACAGCTATGATCAAAGCATTGGAGTGGTCAGCAGGAAAAAAGGTCACTATTTATACAGATTCAGCTTATGTTGTCGGGTCAATCCACACAGAATTAGCCCATTGGATTAGACAAGGGTTTTTGACAACCTCTCAGACTCCTATAAAGCATGAAACAGAAATGAAAAAATGAGCAGAAGTGATAATGTTACCACAAGCGGTAGCAGTGGTTAAGTGCAAAGGTCATGACAACAAAACAGAAACAAATGTTGCCAGAGGTAATCATGAGGCAGACAAAACAGCAAAAAAGGCAGCAGGATATCAGCCATCGTTAATGTTGACACAGACAGGCAAGGAGGTTCAGGACATTTTGCCACAGATTGATGTAAATATGTTAATAGATGAACAGAGAAAAGCGTCTCCTGAAGAAAAAACAGTGTGAAAGCAGAGAGGCGTCAAAGAAAAAGAAGGGTTGTGGAAAGCACAGGATGGTAGACCAGTGTTACCCCCAGGAATCAGAGAAAATGTGTTACATGAAGCTCATGGGTTAGCACATGTAGGAGCTAAACAAATGAACAGACATTTGAGTCACTGGTGGCATCCCTTCCTCCCTGATATGATACAAAATTTTGTAAAAAGTTGTGCCATTTGTGTTTCTCACAATCCAAAACAGACGGTCAAAGTTCATCAAGGTCATTTTCCATTGCCTACTTTGCCAGGTCAGGAGATAATCATAGATTATACTGACATGGTGGAAAGAATCAGGGGATACAGATATCTCCTAGTGGCAGTGGACACATTTACAGGATGGCCTGAAGCTTATCCTGCAAAGAAAGAAGACAGTAAAATAGTGATCAAATTTTTGATAAATCAATACATCCCTACTTACGGATTTCCTAGGAGAATTAGATCAGATATTGGAACACATTTCAAAAATCAAGCCCTACAAAAGGTGGAAAAAATGTTAGGTCTAAAGCATTCATTTGGAACAGTTTATCACCCTCAATCTCAGGGTAAGGTTGAACGGATGAACCAAAACATTAAGGTGAAGCTTGCGAAGATCTGTAGCCAGACAGGAATGAACTGGTTGGATGCTTTGCCTATTGCCCTATTGACGGTTAGAAGTTCTGTTAACAGCTTAACAGGTTTTACTCCTTATGAACTTTTAACAGGTTGTCAGTTCCCGGGACCGGGAGCACGATTGCAGTTGTTTGAGGAAGAAGAGCCCAAGATGGGCTATAAACCATTCTATGACCAGCTAATAGCTCTTGTGTCAGCTTTCTCACAACAGGTACAGGAAAAGAAGAAACCAGGAGGTGATTTGAAACCCACGGAACCAATCACAACAGAGTGGGTTCTCCTGAAGTGTATAAAGAGGAAGTGGTCAGAACCAAGGTGGACAGGACCATTTCAAGTGGTGGAAAGAACTTCACACGCAGTGAGGTTAAAAGGTAAAGGCGACACATGGTATCACTGGAGCATGTGTACACCCGCTGAGGAACCAGGAAGAACATTGGATAGCATCAGAAAGGACTTAAAGGACAGTAACCAGTGACTTTTTATACAATAAGAGTGTTTTGTAGGCATTAATTGCTTAAAGGTTTTTATTTGTTTGTTAATAAGCATCATAATCATCACATAATCAGTAATTAGTGAACTGTGTAATTGCATAACTGTGTGATTGTATGATGAATGGCCTCTGGCATTAATAATCCCCTGGATGGATGGATGAAGAGAATGCTTGAAAAATGGAAAAATGTGATTGTTTCTATAATTATATCCATTGTAAGTGTTATTGCTATTTTTGCTTTTTGTGGATGCTGTTGTGTATCTTCTATCAGATCTTTTTGCATTAGGGTCATCACCACTGCATTGAAAAGCAAACAACCTCCTCCATATCAAATGCTATTATTAAATCCTGATGGATCAATTGAAATTGGAATGGAATCAGACAAAGATGATGATGAGGAGGACTGTGACATGCCTTTGAGTGCTTAAAGGGTTTGAGTTATTGGTCTCATTATGGATGAGACCAAAAGGGGGAAATTGATGGGATAAAGTGATCAATATAACCATATAACAGTTATTTGTGTGACTCAAAATATTTGTACTCTGCTTATGTCTAGGTAAAATAACCAATATACCATAATGGAATATATATTGCCAAGTGTGTGGTTCACTCTCTGCAAAATAGTGGACCTTTGTCTCACCACAGAGGATAACAAATGCCTGGGATTTATGAGAAGAAGGCACAGTTGTGATAAGGAATGGCTGAGCCTGGCCTATGCTGACCTGGGAGGTGAAGTGGCCTTCAGTGGATACATTCGGCGCCAATGTGCAAATGACGAGACAGGTTTCTCTCAAGTCAGGTTTATTCACATTCTCCAACATCTCAAAGAAGAAAGAGAACATTACAAGAAACTCTCGTCCTTAAATACCAGGACTCTCACAGTTCACAAGTCACATTGCATCACAAGTCACATTGCATTATAATCGCCAGTAACAATGCATCTCCCCTTTAATCCTCTATCACCCCCACAGTCTCAGGCCCTGCATACCACAGCTAACATCTTCACAGCTTCCTGTTATCTCCAAGGAAGCTCTGTCTTTGTTCTTGTCTAAAATGTGAGGCCTTACATCAGTCACAAAGTAGGTCACATATGTGTGGCCACACCAGCCCCCCCCCAAAACATTTTAGACGAACCAGAGAATACAGTATGCATACCATGATAGAATCAGTACACATCAGTCTGCATGCTATCTAGGCTTCAGTCTCCTGCCGTATCTGCTGTAGCCCGGATTCAATTTCTCCGCGGCGCTGTCATGCTGGGGGGTTGCCGTCTGGGGGTGAAAACCTCTTGTCAGTCCCTGCGGGTGTTCTGGGGAAACATTACTCTGTGAAGCCCCCGGGGGTCTACCTCGCCGCGGGGCCCTTGCCAACAGCACTTGCTCATCCGCCACCACAAAAGCGGGTTTGAGTCTGTTTATGCCAACTTTTTCTTTCCTACCCCCCAAATCTAGCAAAAACTGCTTGTCCCCTGTTTCCAACACTCTGAACGGTCCGTCATAAGGCGGTCGCAGTGGGGGTCGATGTGCATCGTGTCTGACAAAAACAAACTCTGCGTTCTTCAAAGCTTTAGGCACAAAAACGCGCGGAAAACTGTGGTGCACGGGGCCAGGCAGCGTGCTTGATTCTATGTTACTCCGCAACAGCTGAGACGGGGAGGTGTCTGGCGCGGGGTTATCTGGGAGAAACTCCCCAGGCAGCCGAAGTGGTTGCGCAAAAACGAGCTCCGCTGGGGAGGCTTCTAAGTCCTCTTTAGGTGCAGAACGCAACCCCAATAAAATCCACGGTAACTTGTCTACCCAATTTGCATCCGTCAGTGACGCTCTGAGAGCTGCTTTCAATGACCTATGAAAACGTTCGCGTAACCCATTAGCCTGCGGATTGTACGCGGTTGTGTGGTGAATCGTGACACCCAGGTTGCGGGCCATCGTCGACCAAAGTTCGGACACAAATTGAGGGCCTCTGTCGGATGTAATGTCCAACGGAACTCCGAAACGTGCCACCCAAGCTGTTACAAACGCGCGCGCCACCTCCTCGGCCGTGGTTGATGCCAGCGGAACAACTTCAGGCCAGCGCGTGGTGCGGTCCACCATTGTCAGAAGGTGTGTGCACCCCTGTGACGGCGGGAGGGGGCCCACGAGGTCCACATGAACGTGATCGAACCTCTTGGCCGGAATGTGAAACGGCTCCAAAGGAGCCCTCGTGTGCCTGTGTACTTTGGCTCGCTGACATGCCATGCAGGCTGCTGCCCACTCTTTAATTTGTTTGCAAAGACTCGGCCACACAAATTTCTCTCCTACCATTTTGACCAACGCGCGCACTCCCGGGTGCGCCAAAGAATGAATCGAGTCAAAAACGCGGCGGCGCCATGCGGCCAGTACCACTGGACGCGGCCGTCCAGTTGAGACATTGCAGATTAGGGAGGGACACCGTCTTGCAGCACCCTGTTCTCCAGCCTTAACCCTGTTGGTCCAGACTGGAGCGCGCGCACTTCCACGTCACTAACCTGCTCCGCGGCCATGGCTGCGTAATCTATTCCTACGCGGACTGGGGCCGCCACGGTGCGCGAGAGGCAATCTGCCACCACATTCAGTTTGCCCGCCACATGCTGAATATCAATGGTAAACTCTGAGATCGCGGCCAGCTGTCTCTGTTGCCGGCCTGACCACGGTTCGGAAACCTTGGCCATCGCGAATGTTAGCGGCTTGTGGTCAACGAACGCGGTGAAAGAGCGTCCTTCTAGCCAGAACTGAAAGTGGCGGGTGGCCAAATGGAGAGCCAGCAGCTCCCTGTCGAACACACTGTATTTACGTTCACTATCGCACAAGGTCCTGCTGAAAAAGGCGAGGGGCTGCCAAACCCCAGTCACATGCTGCTCCACGACCGCCCCTATGGCCACATCTGACGCATCAGTAGTGAGCGCTATGGGGGCCGTTGGGTCTGGGTGTGCCAACAACGCAGCCCTTGCCAAGGCTGCTTTTACCTCCGAGAACGCTTGGTCCCGCTCCGGGGACCACTCAACCTTATTCGCGGGTTTCTGTTTTTTGAGCGCGGCATACAGCGGTTGCATGAGTTGCGCCACGTGGGGGAGAAAACGGTTATAAAAATTCACCATTCCCAAAAACTCCTGTAACGCCCTGACCGTCTGTGGCCGGGGAAAATCCGCTACCGCGCGCACTTTGTCAGGAAGCAGAACCGCTCCTTCGGGGGAGACGCGGTGTCCTAAAAAATCGATCTGCACCACCCCGAACTGACACTTTGCTGGGTTGATTATTAACCCGTAATCTCCCAACCTCCGGAAAACTGTGGCTAGGTGGTTTTCGTGTTCGTCTTCGGATGCGCTGGCTACCAAAATATCGTCCAAGTAGACGAACACGAAAGGGAGATCGCGTAGCACTGTGTCCATCATGCGTTGGAATGTCTGTGCGGCCCCTTTAAGCCCGAATGGCATGCGTAAAAACTTGAATAGGCCAAATGGAGTTATTACTGCTGTTTTGGGTATGTCCTCAGCGCACACTGGGACTTGGTGGTAACCGCGGACCAAATCTATCTTAGAAAAAACACGCGCCCCTGCCAAATGAATGGAAAAATCTTGGATATGCGGGATTGGGTAGCGGTCGTGCGCTGTAGCGTTGTTTAACCTGCGGAAATCACCACAGGGTTGCCATGAGCCATCAGCCTTCGGGACCATGTGTAGCGGGGAAGCCCATGAACTGTTTGAACACCTTATTATGCCGAGCCTCTCCAGGTTGGCAAACTCCTCACGCGCTATGGCCAGTTTAGCTGTGTCCAAGCGCCGAGCTTTTGCAAAAACGGGCGGTCTGGTAGTGGTAATAAAATGTTCCACCCCGTGTTTAGCGGCAGTTGCCGAAAATGTGGGGACCGTGAGTGCTGGGAACTGAGTGAGCAGTGTGTGGAACTTACCACTTGCAGCTGTGATGTTGGCTTGTGCTGTTGGCGGGGCCACTCACGCTGTACAGGGAATAGAATCAAAAGAAAGCGCATTAACCAGGCGCTTGTTAGCGAGATCAACCAACAAACCATGTGAGCACAAAAAATCAGCCCCCAACATATTGAAATTCACTGCTGCTACAACAAAAGTCCACTCAAATGTACGGCCGTGTAGGGACAGAAGCAGAGTCCTCTCACCAAAGGTCTTAATCTCCAAGCCGTTCGCTGCTGCCACCCCGGGACCTCTGGAACCTGCTAGCCTGTCGGCGTAGGAAGGTGTGATGAAACTCAACTGGGAGCCTGTGTCCACGAGGAAATGCCTCCCCGAGCATGCGTCCAACAAGTAGAGCAGCTTGTTCTCCTCCCCGAGGGTCGCGGCTGCTACCGACCCCCGGTCTTGGCGTTTCCCGAATGCTTGAACTGGCACGGTGGTACACACTTGTGTGCCCTCTCTGCGAAACGGCGATGGTAGAAGCAAAGGGCGTCTGATCCGCGTTCCCTGGCCCCCGCCACCACCGTCGTCGGTGAGTCTGGTACTGCTGCCCCTGGCCCCCTGCCATCTCCGGTCGTCGCGCCGAGTTCCGCTGCAGCAGCCGTGGCCGTGCGCTGTCTGCTGGCGTTGACAATTTGCTGCACCTCCCGGGCCAGCGCGCAGAGGTCCTGTTGGGCCAACAGTGGCGAATTGGCCAGGGTCGCTCTCGCCGCTGATGGTAGGGTCCTGAGGAAGAGGTGGGTGAAAATGAAGTGGTTGTCGTCGGAGCCTTTCAACCTCAACATCTTCTCCATAAGGTTCATGGGCCTGTCATCTCCCAACTCAGTCAGCGCCAGGAGTCCCTCTGCTCGCTCCTCAGCCGAGGGGGTGAAGTGCTGGATGAGTGCAGCCTTCAACGCACCGTATTTTTCGCTGCCCGGCGGCTGCTTGATCAGGCTCTCCACATGCTGGGCCGTGTGGTTGTCCAGTTTTGCGACCACATGGTAGAATTTTGTGTCGTCTACCAATATCCCCTGGAGGTTGAACTGTGCCTCAACCGCATGGAACCAGGAGCGCGGATTGTTTTGCCAAAAGTCCGGTAGCTGGACCGTAGCGGCATTCGCTTGGCTGGGGGCTCCTGATGAGGCTGGCCTGGGGGAATTCTCCTCTCGCTGCATGCTACGTCTTGGGTCACCAGTGTGGGTGTGTGCAAATGACGAGACAGGTTTCTCTCAAGTCAGGTTTATTCACATTCTCCAACATCTCAAAGAAGAAAGAGAACATTACAAGAAACTCTCGTCCTCAAATACCAGGACTCTCACAGTTCACAAGTCACATTGCATCACAAGTCACATTGCATTATAATCGCCAGTAACAATGCATCTCCCCTTTAATCCTCTATCACCCCCACAGTCTCAGGCCCTGCATACCACAGCTAACATCTTCACAGCTTCCTGTTATCTCCAAGGAAGCTCTGTCTTTGTTCTTGTCTAAAATGTGAGGCCTTACATCAGTCACAAAGTAGGTCACATATGTGTGGCCACACCAGGAACAAACCCTCCCATGGACCATGCACCTGGACCGTCATCTTGATAATGCATGCTTTCTTCTTTGTTCATTTGCGTATAAATATTCTGGGTCAGGGCCAGCATAGCCAGTCAGACTTCATGAACTGACACGATCTGTTGCTGTCAGGGAGAGAATGTTTGACCCAGCCCTGTAACCTACTGTATTCAACTTGCTTGCTTAAATAAATACGTGTTCCAAGTAAACTAATCTCTTCCTTGAAAACGAATCTGGGTAAACCATCTACACACAGACAATCTTTGAAGAGTAGACTTAGATGGTTTTTATTGAATTTTAATCCTAACAAACCAGGTTGTGCTGCCAAAAGTCCGGTAGCTTGACTGAAACAGAGCACGCGTTGCTGGGGGTTCCCGTCCGGAACGTCTGGGGGATGCTTGCCGCATCGCTGGGGCTTCCCGTTCAGGCCGACTCCGGGGTTCTTGCCTCGTGTTCCATAATTCGTCAAAGGGTCACCAGTGTGGAGAGTGTGGGAAATGAGGAGGAAGGTTTACGAACAGACGAAGTTTATTAACACTCTTTCATCAGTCATACACAGAAAAAAGCATGAAACACTCAGGCACGGTTCTCCTTTATATCCCCACCACTCATCTCACATCTGCGTGACATTTCACGTCACATTGCATGACATTTAACATTCAATTCAATTCAATTCAATTCAATTTAACTTTATTTATATAGCGCCATTTCACAACAACAGTCATCTCATAGCACTATCAACTGCAGGGGGAACCCCCACAGTTGCAGAAAGACCCAAGCAATCAGGCGATCCCCTGTGAGCAAACACTTGGCGATGGTGGAGAGGAAAAATTCCCTTTTAACAGGAAGAAACCTCCAGCAGAACCAGGCTCAAGGAGGGGCAGTCATCTGCTGCGACTGGCTGGGGGGTGAGGGGATAGAGAAGAAGAAAAGAACAGACATGTAGAGAGCAAACAGCACGATGGGGACTCAATCTATGGGAGAGAACAAACAAATGTTAATGACCAGCAAAAAAAATATTTCATTGAGAGTGAGAAAAGGAGTGCGGCCCAGTGCATTACTGGAGGTCCCCCGGCTGACTAAACCTATTAGCAGCATAACTAAGGGAGGGTTCAGAAACACATGATCCCTCCCTAATTGTAGGCTATATCAAAAAGGTAGGTTTTAGCCCTATTCTTAAAAACAGAGATCGAGTCTGACTCCCGAATCCAGATTGGCAGCTGATTCCACAGGAGAGGAGCTTGATAACTGAAGGCTCTGCCTCCCATTGTACTTTTGGAGATTCTAGGTATTACAAGTAATCCTGCATTTTGGGAGCGTAGTGCTCTGTTAGGATAATATGGTAGTATCAGCTCTTTTAAATAAAAAGGAGCCTGATTGTTTAGAGCTTTGTAAGTAAGAACAAGGATTTTAAACTTAATTCTAAACTCTATGGGAAGCCAATGAAGGGAGGCCAGAACCGGAGAGATATGATTTCTCTTTCTAGTTCCTGTTAAAACTCTTGCTGCAGCATTTTGGATCAGCTGAAGACTTTTTAAAGATGTTTTAGGACAGCCTGATAATAAAGAATTACAATAATCTAATCTCGAGCTAACAAAAGCGTGGATCAGTTTCTCAGCATCACTCTGAGACAAGATGCTCCTAATCTTGGCAATATTACGCAAATGATAGAAGGCAGTCTTAGAAACAAATTTAATATGTGAATTGAAGGACAAATCCTGATCAAAAATAACTCCAAGGTTCCTCACAGAGCTATTAAGAGAAAGAGTAACCGCATCCAAACTGAAAGTTTGATTTGGAAAGGAATTTCTAAGGTTTTTTGGACCAACAAGAATGACTTCAGTCTTATCTGAATTTAATAGCAGGAAATTCCAAGTCATCCAAGCTTTGATTTCCTTAAGACAGGCTTCTAACTTGGCTAATTGATTACTATCATCTGGCTTCATTGACAGGTATAATTGTGTGTCATCAGCATAACAATGAAAATGTATACAGTGCTTTCTAATAATGTTGCCTAACAGAAGCATATATAAACTAAAAAGAGTAGGGCCTAGCACAGATCCCTGTGGAACTCCATGACTAAGCTTTGAGTTGAAAGAAAACTCATTATTTACATGAACAAACTGGAACCTATCAGATAAATAAGATCTAAACCATTGCAAAGAAGTTCCATTAAGTCCAACATAGTGTTCTAATCTATCAAGTAGAATATTATGATTGATAGTATCAAAAGCTGCACTAAGGTCTAAAAGGACAAGTACAGAAACTAGTCCATTATCAGATGTAATGAGGAGGTCGTTAGTGACCTTCGCTAAGGCTGTTTCAGTACTATGATGGATTCTAAACCCAGATTGAAACTTTTCAAGTAAACCATTTCCCTGCAGGTGGTCAAATAATTGCGTAGCAACAACTCTTTCTAAGATTTTTGAAATGAAAGGGAGATTGGAGATTGGTCTATAGTTAGCTAAAGCTCCTGGATCTAGCGTTGGCTTTTTGAGTAAGGGTTTAATTACAGCCATTTTAAAAGCCTGCGGTACATGGCCTAAAGTTAATGAAGAATTGATTATATGAAGAATAAGGCTATCAATAAGTGGGAAGACTTCTTTAAATAACCTGGTAGGAATAGGGTCTAAAAGACAAGTTGAAGGTTTGGATGAGGAAACTATTTTGTCTAACTCACAAAGGTCGATTGGAGTAAACTCATCAAGACAGACATCAATAGTAGGAGTTGTAGTAGTTACAGTATTTAAGTTAACTGTGGGAAGAATCTGATTGATTTTATCTCTGATGGATGAAATTTTATTATTGAAAAAGTTCATAAAGTCCTGACTAGTAAGCTCTAAGGGAATGCTAGGATTGACAGAGTCCTGACTCTTTGTCAACCTGGCTACAGTACTGAAAAGAAACCTGGGATTATTCTTGTTCTCTTCTATTAATGCAGAGTAATAACTCGTTCTAGCTTTTCTAAGAGATTTTTTATAAATTAAAAGATGATTTCTCCAAGCTAAATAGATTTCATCTAAATTAGTGGAGCGCCATTTTCTTTCTAATTGACGAGTCTTCTGCTTTAAGCTACGAGTTTCTGTGTTGAACCAAGGAGTTAGAAATCTCTGATTAGACTTTTTCTTTTTTAAGGGGGCCACCAAGTCTAGAGTCTGATGCAGAGAAGCTGAAACACTATCCACCATGTTATCAATTACAGAAGGAGCAAGCTGTCTATAGCTTATTTCCGTTGTGTTGACACATGGCATAGAGGAGACAATCTGCATAAATTTGGTAACAGCATCATCTGAGAGGCATCTACTGTAATAATATTTTTCTTTATGAGCCAAATAGTCAGAAATAGTAAAATCAAAGGTTAACAGACAATGGTCTGACAGTACAGGGTTATGAGGAGACACTACAAGATTTTCTATTTCTATGCCATATGTCAGAACAAGGTCCAATGTATGGTGGAGGTAATGAGTAGAATTTCCTACTTTCTGAGAAAACCCAATCGAGTCTAATATTGAATTAAATGCCACATTAAGGCAGTCACTATCTACATCCACATGTATATTAAAGTCCCCTACTATAATTATTCTATCAGATTTCAGCACTAAATCAGCTAAGAAATCAGCAAATTCGGATAAAAATTCTGAGTAGGTTGATGGGGGACGATAAACTATGGCAAATAAAATTGGGTATAACCTAAAATTGCTAAAGTGCCCAATACTGAGGACCAGGCCCTCAAAGGAATTATAACATGTTTTTTGCTTTACATTAACTAGTAATTTGGAATGGTAAATTGTTGCTACTCCTCCTCCACGACCAGAACTTCTGAGATTTTGACAGTTTAAATAACCAGAGGGAGTTGATTCATTTAAACCAACATAATCCTCTTGCCCTAACAAAGTCTCTGTAAGGGAAATTAAATCAATCTGATGATCAATTAACAGATCATGGACTAACAGAGACTTGGGAGTTAGAGACCTAATATTTAATAAACCACATTTAATTTTTAAATTATGAGGAGGAACAGAGGTCAAATCATTCAATTTAGAGGCTTTATGTTTAATTTGAGTTTTACCAATATTTTGCTTTATCGCTTTGGGATGCTTATGCATTATATTTTTATTTACTTTGGAGGGAGCAGACAACGATTCTCTGATGGGGAAGACAGGGGCTAAGTTGAGGGGTGGCGGATGAAGAGGAGCTGCAGAGAGGCGTGTAAGACTGCGACTCTGCTTCCTGGTCCCAACTCTGAGTAGTCAGGGTTTTGGAAATTTGGATAAAAAAGATGCCAGATTGTTAGATAAATGAGAAGCACCATCCAAAGTGGGATGAATGCTGTCTCGTCTCATAAGACCAGGTTTTCCCCAAAAAGAGCTCTAATTGTCAATGTAGCCCACGTTATTTGCAGGACACCACACAGACAGCAACATCACAATACATTCACTCTTAAACCCCCTGACCACTGTTTACCCTCTGCTTCCTGACTGAGACGCTGTCTGAGCTGACTCACCCAAGTCTCTACAATATGCATTTTGCCTCTGCTACAGCGCAGGGTGTTCCTGTCTGGCAGTATTGCGGGTTTTACTTTATCCTTGCGAGATACTATGGGGAAATACAGTATTGTAGCGAACTCAATATGAGCACCCTACTTGGCTTGCCAAGTGGGTTGACCCTATTGGTGACACAGGTAGAGTGCGGGACTCCGGAGCGGGAGGCGTGAGTTCAAACCTCCCGGTGGGACGTCGCCATGTCGAGCAGCACGTTACACTGGTGTCAGAAGTGGGATCTCCTGTCCAAAGCAGTAATGGGGCGCTGACATCGGGACGATGTCGAGAACCAGAGGGGAGTAGTGTAGCGAACTCAATATGAGCACCCTACTTGGCTTGCCAAGTGGGTTGACCCTATTGGCGACACAGGTAGGGTGCGGGACTCCGGAGCGGGAGGCGTGAGTTCGAACCTCCCGGTGGGACGTCGCCATGTCGAGCAGCACGTTACAGTATACAGTGACCGCTGATTTTTTGTGTTACTGATAATTGTCTTAAGTCTTGTTGTAGCGCTGGTTTGGTTAAAAGTTACTGTAGTTTGTCTGTTTCTGTGTTTGTGTGTCTTGTGCTTCGGGAGATCTGCTCCGGTGACAGAGAGAGAGAGACGGAGTTTTCCGCGAAGGCTGAAGGAGCAGGTTGCATGAAGCTTTGAAGTCTTTTTTTTTTTTTTTGTGGTCATTGTGGAGCACAAAAGAGTTGGTTAATTAATTATTATCCTCTTGGGAAATTATTAAAATTGCGGGCGTTTGCAAATTATACTTTTGGGTGAGAAATTCTATTGTGTTCTCGTAGCAGTAGACAAAAAGTTGACATGAGAACGTTGGGTTGCCAGATTTGTTTTTCCAAGTATTTTGGGTTGCCATTTCAAGATTGTTTTAAGGCTATCATCCTGTTTTCTCTGTGTGAGCAGCTGCCCGAAAGTAACCTTGGAAAGATAACAGGACTGTGCTGTGTGTGTGTATGTGTGGTGTATGTGTGGGCCCTTGGGTTTGACAGTGAGTGAGAAGAAGGGAAAGAGGAGAGAAAAAAAATCTATATATATTTTTTTTTTTTTTTTTTTTTTTATATGGGTATATGGGTATTTTTGCAAAACTTTGGGGTTTTACAGTTTTGTGAGTTTTTCAATTTAATTTTGTGGGGTTTGACTTTAAAGTTGCATCACTGGTAAATATTCACATATTTTTAAAGCCAGTACTTTCATTTACTCCATTTTTTCTTTTGAAAATGAATTTATTTATTTATTTAGTGAATGCAAAGTCCTCAAGCCAAGCAGTTGCCTCCTGGTTTGCTGTTTGGAGAGTGTGTAATCCTCCTTCCAGTCTTTGGAACAAGCAAGCCTCTATGATGTGTTCCATTGTTTGCTCCTCTCCACATGCACACAGTGGGCTAGGGATACTGCCCCATCTGTGAAGGCTGGCCAAGCAGGGGCCATGTCCAGTCCTGAAGCGATTGAGTGTAGACCACTGTCTCCTTGGGAGGTTGGTGCCCGGGACCTGTTGGTTGGGGTTTGTCACCAGGTGTTTGTTTGGGACCTCCTTGGTCTCCCAATCCTCTTGCCAAGCTGTCTGGATGGTGAAGTCAGCTGGGGGAGGGTTTTTCCAAATCGGCCGTCTGGATGGAAGTCGGGCAGTGAGTGGGGTGTCGATATCTGCATAGATTGGTAAGTGAGGAAAATCTTTGGCTTTTTGAAGCATCCTTTGAGTTAGTGCTGCTCGCCGGATGTGTGTGTGTGGGGGGGGGGCTATGTTTGACAGTACAGGGAGCCAGGGGAGTGGTGTTGAATGGATTGTCCTAGTTATGGTTCTCATGGTTGTGTTGAGCTGGGTGTCTACGTGGTGTGTGTAGGATGACCTGGACCAGACAGGGGCACAATATTCTGCTACAGAGTATGAACGGGCCAGTGCTGAGGTGCGCAGGGTGGAGGCTGCCGCCCCCCATTTTGCACCAGCAAGCTTGCAGAGCAGGTTGTTTCGTACCTTCACCTTAGCAGCCATCCCCTTTAAATGTTCCTTGAAGGATAGGGTCCTGTCAAGGGTCACTCCAAGGTAGGTTGGATTCGAGGCATGCTTAAGCTTAAGTCCGCTCAGGTGGATGTTTAGTTCTCTGGCAGCTTTTACATTGTGGAGATGGAATATACCGGAGACGGTTTTTGCTGGGCTTGGTTTTAGGTGCCAGGTTTTGCAGAACTGGTCCAGTTTGGCAAGATCTTCCGTGAGCACCCGTTCCAGTGGCTCAAATTCTGGTGCTTGGACTGCCAAACAGATGTCATCTGCATAGATGAATTTGCGGGATTTTGTAGTGGGCAGGTCGTTTATATAGAGGTTGAACAGGGTTGGAGCTAGAACTGAGCCTTGTGGGAGTCCGTTTTTCTGCGTTCTCCATGCGCTTGTGTTCTGACCGAGGTGGACTCTGAACCTTGAAAATGAATGACATTGGGCTATTTTTAAACAATTTTTTGACGTATCACTGCGATTTTTATTGACACAGTTGCATTATTTCTCTGACTGAAGCATAACAGTGAACTTTACAGGGAAAAAGGACGCCGGACTAAGGGTCTGACAGGGGTCCTCCTTCCCTCTGTCCCCCACTCTCAGCCAAAAACCAGCCTCTGGGGACCAGCAAAACAACATCGCCTCGCCACTGCCCGCACTCCTCCCATCAACAACAAAGCCATGACGGATAAGCCAATAAGTTAAGTACAATTGCATGCATGTTAATCAATGCTACCAGCATGTCAATGACAAAATTAACTGACCAGTACAGTATAGCTCTGTTGTAGAGGCTGGGTTAATCATCTCAGACTGGATGCAGAGGGTAAACAGAAAAGGACAATAGGCATGGAGATTATGGTGAGGTAGCAGGAAGAAGGAGTTGGAGGGAGAAGGGATGAATGTATTGTGATGTGAGATGTCATGCAGATGTGAGATGGGTGGTTGATATAAAAGAAGAACCCCCGGTGTATTGAGACATGCTTTTTCTGTGTATGACTGATGTGAGAGTGAATAAAGTTGTCTGCTGCATAAATCTGTTTTTGTTATTTACACTCTCCACACTGTCACTTAATAATGCCCAATCAATGAAGGCTTTAAATACTGCTTATATTGTGGAAATGTGAAAATGACAAGGCAGAGTTTATCTCACGAGTCAGGTTTATTCACATCTTCCAACATCAGCAAAGCAGAAAAAGAGAGAAAAAACACAGACATTCATCCTTTATATATCCAGGACCTTCAAAGCTCACAGTCACATTGCATTTAATCACAAGTAACAATGCATCTTCTCTTAAATCCTATAACATCCTCCTCATAGTCTCTGGCAGACCAGGAAATCCCCCAAGGCCGTCTCTTGCATACCAAAGACTAAATTTTCACATCCTCCTGTTATCTCCAAGGAGACCCAGTCCTTTGTTCAACTCTGAGATGTGAAGCTTAAAGTGATACATACTGTATGTGTCCCACATGACACCCCCCCCCCCCGTCAAAGACCTAAGATGGAACAACAGAATAACAGTCTGCATGTCATGATAAAATCATTACACATTAACCCACTTGCTGCTTGGGCCTCAGTCTCCTCCCGTATCTGCTGTAAACAGGCTTCGCCACTTCTGCGGCGCCATCCTGCTGGGGGGCTACTGTCTGGGGGTGAACACTGTTTGTCACTCCGTGTGGGTGTTCTGGGGAACGTTCCCGAGGGGGTCTGCCGCGCCGAGGAGCCCTGGCCAACAGCACATCCTCGTCCACCACCACAAAGGCGGGTTTGAACCTGTTTATGCCAATCTTTTCCTTCCTGCCCCCCAAATCTAGCAAAAAATGCTTGTCCCCCGTTTCCAGCACTCTAAATGGTCCATCATAAGCTGGTCGCAGCGGTGGGTGATGGGCATCATGTCTGACAAAAACAAACTCCTCGTTTTTCAAAGCCTTAGGCACAAAAACGCGCGGAAAACTGTGGTGAACGGGGCCAGGCAGCGTGCCCGATTCCGTGCCACGCAGCAACCGCTGAGAGGGGGAGCTATCTGGCGCAGGATTATCTGGGAGAAACTCCCCGGGCAGCCGAAGTGGCTGCGCAAAAACTAGCTCAGCCAGGGAAGCTTCTAAGTCCTCTTTAGGTGCGGAACGCAGCCCCAATAAAACCCACGGTAGCCTGTCTACCCAATTTGCATCCGTCAGCGACGCTCTGAGAGCCGCTTTCAATGACCTATGAAAATGTTTGCATAACCCATTAGCCTGCGGATTGTACGCGGTTGTGCGGTGGATCGTTACCCCCAGGCTGCGGGCCATTGCTGACCAAAGTTCGGACACAAATTGAGGGCCTCTGTCGGATGTAATGTCCGACGGGACTCCAAAGCGCGCTACCCATGCTGTTAAAAACGTGTGCTCCACCTCCTCGGCTGTGGTCGACGCCAGTGGGACCACTTCCGGCCAGCGCATGGTGCAGTCCACCATTGTCAGAAGGTATGTGCACCCCTGTGATGGCGGGAGGGGGCCTACGAGGTCCACGTGAACATGATCGAACCTCTTAGCTGGGATGTGAAACGGCTCCAAAGGAGCTCTCGTGTGTCTGTGTACCTTGGCTCGTTGACAAGCCATGCAGGCTGCTGCCCACTCCTTAACTTGTTTGCGCAGGCTCGGCCATACAAATTTCTCTCCTACTATTTTGACCGACGCGCGCACTCCCGGGTGTGCCAGAGAATGAATCGAGTCAAAAACGCGGCGGCGCCACGCGGCTGGTACCACAGGGCGCAGACGCCCAGTGGAGACATCGCCGATTAGGGGGGGGCATACCATCTTGCAGCACCCTGTTCTCCAGCCTTAACCCTGTTGGTCCAGACTGGAGCGCGTGCACGTCCATGTCGCTAACCTGATCCGCGGCCATGGCTGCATAATCTATCCCCACACGGACTGGGGCCACCACGGCGTGCGAGAGACAGTCTGCCACTACATTCAGTTTACCCGCCACATGCTGAATATTGGTAGTAAACTCTGAGATGGCGGCCAGCTGTCTTTGCTGCCGGCCTGACCACGGTTCTGAAACCTTGGCCATCGCGAATGTCAGCGGTGAAACGGCGTCCCTCCAGCCAGAACTGGAAGTGGCGAATGGCCAAGTGGAGAGCTAACAACTCCCTGTCGAATGCGCTGTATTTTCGTTCACTACCGTTCGTTGTTGCAGCTTAATTATGCACCGGACTGAGTCCTTATTTACACCAGACAAAAAATGGAGGATCCAAGGATTATTGCCTTGCACGCTCTGTGGTTTTATCTCACAATTAATTTTATCTCATAATTAAGCTGCAACAACACAAGTCACTTTTGTTTTGAATTAACTGCCAAATGACCTAGAAATAATGAGCTGAAACTTGTTTTTATTGGTATTAAATAATGAGACGGTGGCACACTGGACTACACCACATCCTAGGGCATTTTGGATGTACTGAATTAAAAAAATTCATGTTTTTCACCTTCAGGTCAACGTTTGGAACAACAGTATTATTATTTTCCGTTTAGATGATGCTACACCCCTTCTAAAGTATTGTAAATCTCTGAATTTGGAATGCCGATAGAACATTCAATTTACATATACTTGTACCTTTGACTTGGTGCTAATTTTTTATGATATTTCAATAAAAAGAACAGAAAGCGTACAAAAAGATTTCTTTTTTGGTCTAGTTAAAAATTACATTACCTTTACAATGGTTGACCCTCAGTATCATTTTGATCAGACTAGGCAATGGAATTTCTATGTAATTATACTGTTTTATAATTCAGTGTTATAACAGACAAACCACACTTTCCAAAACAATTCCATTTTATTATATACAAAATATTAAAATAAAAAAAAACTTTGCAACACAACATGAAGGTTAATCGACATTTTATACACGCCGACCACTGAGTGCTGAGGCTCGGTAGAATTAATCCGTCTCTGCCAGCTGTGGGTCAGGAAGGCTCGGTTGAATAATCCGGACGGGCTGTCGCGGCAGACGCGTGGGATGATTCTACAAGGAAAATGCACACAATAAAATACAGCACGAAATATATACAGAAAAGACAATAGTTTTTTAACAAGAATACATAAGCTTATTTCAGCGTATTGTTCACATGAATAATTACAATAAAAGCTTTAGTCCGCATTGTGCTGCAATAAAGCAGCGATCCATCCACAAATGAACAGCTTTTTTATTGCATAAATAAACTGAGCGTCTTACCGAATATATTTGCGAAAAAACGCACAATAAAAAAAAATTAAAACTCACCGTTAAAGGACTCCGATGTCGAGACCTCCCGGTATATTTTTTCATTCCGGGCGGCTCCGTCTAACTCGCGCTGAATACGTTCGTCTGACAATGCAGTGAGCAGACACTGCAGCTCCTTACTGCTCCATGGAACACCCTTATTACGCGAAGCCATTTTTGATAGAGAATAAATGAAAAATAGCACAGCAATACACTGAAAAGGAACCGCCAACAGTGGTTGCGTGCTGAGTAGGTCGTGAAGATTCTTTTTTTTTTTTCAAAAACTTTATTGAGAAGGTCGTGAAGATTTGGTAGAAGAGGAGGAGGAGAGGGGCGGTTACAACCTGACCAATCAGCGCCGGTTACGACCTGACCAATCAGCGGCGACCAGTCTGTTAACGTCACAACACGGCACAGCTCAGCACTGCTGTACCCTGCCCTTCAGCGGGGCTGAGAATCACGGCTGTTAAACCGTGTTGGGGCTTGTGGAAAAGCGTACAAAGCGTGCTGAGCCGTCCCGTGTCGCGCTAAAGCGTGCTAGTGGAAAAGGCCCTTGAACTGATTTCTGTTTGTAAATAGTTTCAGTTCCAGCTCCAGACTGTTCCACAAATCCACCCCACAGACAGATATGCACATACTTTTCTTGGTTGTTCGTATCTTGGGTTTTGTAAAGTTTAAGTCTCCTCTCAAATTATAATCATTGTCTCTTTTTTTTAAAATATTTTTTGTATATTAGTTGGGAATTGATTATTAATTGCCCTGTACATGACTTGTGCTGTCTTAAATTTAACTAAATTGATGAACTTTATGACATGTGACTTTAAAAACAACGAATTGGTATGGTCTCTATATCCTACATTATTTATTATCCTTATAGCTCTTATTTGCAATGTGCATATTGACTGTAGGTTGGTCTTGTAGGTGTTTCCCCAGACTTCTACACAGTAGTTAACCTCTTGTACTCCGTTGTACCGCGGGTGGGCAAGTCTCTGCGTCCCAGAGCGCACGAGGGCGCTCTCGTGCGTCCTCGAGCGCACGAGGGCGCACAAGAGCGCACTGAAAAAAAAAAGAGTTCTTCCACTTCAGACACAGCTGCGAACAGATTGGATATGATTGACCTCTCATTCGACTAATAAGAGCCTTGAATTGGGTTTCTGAAACCTTGAAGAACCAATGACTGAAAACCTAGCAAGAAGGACCCGCCTACCAACGCAGCGAGCCAACTGAAGCACAGAAGTTCGCTGAGCTGTTTTGTCTAAAGCTGGGTGAAGAGAGACTGCTACAGCAGCCACAGTTGGTGCTTTATTTATTTTTTTTAATTCCAGCAGAGTGTTTAGGATTCTCTTATATGGTCATCATAGACCGACGGAGGCCGACGACGAAGGTCGTAAATCATTCGCCAAAACCGCAATCATGGAATTATGTTTTGACCGGGTCGCGAGACCAGAACCACGAGCGGACCAGCGTTGCGTTCGTCTGACAATGAGGAAGAGAAGTTCGCCAGGACACTGCTGTGAAGAGGTAAGGTGTTATAAGCTAAATTATTCTTTATCCCTGAAAATTGTAATCAAAAATAATTTTTGACCGATCGGTAAATTACAACTGTGCGGCGCACAATGCCCGAAGTGCGTGCGCTGCGGTACACGGGTCGTTCGCCGCCTCCGGACAGTGAACGCCCCCCCCCCCCGCTACTATTCTGTAGCGAGGGGGGGGGGAGCCACGGTGACTGCACCGCGGTCGCCACATCGCCACATGAGTGTAATCCGTCATGTAGCGATGGCCGATCTCCGTCCTCTGTAGTGGGGGGGGGGACAACCCCCCCCCCCCCCCCACACACACACACAGTAGCGAGAGGGGGGGAAGCCGCGGTAACTGCGCCACGGTCACCACATCGCCACATGAGTGTAATCCGTCATGTAGCGATGGCCGATCTCCGTCCTCTGTAGCGAGGGGGGGGACAACCCCCCCCCCCACACACACACACACAGACACAGCCCTGAGTGTGACCTTTCATTAGAGCCCAAAATGAAGCTTCTACATCAGGGGTGTCAAACTCATTCCATGGAGGGCCAAGACCCTGCAGGTTTTACCTCCACCCAGTGTCTTCAACAGGAGATTTCACTGAATTTCCCCTCACTGATTGCTGATCAATGAAAACACCTGCTGAAGACACTGGGTGGAGGTAAAACCTGCAGGGTCTTGGCCCTCCATGGAATGAGTTTGACACCCCTGTTCTACATTGAATCATTCAAAAGTTACAGACATTTTTCCAAACTGTGCCATTTGGCACAATTTGGCACAGTTCCAAAATGCCTGGGAACTACCTGAGGAAAAAGCTGTGTAATATATTCATTTTTTGTGGTATTGTTACAAAATTTGGACCTCAGCTGGATAACACTTGGTTCTACATTTTTGTTGCATTTTCCAGCCCGGATCTGAAGCTGTGTGTTATTTGCAAGCATTTGTATCCAAAAAAAACACCCAGGCCAAATTTATTTTCTTCAAGTTCACTATGTTTAGATGACTGTAACTCAGTGGCCGGAGCACTTAGAGAGATTATGACTGTTTTGCCAAAAAATTCAAAGTGTTTTCTTTTAAATGAGACCAACCCAATGAAGATGCTGCAAAGAGTTGAAGAACAGCTTTGGATTTAATTTGGGCACATTATTTTTTGGCGTTTTTAGGGAAATTGACCCGAGTGCAAGGGGTTAAGATAAGGTAGAAACAGTGAATTGTACAGTAAGAACAATGATTTATAGTCCAAGATGTGTCTTGTCTTCCCCAGTATCCCTATACATTTTGCCAACTTGGCCCAGATGTGACTGATGTGAGGTTTCCAGCAAATTTTATTGTCTAGCGTCACCCCCAGAAACTTATTTTCCTGTACTGTTTCTATTCTGGTATCATCTATCGTTGCCATTATTTCATGATTTATTTCATAATTTCCAAACAACATAATCTTTGTTTTTTTCTGGTTTAGAGATAATTTATTTTTGTTGAACCACTGCGTTAACCTTTTCATTTCAGTTGTGACCACCTCTAAAACCTGCTGCAAATTCTCACTAGTGCAAAAGATATTTGTGTCATCCGCAAACAAAATAAATTTCAGAATTTTTGATACTTGGCATATGTCATTTATATACAAAATAAAGAGTTTGGGTCCCAAAACTGACCCCTGGGGCACACCACAAGTGATGTCCATGAAGGGTGATTTTTGCTCACCAATTTGTACAAATTGTTGTCTAATAACCCGATGGTTGGCGGTTCGAATCCCGTTCTCCCCAGATATCCTGCCGTTGTGTCCCTGGGCAAGACACTTCACCCACCTCGCCTCCAGTGTCCATAACACTGGGTATGAATGTGTATAAATATTCGGTGGTGGCCGGAGAGGCCATTGGTGCAGATTGGCTGCCACGTTTCCGTCAGCTTGCCCCAGGGCAGCTGTGGCTGCAGAAGTAGCTTGCCACTACCATTGTTTGTATGGAGTGAATGAATAATGTATCTACTTGTAAAGCGTCTTTGAGTGTCTATGATAAAGCGCTATATAAATCTGATGCATTAGTATTCTGTGGTCAATGGTGTCAAAAGCTTTCTTTAAATCTATAAATACTCCTACAGCAAAAGGGCTGCACGGTGGCGCAGTGGTTAGCACTGTGGCAGCACAGTTTACCCTTGGCCGGGGGATCGCGGGGATCGTGAGATCGTGGGTTCGATCCCTGCCCCCGGCCAACAGTGATCTGTGTGGAGTTTGCATGTTCTCCCCGTGTTGCGTGGGTTTACTCCGGGATTTCTCCAGTTTCCTCCCACATGCCAAAAACATGCAGGTTAGGGATAAGGGGCACTTGAGCACGCAGTGACCAGCAGCTGGTGGCTTGTCACCAGACTGCAAAATCTACCTACGGGTACAAAATAAGTAATAAAAAAAAACAACTTTTTTTTATCTATACAACTAGTAATTTCTTCTATGAGTTCGATCAGTGCCAAAGATGTAGATTTATCTGCTCTAAAACCATACTGGCTGTCTGTAAGGAGGTTGTGTTTTTCAATGAAATCATCCAGACTCTTAGTGAAGATTTTTTCAAGTATTTTGGAGAATTGTGAGAGTAAAGAGACTGGCCTGTAATTTGTGAAACAATGACTGTCTCCTGTTTTGTATAGAGGTATTACTTTTGCTATTTTCATTTTGTTTGGAAATTTACCAGTTTGAAATGACAGGTTACAGATGTGGGTGAGTGGCTCGCTTAACAATTCCTTCAATTACTTTTTTCACTATTGTCATGTCAATTTCATTCCAGTCCGTTGATTTTTTGTTCTTAAATTTACTCACAGTCTCGATAATTTCCTTTTCAGTAACTCCACCCAAAAAGATTGTGTTTGGATTTCTATCTTCTATTTCATTTACAGAACCATTGTTGTTTGTTTCTGTTGTCACTATTGATTTTGCTAATTCAGGACCAACGTTTACAAAAAATTTATTGAAACCACTGACCACATCCTCCATATTATTTATCAAATTGCCATTTTCAATAAAATATTCTGGATAATTAGCATTCTTAGGTTGATAACTAATAATCCCATTGAGTACTTGCCATATTCCTCTTAAGCTATTTTTATTATCCTCTAATATTCTGTTGTAGTATTCTTTCTTACAAGTCCTCATTATATTAGTAAGCTTATTTTTATATCTTTTATATTTGATCTCAGCCTCCACTGTTCTGCACTTAATGAATTGTTCATATAATGTATTCTTCTTTTTACATGCATTTATTAACCCCTTGGTGACCCAAGGAATATTTTTCTTTTGTTGTCTGTTACTGTATTGTTTTATAGGACAGTTTTTATTGTACAATGATTGAAATATTTGTAAAAATTTATCATATGCTTTATTTATATCATTTTCATCATAAACTATCTTCCAGTCTTGTATTAATAATTCCTTTGTCAGTAAATACATAGATTCTTTGGTTCTTATTCTTTTATATTTAATATTTTTGGTATACTTTTTCTTCCTATAATCACATTGATAGACAACAAAAATCAGCAGGTGATCACTGATATCATTCAATAAAAGCCCACTCCTGATATTATTTTCCATAATGTTTGTGAATATGTTATCTATTAGTGTGGCACTGTGTGACGTGATTCTGCTAGGTCCGGTAATTGTTGGATGTAAGCCCATACTGGTTCCAAGGTTGTCATAGCCAGGAGCGGCACTGGGGTTAAGCTCCCAGTGCACATAAAATGCTCCTTATGGCGTGTGTCTCGAAAAGCCTCTGACAACTAAGTCCAACTCCTAGCTTGCCTGTGTGGTTTAGTCTCTAAGCCCGGCGGAACTGCTTTTACTAATAGGAGAAGGGGCGAGGGCAGATCTCTGGCGCCTTAAAACCAGATGCTTCGGGTAGATGGTGGCTTGTCAACCTGGGAAGGTAGCCCATCTAGGGGAAGGTAAACCCTGATTTCAAACCTCCACTGCCTTGCGGCACACCCGGTCACGGGAAAGGCTTCAGGAGTCAACCCTGAGGAAAAATCCGGAGTCGGAGCCCCTAAGGCAGTTCTCTGTTGTGCTCAACATCACTCAACATCGTTCTGGCAGCTCCTGCGACGGCGCTGGTGCCAAACTGTAGCAGCCCTGCTGTTCCTTTGGATTCATCAGTGACGTGGAGAGGAGGGACATGCTGCATGGGCAACATCTTGTCCTCCATAACTTCCTGCCCAGGCTTGAATCCTACCAACGCCCAACGCTGGAAGGTAGAGCACCGGATCACTGGAGAGGACACTCCAGCTTCGCCTTTGGCGTAGACGAGACACGGGGAATGACAGTTAACGGTTATGGGCTGCCGCTCGATTGGCGTGGAGCGCGGCGCCGGGGGTTGTTCCCGACGGTGGGAGGGATCATCAGATCTCGCTGGGCAGCTGCCACCCGTCTCGGGCTGGGCAGCCCCCAGCCAGTGGGGTGTTGTCCCGCCACAACTTGCTTTCCTCGTTGGGTGCATGGGGATGGGGGGGGGGTCCGAGCAGCAGGCTGAGGGCCTTCGCACCAGGCAAGACGAAGAAACAAAGGAGACCAACTCTAGAACTGGGAACTTGGAACGTCCACACTATGATGACAGGACTCGCTGCTAACCTCAAGGACATCAACGACACCAGGAAGACTGCCATCATCAATAATGAGCTGAAGAGACTGGGAGTGGATATCGCCACTCTCCAGGAAACACGGTTGGCTGATGCAGGCACACTGAGAGAGAAGGACTACACGTTCTACTGGCAGGGAAAGGGCAGTGACGAACACAGGGAACACGGAGTGGGCTTTGCAGTGAAGAACACCTTGCTGAAGATGGTGGAACCAGGCAGCAATGGCTCTGCACGACTCCTCACCCTCCATCTCAAAACCACTCAAGGCCCAGTCACCCTCGTCAGTGTGTATGCCCCAACACTGACAGCCACACCAGAGGCAAAAGACGAGTTCTACGAGAATCTCACAACAATTGTCAGGATCATCCCCAACTCTGAACAACTCATTCTCCTTGGAGACTTCAATGCCAGAGTGGGTGCTGACCACGACTCCTGGCCCTCCTGTCTTGGACCATTTGGCGTGGGCAGAATGAACGAGAACGGACAGCGGCTGCTCGAGTTCTGCACATATCACGATCTGCGCATCACAAACTCGTTCTTCAAGACCAAGCCCCAACACAAGCTTTCCTGGTGACATCCGCGTTCAAAGCACTGGCACCAGCTGGACTTGATCCTGACCAGGCGCACCTCACTGAAGAGCGTGCTAATCACCCATTCATTCCAGAGTGCAGATTGCAACGTGGACCGTTCATTAGTGTGTTGCAAGGTCAAGCTGCAGCTGAAGAAATTCCATCGTGCTAGACAGCCTGGAAAGGCACGATTAACACCAGCAAGATGGCCCAACCAGAACTTGTTGAGCGGTTTTCCTCCGCCTTTGAGGGGGAACTTGGTGTACCACAAGAGGGAGAATCTGCAAAGCAGAGGTGGGGGGAGCTGCGGGGCACCATCCACCATGCAGCCTTGGCTGCCTTTGGGAGGAGGACCTCGAAGTCACAGGACTGGTTTGATGCCAAGTTGACCGAGATGACCCCCGTCATTGAAGCCAAGCACTCAGCACTTGCTGAGTACAAGAGGTACCCAAACGAGGGGAATCTCCGGATTCTCGGGGCTGCGAGAGGCGGAGTTCAGCGGACTGCTCGGCGCTGTGCCGGCGAGTGCTGGACTCAGCTCGGCCAGGGCATTCAAACCGCTGCCATGACAGGGAACATCCGTGGTATGTACGATGGCATCAAGAAAGCACTTGGTCCGTCTCAGAGCAAGACGGCCCCCCTCAAATCCTCCACTGGGGAGATGATCACAGAAAAGAACAAGCAGATGGAGAGATGGGTGGAACACTACTCCGACCTCTACTCCAGACAGAACACCATGACACCGTCAGCCCTTGATGCCATCGACTGCCTGCCATCCATGGACGAACTTGACGCTGAGCCAGCCATCGACGAACTCAGCAAGGCCATTGATGGCTTGGCTGCTGGCAAGGCACCCGGCAACGACGGCATACCCCCCGACCTGATCAAGCACTGTGGGACCGCCCTACTGCTGCCATTGCATGACGTCCTCTGCCAGTGCTGGAGGGAAGGTGCCGTACCACAGGACATGAGGGACACCATGATCATCACCCTCTACAAAAACAAAGGGGAGAGAAGTGACTGCAGCAACTACAGGGGCATCTCCCTCCTCAGCGTTGTTGGCAGGGTCTACGCACGAGTTGTTCTCGTTCGTCTGCAGGGGCTTGCCGGGCATGTCTGCCCCGAGTCTCAGTGTGGCTTCTGCGCTGAGCGATCGACGGTAGACATGATATTCTCCATCCGCCAACTCCGGGGGGAATGCAGAGAACAGAACATGCTCCTGTACGTCGCCTTCATCGACCTCACCAAAGCGTTCGATCTGGTCAGCAGAGAGGGCCTTTTCAAGATCCTGCCAAAGATAGGATGCCCACCAAAGTTGCAAAGCCTCATCGAATCGTTTCACACCAACATGCAGGGGATAGTGCAGCACGACGGCAACGTCTCAGAGCCATTCAACATACGCAGCGGAGTGAAACAGGGCTGTGTACTTGTGCCAGCCCTCTTTGGGATTTTCTTTGCTATGCTCCTGGGGCATGCCTTAGGCACAGCAGCGGAGGGGGTCTGCCTGCACACAAGTTCTGGCGGCGGGCTTTTCGGCCTCGCCCGCCTGAAAGCCAGAACCAAAGTACGCGAGGCTCTAATCAGAGACATGCTGTTCGCAGACGACGCTGCAGTCGCAACCCACACACAGCAGGAGCTTCAGACCCTGATGGACCGCTTCTCCCAGGCATGCAAGGACTTCGGGCTTACCATCAGCCTGAAGAAGACTAACGTCTTGGCGCAAGGCACGGAAGCACCACCGATCGTCACCGTCGACGGCTACAAGCTGGAGGTCATGAATCAGTTCACGTACCTTGGGTCCACAATCAGCAACAACCTCTCCCTCGATACAGAGATCGACAAGAGGATTGGAAAATTAGCCTTCACACTCGCTCACCTCACCACACGAGTGTGGGAGAATCCCAAACTCTCTGTCAAGACGAAGATGGCAGTGTACAACGCCTGCGTCATCAGCACACTGCTCTATGGGAGTGAGACGTGGACAACATACGTCCGGCAGGAAAAGAGACTGAACTCCTTCCACTTGCACTGCATTTGCCACATCCTGGACATATCCTGGCAGGACAAAGTGCCCAACACAGAAGTTCTGTCCCGCGCCGGCCTTCCCTCCATGTTCACTCTACTCAGGCAGCGCAGGCTCCGCTGGCTAGGCCACGTTCACCGTATGGAGGATGGCAGAATCCCCAAGGACGTCCTCTGTGGAGAACTGGCGACTGGCAGGAGAGACGTTGGCCGCCCACAGCTGTGCTTTAGAGACGTCTGCAAGAGAGACATGAAGGCCCTAGAGATCAACACAGAGCGCTGGGAGGACCTTGCAACGGACCGTTCCAAATGGAGAGGCACCCTGACCAGACAGCTCAAGGCGGGTGAAGAGAGACTGACTGCTGCAGCAGATGAAAAAAGGACCCGCAGAAAGAATCGCCACAGACCCAGCAGCACAGAGACCACCCACAAGTGCGACCTGTGTGAAAGGGACTGCCATTCGCGTATCGGCCTGTTCAGCCACAGGCGGTGCTGTTCCAGCAGAGTAGACGTTTAGGATTCTCTTCCAGGTCATCATAGATCGACGGAGGCCGACGACGAAGCCCATACTGTACATTGTCTTGATAAATTCTTCTGTCAGACTATGTTGTTTTGAATTCATCAGATCTATTTTGAAATCCCCACAGATGAACATAACTTTATGAGTTAGTTTTGCATACATTTTTCCATCCAGTCCTTAACCTCTTGCACTCCGTTGTACCGCGGGCGGGCAAGTCTCTGCGTCCCAGAGCGTACAAGGGCGCTCTCGTGCGCCCTCGTGTGCTCTAGGACGCATGATGGAGCTGCGTCCAAGCGCACACTGAAAATAAAAGCTGCATTTCCGTTCTTCCACTGCAGACACAGCCGCGAACAGATTAGTTCATCTGATTGACCTCTCATTCGACTAATAAGAGCCTTGAATTGGGTTTCTGAAACACTGAAGAACCAATGACTGAAAACCTATCAAGAAGGACCCGCCTACCAAAGCTGTGAATGCAGTGAGCCAACTGAAGCAGAGAAGTTCGCGAGCTGTTTTTTGTAAGGCTGGGTGAAGACTGACTGCTGCAGCAGATTAAAAAAAGAACCCGCAGGAAGAACTGTCACAGACCCAGCAGCACGGAGACCATCCACAAGTGCTACCTGTGTGACAGGGACAGCCATTCGCACATCGGCCTCTTCAGTCATAGGCGGTGCTTTTTTTTTTTTTTTATTCGAGCAGAATAGACATTTAGGATTCTCTTCCATGGTCATCATAGACCGACGGAGGCCGACGACGAAGGTCGTAAATCATTCGCCAAAACCGCAATCATGGAATTATGTTTTGACCGGGTCGCGAGACCAGAACCACAAGCGGACCAGCGTCGCGTTCGTCTGACAATGAGGAAGAGAAGTTCGCCAGGACACTGCTGCTGTGAAGAGGTAAGGTGTTATAAGCTAAATTATTCTTTATCCCTGAAAATTGTAATCCAAAATGACTTTTGACCGATCAGTAAATTACAACTGTGCGGCGCACGAAGTCCAAAGTGCGTGCGCCGCGGTACACGGTTCGTTTGCCACGTCCGGACCGTGAATGCCCCCCCCCGCTATTCTTCTGTAGCGGGGGGGGGGGGGGGGGAAGCCGCGGTGACTGCGCCGCGGTCGCCACATCGCCACATGAGTCTAATCCGTCATGTAGCGATGGCCGATGTCCGTCCTCTGCAGCGAGGGGGGGGGGCAATCCCCCCCCCCCCACACACACACACACAGCCCTGAGTGTCAGCTTTCATTAGAGCCCAAGATGAAGCTTCTATATTGAATCATTCAAAAGTTACAGATGTTTTTCCAGACTGTGCCATTTGGCACAATTTGGCACAGTTCAAAAATGCCTGGGAACAACCTGAGGAAAAAGCTGTGTAATATATTCATTTTTTGTGGTACTGTTACAAAATTTGGACCTCAGCTGGATAACACTTGGTTCTACATTTCTGTTGCATTTTCCAGCCCGGATCTGAAGCTGTGTGTTATTTGCAAGCATTTGTATCCAAAAAAACACCCAGGCCAAATTTATTTTCATCAAGTTCAGTATGTTTACATGACTGTAACTCAGTGGCCGGAGCACTTAGAGAGATTATGACTGTTTTGCCAAAAAATTCAAAGTATTTTCTTTTAAATGAGACCAACCCCATGAAGATGCTGCAAAGGGTTGAAGAACAGCTTTCGATTTACTTTGGGCATGTTATTTTTTGGCGTTTTTAGGGAAATTGACCGGAGTGCAAGGGGTTAAATAAGTCAATGTTTGATCCAGGTGTTCTATATGCACAGTTCACTACTATATTCTTCACATTGTCCAGACAGATTTCTATTGTAATACATTCAAATAAATCATCCACAGTTACTGACAGATTTTCAACAACCTTGTATTGCAAGCTCTTGTCAACATAAATTGCAACTCCTCCTCCTTTTTTCACTTTTCTATTTATAGAATAAACATTGCAGCAAGCATTGCAATAAATGTGTACCTGCTTTATTGAGTGTTTGGTACAATTACTACTACTCTTTAGTGAAGAAAGTTGTGCAAATGTTGGCCAATGCAAGTTTCTTTTAAAAAAGTATTCTGGTGACACTAGACACAGCGGGTGGACATTCCTCTCACACCCAGAAGCAGGAAGAGGGGCAGAACAATGGACTGAAGGGGGTAGCCCCCCCAAGGGGTAACTTGACAGACAATGAGGGCAGGGGGGTGAATGTATGGTCAGGAAGGTAGCAAGTGTTATGTTAATGTGTCACACATTCTCTTTGTACAGGAATGTAGCAAGTGTTATGTTAATGTGTCACATACAAGCATAATGCACTAGCCCAGCTCTTTGTGCATACCATTGGGGCTATTTAAGAGAATGCAGAGAGAGTTGAAGAAACTCTCCTACCAGACACTCGGCCCCAGTGGGCAACGCTGGGGTCCACCGGCTGTATTTATGTTAGAGGGTCAATAAAGAACCTGTGTCGACCTACGCTCGTGCCTCGCCTCCACATCCTTCCCTTACACCCTCAACAGTATCAAATTACTCAAGCAATCTTCGATTAGAGTGGGTGATTACCCGAGCCATAAAATAGTCATTAGCTGCAGCCCTAGGTTGAACCCATTACATTTTGGTGATGATCTGAGAACGCATACCTCCACCAAGGCTCTTATAGTCTCACAGAATGTTAGCAAGAATACTGCAAAACTATTAGATGGATTTGGATGAAATTTTCACCAGAGATGGTCCTTGGCCTAGAGAGGAACCCGTAACATTTTGGTGATGATCCAAGAATGCATACCTCCACCAAGGCTCTTATATTCTCACAGTGTGTGAGCAAGAATCCTCCAAAACTACTGGACATATTTTGATGCAATTTTCACCAGAACTGGCTCATGGCCTACACATGAACCATTACATTTTGGAGGTGATCCATGAGGGACAGAAGGAGCCTTGGCAGAGGCATGCGGTCTCTGAGTGCTTTTCTAGTTTAAGTATGCATTTAAAAGTAATGTAAAAGTTACTTTTTCAAGTAACTAATTACTTTAATCATGCAGTAATTGGCAAAGTAACTCAATTACTTTTGAAAAGAAGTAACTAGTGACTGTAGTTACTAATTTTTAGTAACTTGCCCAACACGGTCTAGAACTAACAAAAGCGTGGATTAGTTTATCAGCATCACTCTGAGACAAAAGGAGTTTTAGAAACAAGTCCTCTTAACTGTCACAGGTGCAAAATTGCGTCATTACCCCCTAGTGGTCAAGAGTGGTCAAGATTTTTTTCAAGAAAATATTCAGATCCGGTCAGAGATTTCCAAGGCCATAACTTGAAAGTGGTAAACGATAATAGCTTACTGTCAATTAGAAAGATGTAGAATATGATCCAAAGTTTGAGATAAGAGTAAATTTACGCATCTAATTTGCATAATGCCACAGCAGCGATATCGAATTACATAACTTTCAGTCAAAAGTGGTCTTTGGACATATTTACACAAAGAATGGTTCTGCTTTTTGTCACCGTTTCTTGTTTTGGGCATTTTGTTATCTTCAAAGCATATTAACCAGAAAATTAGTACAATGCAGTATAATGTAAACAAAACAACAAACAAACACAGACATTTGTCACTTACCGCTGGCGAAAGGCTTCACCCTTTTTGTAGCATATTTTCTCTTCTGTCGGGCATTTTTGCTTTCTCTCCCATATCCACAAACTGTTAGAATTATTCCACCTCAATTTCGCTTTTATTCCATCGCTATTTATGTTATAAAATGACATGGAACCGGAGTGATTGTTTCACCCGGTCATGTGGTGCTGCGGTTGACAGCAGGTGAAAATCAACGAGCTTCGCGCACCCTCTGTTATAACAAAATGTAAACATTTACCTTCATAAGCTAAATAATCTCTTTTTTGAATCATAGTTGGCAAATCTGGGTGCAAACCAGTACATCCACAGCAATCGGTAACGTCCAATTGTGATTGTCTAATCTAAAAGAAGAAGAAAAATTTCTTGCTTGCTGGTGTAAATAGGGATGCTTCTATGTCGGTCATAATTCCTCCAAGGCATGAGCAATAAGTTATAAGTGTCTGCCACCTTGTGAAGTGGCATTCTCAGTACAACAAGAGGGTTTGGCACGTCATATAACATCACTTGACAGGCACAGCGTTGCGCTGTGCCACTAAGGGAGCGATCTGTCCATGAAATCTTGCCACACTAATTAATAGGTGAATTAAAGGACAGATCTTGATCAAAAATAACTCCAAGGTTTGTCACAGAACTGTTAGGCGATCGTGTTTTGTCAGAGTTAGGAGCCAAAGGATGAGACCAGGTGCTGAATTGAACACCCGTTTATTTAACAGGCAGTGCAACCTAACCACACCAAACCACTGTGTAGAGAAGACGGCCAAGAGACCGTTCTTCCTGCCTGCAGCTCTTCTTATAGTCATGGGTGGTGGCAGAACTGGAAGGCGGAGCCACCACCATGTGCCACACAAATAAGGGCACAATAAGGGCACTAAATATACACATAACATGAACCATATAAATAACTATATAACATTTCCCTCCCCCCTTACAAACGTCCAAAACACACACACACACACACACACACACACACACACACACACAATTCAGACCCACCCCAATTTAGGACCTGAATCATGCACTAACATAACGTAAAACAATGTACTGAAATTGGCCTAACACATTCATACCCAAAACAACTAAAAACTAGGGGGGGACAGGTGAACTGCTGTCCCACCCCATACAGCAAAGTGGATTATTCTGCCGCTTATCCTAAATAAAAAGAGAGTCCATCTACAAATAAAAAAATACCGCCGTGTCTCCTATACTAAAATAAAATACACAAAATAATCCCAAACTATATACACAATAATACACACCAAACACATGCATAACAATTAACCTATATACACACGGCTAGGGGAAGAAACCCTGTGGGCCACCTGGACCATCCCTTCTCCAGTCTCCTGGGCCGCAGTAGGTTGCCTCGGCCCCGACCCGCCTCCTGTTCCTCACTGCTGGATGCGCCATTCATCCAGGCCCACATCCCTCGAACCTCTCCTGGGCATGCCGCAGCTTGTTCAAGTGCCTCCACAAGCCATCCGACAGCTGAAGATAAGCGTCGCCCCATCCAGCCATAACACGCAGCCAGCCCTGGCGCTCCTCCACCTGCTGTTTGGCCTGTACCCGCCGTGATCTCGCCTCCACTTGAGCTCGAACCCAGTCGACGACTCTCAGCGGGGCTCTGCTCGGCTTGCAGGGTCTCTGTCTGTCACTCGCTCTCTCAGTGCCAATCGGTCTTGTCCCGACCTCTTCTAAATCCACTGTGGGTCTCGCAGATGTGGCCCCATGTCCACCGGCCCACTTCAGCCAAGCTCCGGGAACACCTGCGACCATCCCCTCGGCATCGCTCATTGGTGCAGGCGCCCCCCTATGCCGCCCAGTACCCTCTTCCAGGCAGACTCGGGCTCTGGCACTGGGACCCTCCTGCAGTGACCCTGAGCGTGACAAGGCCTTTCCACTCTCCCGGGTGCCGGGCAACTTTTCATCCCACACTGCGTCATCCTGTGCTCTCGGAACTGGTCGGTCCCACAGTCCGCGGCCCGACCACTCTTCCCCAGTGCCACTCTTAATGGTGAAGCCAAGGCCATAGAAGAGGTTGCAGCCCATGTTGTTCGCACCATGGGCCATCATGACAAGCTCCAAATCAGACATCTCCGCCGACTTGTACCGGGCTGTCAGTCTGATTGTTCCCACCGTGGCCAGCCGTCCTCCTCCATAGCTGCAAAGCGGTGCTGGGTCACCTCCAATCCTGTAGTGTGGAAAAAATTGCCTAACTGTAGCCCAGTTCAGCAGAGAACTCCGTGTCGATCAGCATCGGCACCTCCACTCCATCCAACTCTACCGTGCAATACGTGTGCCCACTGGTGTTCGGGGACACAGTATGGATCACCGTCGGGGCGGGAGGGTTTGAACTCTTTTGCAGGCTCCCTTGCTTGACCAACTGGAACACCCTCGTATTGTGATATAAACAGCCACACCTGCTGCAGCGCTTCCCTCTTGCCGAACAATCTCTGGCTTTGTAGCGGTGCTTCGTGGACCCGCAGCCCATACACCTGGGCTTCCCCAGGGCAGACCTCAACACCACGGCGTTGGCGCCTCCCGTGTTGTCCTCAACACTCCCATCGCTGTCCGGGTCCACTACTTGTGTAGCTATGGGGGATCCTAACTCTCGCGGTGACATACGCTCACTCAGGTCCTGAGTTAGCTAATCTGCTGCCCCCAGCTGGAGCGCCAACTCGACGGCCCTGGATAGCATCAATTCACCCAGAAATGTGAGCAGCTTCGACCGGACTGCAGCACAGTTGGCATGTTCCGCCAACTGGTCGCGGACCATTTCTTCTTCCAACAGTCTGAACCGACACTCAGTGGCCAGCTGCCTCAAATCTGACACGAGCTGTTGGACGGACTCGCCCACCTGTTGGTGGCACTGCCAAAACTTAATCCCCCGGACAATGACGTTGTCTGGTGCACAGAAATGGCGTGCCATTAGCTCAACCATTCTTTCATAATTGTCCGCGTTGCCGAGCATGCACAAAAGCCATTGTCCCTCCATTCCCAGGTTATGCACAAGCAAGCACATGTCATTAATTTGTCCACCCTTCCCAGGTCCAGCACCACCATATAAGTCGGAAAGGCGGCGTACCACCTAGGCCAGGGAACAGGTGGCTCACCCGGGAGCTCCAAAAATGACCGAATTGGGAAACAACACGCTTCCATACCTTTAGATTTAGCCGCTTTCGCCCTCGTTGCCAAATGTTATGTCAGAGGTAGGAGCCAAAGGATGAGACCAGGTGCTGAACTAAATACACGTTTATTTAACAGGCAGTGCAACCTAACCACACCAAACCGCTGTGCAGAGAAGACGGCCTAGAGACCATTCTTCCTGCCTGCAGCCCTTCTTATAGTAATGGGTGGTGGCGGAACTGGAAGGCAGACCCACCACCCCGTACCACACAAATAAGGACACTGAATATACACATAACATGAACCATATAAATAACTATACAACAGATAGGGCAACCCTATCCAAAGTGTCTGATTTTGAAAAGTATTTCTAAGGTTTTTGGGGCCAAATAGAATGACTTCAGTCTTATCTGAATTTAATAATAAGAAATTACAAGTCATCCACGCTCTGATTTCCTTAACACAGGGGTGTCCAATCAAGCGCCATGGAGGGTCAACACCCTGCAGGTTTTCTCTTCTACCCAGTCTCTTCAGCAGGTGTTTTCACTTATCAGCAATCAGTGGGAAGAAATTCAGTGGAATCTGCTGTTGAAGACATTGGTTGGAGGGAAAGCCTGCAGGGTCTTGGCCCTCCATGGCACATGATTGGACACCCCTGCCTTAAGACATACCTCTAATTACCTCCTCCAAGGAGGTTATGTAATTGGGGTGATTTGTCTGTCTGTCTGTCTGTCTGTCCATTTGTTTGTCTGTCTGTTAGCAGGATTACGCAAAAACTACTGGATGGATTTTGATGAAAACCCACATTTTGGTGATGATCCCAGAATGCATACCTCCACCAAGGCTCTTATCGTCTCACACTGTGCTAGCAAGAATACTCCAAAACAAATCCATTACATTTTGGAGGTGATCCATGAGGAACAGAATAAGCCTTGGTGGAGGTATGCGCTCTATGAGTGCTTTTCTAGTTTCATAGTTACACTGGATGAAAGTAAAAATATACGATGTGTTTTTGAAAAAAGATCTCCAGTGTCACAAAAATAGCATTTTTATTTTTATTCGACATCTTCTTGACTGTCTATAAAAACAGACAGTGGCTTCGCTGCTCTAAATGCAACAAAACAATTGCAACATCAGTGTGTTACAATTCCTGGGGGCATGTCGACTTCGAGGCCACCTCAGAATTTACAGTGCTGCTTCCATTAATATAATGTATATTCACATTTTCTTTCAGTGTAATATACATTCTTACAGAAGAATGATAGTGGAAAAGCAAAAAAAATGACAACAAATTACATTACAATCAGCCCTCAGATTTACGTGTGCCTTCTCCTACCAAAAACAATTACATGTCAATAACGGTAGGATGATTTTATTATGTAATATTTGTGCAGATATTTCAATTATGATTAAAATTGGAACAAAATCTGTTTATTTTAGAATAAGCAGTATGTGCTTGGTCAGTTTAACTTAGTTTACTATACACAATTGAAATAGGTCTAATATTTTACATTACTCTGCATATAGAGAAAAGATACAATGTGACCTTCAAGTGAGTGTTGGATCTAGTTTACTAAAATGCAACATGAGGGTGGTTCTGATGTCCTCATGTTAATCTTCAAAAACAAAACCAGCAAGCAAACTCAGTCATAACTTGGAAAATATGCTTCAGAAATGTCTGAATCACAACTGATTAAATTAAGATAACTTATAACTGACAATAAAGCCACACTCTACTATTCCTACTTCTGAACACCAAATAAATAAATATACAAAACTTCAATAAATTTCACACACAATTTCTCTGTATTTTAGGCTAAGCAGTGAACTACGGCGTAAACATGTAAATACCTTTTGTAAGGTACTTCATGGCTCATGAAATTGTGCAATACTACAGACGTCATGTTTCAGTTAGTTGGACTTCTCGGTCTGATACACGGTTAACGTGTATCAGTTCCTGTTCTCATACACATCTAAACCATATCACAGTGTTTATAACAGAAACAGGACAACCTCGAGATATAAACTACTTCACTGATGATGAATAAGTTCAAGCATAGCTGCTGCTGAAACAGCTGTCTCAACACAAATCTTCTCTGTGACAGGTTATTTATAAGAGTGTTATGAAAACCTAAAATCAACAAGCAGCTTTGGAAGTAAAATTACTGATTGACAGCCCAACTTGACTTAATTAACCCAAATGAATATTGGATTACTCAGAGGGTGATTACTCAGTAACTCATTCTGGCCTGGTCAGGTGTTTGTCATTTTTGTCTTGACTACAGCTGAAACCAGAAGTTTATATACAGGGTATAAAAAGACATATAATCTTTTTTTTCTCACTGTCTAATATTAAATCACACTAAACATTTCCTGTTTTAGGTCAGTTAGGATTATCAAAATTACTTCTATTTGCTCAATAATTTTTATATTTTCTAATAATTTTTTGAGAAATTTTTTTATTACTTTCTTCAAAGTCAGAATTTTACATACATTTCCTTGCTATTTGGTAGCACTGCCTCTAAACTGTATGACGGGTCAAAAGTTTAGGTATCCTTCCACAAGTTCCACAATAGTTTGTTGGAATTTTGGCCCATTCCTCTTGACAGAACTGGTGGAACTGAGTCAGGTTTACGGGCTGTCTTGCTCACACACGTCTTCTCAGCTCTGCCCACAAATTTTCTGAGATTGAGATCAGGGCTTTGTGATGGCCACTCCAAAACATTGACTTTGTTGTCCTTAAGCCACTTTGTGTCTAATTTGGCAATATGCTTAAGGTCATTGTCCATTTAGAAGACCCATTTGCACCCAAGCTTTAACTTCCTGGCTGATGTCTTGAGATGTTGCTTCAATATTTCCACATAATGTTCTTTCCTTATGATGCCATCTATTTTGTGAAGTGCACAAGTCCCTCCTGCAACAAAACACCCCCACAACATGATGCTGCCACCCCTGCACTTCACAGTTGAGATGTGTTCTTATGCTTGCAAGTTTCCCCCTTTTCCTCCAAATGTAACAATGGTCATTATGGCAGACAGTTTAATTTTAGTTTCATCAGATTACAAGACATGTCTCCAAAAATTAAGGTCTTTGCCCCTATGTGCAGTTGCAAACTATAATCTAGGTTTTTTATGGTGCCTTTGGAAAAATGGCTTCTTCCTTACTGAGTAGCCTTTCAGCCCATATCGGTACAAGACTGGTTTCACTCTGGCTAATGACACTCTGTTACCAGCTTCAGCCAGCATCTTCACAAGGTCTTTTGTTTTTGTTCTGGGGTTGATAAGTACATTTTGCACCAAAACACATTCATCTCTGGGACACAGAACCCACCTCCTTCCTGAGCGGTATGATGACTGGACATTCCTATGGTTTTTATACTTGTGTATAATTGTTTGAACAGATGAATGTGGCACCTTCAGGCATCTGGAAGTTGAAGCCAAGGATAAAAGAGGCTTGTGGAGGTCCACAATTCTCTTCCTGATATAAGTGTAAGTAAACTTATGACTTTGAAGAGCGTAATAAAAAAAATTGTCTTAAAATTTAGTAAATATAAAAATTATTTAGCAAACAGAAATAATTTTGATAATCCTGACTGACCTAAAACAGGAAAAGTTTAGTATGATTTAATGTCAGACACTGAGGGAGAAAAGGTTTTGTGTCTTTTTATACAGTGTATATAAACTTCTGCTTTCAAGTGTATACTCCATAGAGAATCTGTTCAAGTCAGGAGAGTTGGCTAGCCAGTCAAGCACTGGAAAAGGAAATCTGTATCTCCATAAAGGTTTTCAGCAGATGGAAGCATGAAGTGCTCTGAAATTTTCAGGTAGACATCAGTGTTGACTTTGGACTTGATAAAACACATTGGACCAACACCAACAGATCACACACAGATCGCCCAAATGTCTCCTGAGCCGGCGGACGGAACCATTGTTTATAGCAGGAGACAGTACAACAGGGACCAGCTGTTAGCACTTAACCGGCCCACAACGCTAACGCAAAAACTCAACATTCCAAGAGAAATAAGACGGAAACAGCGTGGATGTCGAGCTGGAGTAAGACGGCGGGCGAGGAATATAAGGTACAGACCCGTCCTCCCATCCGTTATTATAGGGAACGTTCGATCGCTACTCAGTAAGACCGACGAGCTAGCGGCTATATCCCGCTACGAGAGCGTCTTCAGAGAAATTAGCATGATGTTGTTTACTGAGACGTGGCTAACAGAACTAGCAACAGATGCTAACATCGAACTGGAGGGTTTCCATGCAATACGGGCAGACCAGACACCAGAAAGTGGGAAGGCAAGGGGCGGAGGAGTGATAATGTATGTCAGTAACAACTGGTGTAAACCGGGACATATCACGGTTAAAGAACAACACTGCAGCAAAGACAATGAGTTGCTAGCTGTTAGCATGCGGCCTGTTTATCTCCCGAGGGAATACTCACACGTGATCTGCATTGTTATTTATGCAAATCCAACGGCGAACGCTGGGACAGCGCGTGATGGCATTCACTCAGTAACTGGCAGGCTGCTGACACAACACCCAGATGCTCTCCTCCTCATCTCCGGTGATTTCAACCATATTTCACTGTCCCCCATCCTGCCCACATTCACCCAGTATGTCACATGCCACACTAGCGACAATAAAACACTGGACTTATCCTATGCAAACACTAAGGAGGCGTACACCTCATCACCACTCCCCCCACTCGGGAGATCGGATTACAACTTGGTTCATCTCTTGCCGGTGTACAAAACCCTAGTACACAGACAACCTCCGGTTATGTGCGCAGTAAAGATATGGTCTGAGGAGGCAATGAACGCCCTAAAGTACTGTTTTGAAATCACTGCCTGGGAGCAGCTCTGCAATCCACATGGTGAGGACATCGACGGCCTCACTCACACCATCACGGACTACATCAACTTCTGTGTGGACAACACTGTACCCACCAAGATCATACGATGTTGCTCGAACAACAAACCCTGGATCAACCCTGAGATAAAATCACTACTGAGAGAGAAGAAGAGGATCTTCAGGTCGGGGATCAGGGAGATGCTGAAGTCCATACAGAGGGAGCTAAGGAGGAAGATCAGAGAAGGCAAGGACAGCTTCAGGAAGAAGATGGAGGACAAGCTGCAACAGAGCGACATCGGCGGGGTCTGGAGAAACCTCAAAACCATCTCTGGGCTCCAGAATGCCTCCTCCCAGGCCACGGGGGGCTTGGAGTGGGTGAACAATCTGAACCTGTTTTAATAGGTTTGACCAACTGCCCCCCCCCCCGCCTGCACAACAACCACTGCTGCCTCTACCATTATCGAGACCTGCTGTCCACCCCCCCACCAACACCCACCCTCCCCACTCCCAGCACACAGCCCCCCAACCTGACCCTCACTAAGACCCAGGTGAGGACGGAGCTGAGGAAGATCAAGGTGAGGAAGGCCTCGGGACTGGACTATCAGCGCAAAGCTCCTGATGTCCTGCGCAGACCAGCTGTGTGGGATTGTGGAGCACATCTTCAACCTGAGCCTGAAGCTGGGGAGGGTACCACAGTTGTGGAAAACATCTTGTGTGGTACCCATACCAAAGACTTCCCACCCCAGAGACCTGAACAGCTACAGACCAGTGGCCCTGACGTCTCACCTGATGAAGACCCTGGAGAGACTGCTCCTTGCTCACCTCCGCCCCCTGGTGGGACCAGTGATGGATCCACTCCAGTTCACCTACCAGCATGGCATTGGGGTGGAGGATGCAGTGATCTTCCTCCTTCACCGTTCCCTTTTCCACCTGGAGAAGCCTGGGAACGTGGTGAAGATCATGATCTTTGACTTCTCCAGTGCTTTCAACACCATCCAACCAATGATCCTGAGGGACAAGCTGCTGTGCGCAGGGGTGGACCAGCACCTGTCATTGTGGATCCTGGACTACCTCACAAACCGGCCACAGTTTGTGAGAACTCGGGATTGTGTGTCTGACACGGTCATCAGCAGCACGGGGGCCCCCCAAGGAACAGTTTTGGCTCCCTTCCTGTTCACCCTACTGCAGACTTCTGACACAACACAACACACTGCCATCTACAGAAGTTCTCTGACAACTCTGCGATCGTCGGCCTCATCTCCAACAGAGATGAAGCTGAGTACAGGGGACTTATCCAGGACTTCATAGACTAGTGCCATCGGAACTGCTTCCAGATCAACGCGAGGAAAAACTAAGGAGCTGGTGGTGGACTGCCACAGGCAAGGAAAACCGCTCACAGCACCAGTAAACATCCAGGGAACAGACATTGAGATGGTGACGTCCTACAGGTACCTGGGTGTTCATTTGAACAATAAACTAGACTGGTCACACAATACCGACGCACTCTACAAGAAGGGAAGCGCAGGTTGTTCCTACTGAGGAGGCCCAGGTCTTTTGGTGTACAAGGGGTACCCCTGAAGACATTCTACAATTCGGTGGTGGCATCAGCCATCACTTTTGGAGAGGTCTGCTGGGGCAGTGGCATCACAGCAGCTGATAGGAAGAGACTGAACAAACTGACTAAGAAAGCTAGCTCTGTCCTGGGGCAGTGCCTTGACCCAGTGGAGGAGATGGGAGAGAGAAGGATGGTGGCTAAGCTGTCATCTCTGCTGGAGTCCGAGTCCACCCTATGCAGGACATACTGAATGCACTGAGGAGCTCATTTAGCAGTAGGCTGCATCATCCTAGGTGCGCTACCAAGAGGTTTCGCAGGTCCTTCCTACCTATGGCTGTCAGACTTTATAACCTAAGCAGGGCTGCGTGCAGAGATAGCAAAAAAATGTGATGACCTAACAGTATTGAATGCAAAAGACGCAACAGACTTACACAAAATGGTCCCCTCCAGTATACAACTAGGACAATATCAGTCGCTACAGAGGGTGACAATATGTATGGGTACATAGTCATACTATGTAGGGTAACTAAATAGACGGTTATGCTGTTTATTCCATCTAGCTACAATGCTCCGCACTGTGTATATATATTTATGTGTACATATGTACAGTATATTCACTGCTCTTATTTTCTTATCTTCTAAATTATTGCTCTGAGTGTTGCTATCCCTGTGCTGTTGCAATCCTGGAATTTCCCCATTGTGGGACTAATAAAGGCTTATCTTATCTTATCTGATAACATGGGGCTCCAAATCAACACAAACTGCAGATACTTCACACTGGATCTTCACACTGCATATTATGTGCTTCGTCACTCTTCCTTCAAACTCTATGACCGTGAATTCCAAATTAAATGAAAAATTTGCTTTTACCAGAAAAAAAGACTTTGGGCCACTGAACACCAATCCAGTTCTTTTTCTCTTTAGGGCAGTTAAGACCCTTCTGACACGGTCTCTGGTTCAGGACTGGCTTAGTATAGGGAACATTACAGTTGTAGCAACTTTCCTGAAGACGTCTGTGTGTGGTGGCTTTTGATGGACTGAGACTAGTCTCCACTTTTTGTGAAGCTCACCCAAGTTCTTGAATTGAATTTCCTTGACAATCCTCTCAAGACAAGTCATCCTTTTTTCTCCTGCACCATTTTCTACCACACTTTTTGCTTCCAGTCAGCTTTCCATTAATATAGTTTGACAGTAGTAGTTGTTTGGTTTGTGTATAGAGACCTCCTGGTCCTAATTAGACACAAGTCAGACATAAGGGTCTTACTGACACAGGTTAGCACAGAAAGCAGCAGAACTGATCACAATCATAACAGGAAGAGCTACAAGGAAACTGAATGAGTGTGTCTGAAACATGTGGACATGCTTATGTTCTAGTGTGGAGATAAAGCAAGATAAAAAAAAAAAAACCCTGCTACATCAAGCGAGTGTCTGGTTTCTTCGTGTTGAAACATGTTTCCATGTTGTGATGAAACGTACTATGTTCCATCCTTTAGTCTTCACGGCAGGTTAAACAACAGTCTGGTGTCCTCTGACAGGCACAGATGGCATGTGATACCTAAGATTCTTCCAGAAGTTTCTATTTGAGAGGAAATTTTTGGTGAGTTTGTTGGTTTCAGTAGAGTCTTTTTTCCACTTCAGAGCTCCTTGTTTCTTTTCAATATATCTCAGAGACTCTGGCAAGCGACTGTAATTCACTGGACCACCTATTAAAAAAAATAAAAAAACAATGAACATTATGGAGCAGTGATGAAAAGAAAGTGTGATGATAGTGGGGACTTTGTTAGTCTAATCTAAAGGAAATATATTAGGACACATTACTTCTGTAGCCTCAATTTAAAGGTCCCATATTGTGCAAAATGGTGCTTTTGTGGATTTTAACCTTATAAAATATGACCATTGGTCATATGTAGTATACCATTAAAATATTAAAATATTAACTTCACAAAGGAAACTGCATTGCCTTTATTTAGATACATATATGCTCTGAAAGCCTTGTCTTCATAGCACAGTGACAATAAAGAGAAAAGTTGCAAATACTTTAGATTTTGAAGATAACTTGATGAAACAGACAAACTGAGAAAGAGAAAATTACCATATTCAAGCAGAATTACTCTGGGATTGTTCCTGGTTAAAGCATCATAAAGGCCAACTAACTGCTCATAGCACAGCTGATACTGGTTGTCACGTAACAGCGCTTCCTGTGTCGTGCTATCAGATGGCAGGATGATTATCAGCCTGCAGCACTGGCCCAGCATTGCAGAAACGGCATCATGCATCGCTGTAGGTGATGATGGAACAGAAAGTACAGAGGTTATCTCTGCTGGGTAAAAACCCTTGTATCAGAAAACTGAAAACAGCCAGTTTCACAAGAACGGTCAGTGTATTAATGCCAATTTCTGACTTACACAAAGACATTCATTTTAGTTTTAGGTAATCAAACATTGCTACAATACACCATTGCTTTTTTGTTAATCTTAAATATATTTCACACTAAGCCAGTTTAGAAAGCCTGGGATCAGTCCGCCAAGGTCTCCGCCTTTGACCACCACCTAATCCACATAGCACCGGACCCCCATGATCCCTCCTGTAGGTGGTGAGCCCACTGGAGGGTGGACCCTTGTAACTGGTCCTGACCATCATTTGTGCCTATGCACCAAATGATGTTTCAGAGTACCCACCCTTTTTGGAGTGTCTGACTGGGGTGCTGGAGGGTGCTCCTCTTGGACACTCTATTGTCCTACTGGGGGACTTCAATGCGCACATGGGCAATGACAGTGAAACCTGGAAGGGGGTGATTGGGAGGAACGGCCTGCCCGATCTGAACCCAAGTGGTGTTCAGTTATTGGACTTCTGTGAGATGAGATGAGATGAGATTCAACTTTATTGTCATTACACATGTATGAATACAAGGTAACGAAACGTGACTTGGCATTTGGGCACGCTCTGCAGAGCGCATCCAAGGCCAGGGCAGCCGCTAGGCGCCAGTCACATGTGCTAACCACAGTTTGTCCATAACGAACACCATGTTCAAGCATAAGGGTGTCCATATGTGTACCTGGCACCAGGACACCCTAGGTCGCAGGTCGATGATCGATTCTGTTATCGTGTCATCAGACCTGCAACCGTATGTCTTGGACACTCGGGTAAAGAGAGGTTCAGAGCTGTCAACTGATCACCACCTGGTGGTGAGTGGGATCCAATGGCAGGGGAGGATGCCATTCAGACCTGGTAGACCCAACCGTATAGTGAGGGTGTGCTGGGAACGTCTGGCTGAGGCCCCTGTCTGGGAGGTCTTCAACTCCCACCTCCGGAAGAACTTCAACCACATTCCGAGGGAGTCTGGAGACATGGAGTCTGAATGGGCCATGTTCTCCACCTCTATTGTTGAAGCGGCGGCCCAGAGCTGTGGCCGCAAAGTGGTCGGTGCCTCTCGTGGTGACAACCCCCGAACCAAGTGGTGGACACCAGTGGTGAGGGGGGCCATTAAGCAGAAGAAGGAGCCGTATCAGGCTTGGTTGGCTTGTGGGACTCCCAAAGCAGCTGAGGTGTACCGGCAGGCCAAGTGGAGTGCAGCTCAGGTGGTTGCTGAAGCAAAAACCCAGGTATGGGAGGAGTTTGGTGAGGCCATGGAACAAGACTTTCGGTCGGCCTCGAAGAGATTCTGGCAAACTGTCCAGCGGCTCAGGAGGGGGAAGCAGCTCCTTGTCCACACTGTGTATGGTGCGGATGGGGCGCTGTTGACTTCAACTGGGCTTGTCGTCGGGAGGTGGAAGGAATACTTTGAGGATCTCCTCAATCCCACTGATACACCTTCCACAGAGGAAGCAGGGTTTGTGGACGAGGGGGATGACTCGCCTATCACAGGGGCTGAGGTCGCCAAGGTGGTTAAAAATCTCTTTGGTGGCCGGGCCCCGGGGGTGGACGAGATTCGCTCTGAGTACCTCAAGGCCCTGGATGTTGTAGGGCTTTCATGGTTGACACACCTCTGCAACACTGCGTGGAGATTGGGGGCAGTGCCTTTGGCAATGGCAAACCGGGGTGGTGGTTCCTCTTTTCAAAAAAGGGGACCGGAGGGTGTGTTCCAACTTTAGAGGGATCACACCCCTCAGCCTCCCTGGGAAGGTCTATGCCAAGGTACTGGAGAGGAGAGTCCGGCCGTTGGTCGAACCTCGGATTCAGGATGAGCAATGTGGTTTTTGTCTTGGCCGTGGCACATCGGACCAGCTCTTTACCCTCTCGAGAATTCTCAAGGGTTTGTAGGAGTTTGTCCAACCAGTTTACATGTGTTTTGTGGACTTGGAGAAGGCATTCGACCACGTCCCTCGTGGTTTTTTGTGGAGGGCGCTTCGGGAATATGGGGTATTGGGCTTGTTGTTACGAGCTATTCGGTCTCTGTACGACCGTTGTGAGAGTTTGGTTCGTATTGCCAACACTCGGTCGGACTCATTCCCAGTGAGAGTTGGACTCATCCAGGGCTGCCCTTTGTCACCGATCCTGTTCATGATTTTTATGGACAGGATTTCTAGGCGCAGCCAGGGAATGGAGGGTGTCATGCTTGGTGACCACAGGATCTCATCCCTGTTGTTTGCAGATGATGTTGTCCTGTTGGCTTCATCAAGCAATGACCTACAGTTCTTGCTGGGACGGTTTGCCGCTGAGTGTGAAGCGGCTGGGATGAGAATCAGCACCTCCAAGTCTGAGTCCATGGTCCTCAGCCGGAAAAGGGTGGACTGTCCTCTCCGGGTTGGGGACAGGCTCCTGCCCCATGTGGAGGAGTTTAAGTATCTTGGGGTCTTATTCACAAGTGAGGGGAGAATGAAGCGAGAGCTTGACAGACAGATTGGAGCAGCATCTGCAGTGATGCGGACATTGTATCGGTTTGTTGTGGTGAAGAGGGAGCTAAGTTCTAAGGCAAAGCTGTTAATTTACCAGTCAATCTACGTTCCTACCCTCACCTATGGTCACGAGCTTTGGGTAATGACCAAAAGAACGAGATTGTGGATACAAGCGGCTGAAATGAGCTTTCTCCATAGGATTGCTGGACTCACTCTCAGAGATAGGGTGAGGAGCTCAGTCATCCGGGAGAGGCTCAGAGTAGAACCGCTGCTCCTCCACATTGAAAGGAGTCAGTTGAGGTGGTATGGGCATTTGATTAGGATGCCTCCTGGACGCCTCCCACTTGAGGTGTTTTGGGTACGTCCCACTGGGAGGAGACCCCAGGGCAGACCCAGGACTCAGTGGAGAGACTATGTCTCCCAGCTGGTCTGGGAACGCCTTGGTATCCTCTCTGAAGAGCTGGAGCAGGTGGCTGGGGAGAGGGAAGTCTGGGCTTCTCTGCTTGAACTGCTGCCTCTGCGACCCAGACCTCCGGAAAAGTGGTAGAAGATAGATATTTCACATTAAGTATAGTGACATAAGAGTGCCTGTTCCTGACCTTCTCCGGGGCAGTCGTCACGTCCTCTTATGTACAAAGAGTAGGCGTGTTTCTTCTCCAGCTCCTCCGGCAGGATCTTCTTTGCAAAGCACTCCATATCATTCAAACTCTGGGTGTCAGTATGGAGAATGCTCACATAGGCATCGTAAAGCTTCCCATCCCGAGCTGTTCACAAGACAGACTCATAGTTTGTGCACATCCATGTCTGAGCCTTTTCAGTCCCATTTGGGATTTGCTCTGGTGAATCATGGTCAATCTTTCATGCAGCATTTGGTCGGTCAATGACACAGAAAAGCACAAATTTCACTGACAGCATATGGTACTTACACTGTTGTTTTGAAAAATGTCTCAGCAATTTCCTGTAAGCCAAAACCACCTCCACTTTGAAGAAGCCACAGCAAGCAACCACAACCAAAACAGTGACGAATGAGAGGGACAGTCCTATCATCATGTAGTGGACACTGTGGTCAGCTGAAGAGGGAAGGCACACAAATATAACCATTACTATCTGCTTTTCAGCGACAAATTAAACACATGTTGACTGAATGATAAATACTTCCACCAAGCAGGTTATGCGATTGTCCCCATTGTTTGTCTATTTGTCTGTTTGTTAGCGGGATTATACAAAAAATACTGGACAGATATGGATGAAAATTTCATTAGAGGTGGGCCTTGGGTCAAGGTGGAACTCATTAGATTTTGGTACAGATCTGGATCAATATGCAGATTCTGGATCACTGTCTTTTTTGTAAACCTCTTTAGTTGTTTTTTTTTTTGGGGGGGGGGTAGTCCCTTCCGTCTCCTCCTTAGCAGGTAAAATGCAGGCTCTATAGGATTAAAGTCTGGAGATTGACTTGGCCAGTCTAAAACCTTCCACTTCTTGCCCCTGATGAACACATTTGTTGTTTTGACAGTGTGTTTTGGGTCATAATCCTGCTGCATGACGAAGGATCTCACAATCAGTTTGGTTGCACCCATCATGAATCCCTCCGGCGGGCACAGGTGATGGACTCAGAAAACAGGCAGAACTCAGGCATAACATGATTTATTAACAGAAAACTAAGGAACAAACAAATAACAACACGAGGGCTGGAGAAATAACTCAAATGCGAATTGAACAAAACTTACAGAAACTCGGGATTCAAAGTAAACAGCAGGGAGAAGCACACACAACATTAATGACGCCACACTAGACACAGACAGTGCTGTGAAAAAGTGTTTGTCCTCTTTCCGATTTCTCTTTTTTTGTATGTTTGTCAGAATTGTTTCAGATCATCAAACAAACTTAAATATTAGACAAAGATAACACAAGTAAACACAAAATGCAATTTTGAAATGAAGGTGTTTATTATTAAGGATAAAAAAAATCCAAACCTACATGGCCCTGTGTGAAAAAGTGATTGCCCCCCTAAACCTAATAACTGGTTGTGTCATGTATTGCCCCTCGGGACAGAGAGGAGAGACCCATGCGCTGAACTGCAGTTTGTGATATTTATTGACAAAACACAAAGTCCTAACAGTGCACGAACAGAAAATTCAAACTGAAACACAAGCAAACTTATGAACACAGCACAGCACACCAGAACAGGGCCAGGGTTCTGATGGAGACGAGTAGCTGAGACTCCAGCAAGGGAGGAAAATAATAGCGCCAGAATAGGCGCCAGAAACAAATGATAACAAATAATGACAGGTGCGGATCACATGAGTGAGCAGGAGGGGAAGGTGATGACAATCAGCTGTGAGTCATGAGGAGAGGAGACTTGACAGGGGCACCACCCACAACTGGGGAAAAACCCAGAAGTGCCTCAGACAGCTGTAACCCCGGAGAGAGAGAAAAAAGGAACCAGCAAGAAACGAATATAATGTAATGATAAATAAAGACAAGTACGTATACCCAAACATGTAAATAACAAAACTACAATGAACGTAAACAGGAAAATAAGTCATATTAAGAAACAATACAGAATATGTGAAATCCAACTAAAGATAAAATAACAGGAGTTAGAACTCAAAAATATAACACTATACAAATAAGGAAAAAAGGCAAAGAGACAGAGCACGGCGGAATCCCCCCGTACTCAGATTGTGACAGGATGGGCCTCCCTGAGCAGCAACAACTGCAATCAAGTGTTTGCGATAACTGGTGATGAGTCTTACGGCGCTGTGGAGGAATTCTGGCCCTCTCATCTTTGCGGAATTGTTGTAATTCAGTCACATTGGAGGGTTTTCAAGCATGAACCACCTTTTTAAGGTGATACCACAGCATCTCAGGTCAGGACTTTGACTAGGCCACTCCAAAGTCTTCATTTTATTTTTCTTAAGCCATTCAGAGGTGGACTTGCTGGCGTGTTTTGGATCATTGTCCTGCTGCAGAACTCAAGTGCGCTTCAGCTTGAGGTCACGAACAGATGGCCAGACATTCTCCTTCAGGATTTTTTGGCAGACAGCAGAATTCATGGTTTCATTTACCACAGCAAGTCTTCAAGGTCCTGAAGCAGCAACAATGCCCAAGACCATCACACTACCACCACCATACTTTACTGTATGTATGATGTCCCTTTTCTGAAACGCTCTGTTACTTTTATGCCGGATATAATGGGACACACACCTTCCAAAAAGTTCAGCTTTTGTCTCGTCAGTCCACAGAATATTTCATCAAGATGTTTTCTGGCAAAACTGAGACAAGCCTTTATGTTCTTTTTGCTCAGCAGTGGTTTTTGTCTTGGAACTCTGTCATGCAGGCCATTTTTGCCCAGTCTCTTTCTTATGGTGGAGTCATGAACACTGACCTTAACTGAGGCAAGTGAGGCCTGCACTTCTTTGGATGTTGTTGTGGGGTCTTTTGTGACCTCTTGGATGAGTCGTCGCTGTGCTCTTGGGGTAATTTTTGTTGGCCGGCCACTCCTGGGAAGGTTCACCACTGTTCCATGTTTTCCCCATTTGTAGATAATGGCTCTCACTGTGGTTTGCTGGAGTCCTAAAGCTTTAGAAATGGCTTTTGTGTGGTGACACAAAGGAGATGACACTCCACCCTGTACTTTGCAGTGTTGGGGGGCCAGATAAGGGTGCCAGAGTGCTGGGTGGTATGAAGTAAATAAAGATGTGCCTTTCGCCCCCGCCATGTCAGGGTCACACCTGAGGACACAGGGGCACAAATATATTGTACTAAGCCTTGCTCTGTGACGTGTATGTTAATGTGTATGTTGATGTGTGTTCACGCTTCGTAACTGGTATGTTAATGTGTTTACCCTGAGTGCCAGAGGGGGGAAGAAAATGTATAAAGCAGTTCGCTTTGGCACTCAGAGTGATTTTGTTCTGTGTTGGAGGAGAAATAAAGTTCTGTGTCGTCAGCTCGTGTCTTGTCTGCTTTCATCATCCACATTGGTGACCTAGAGATGTGAAATGGAAAACAGACCAAGCACCACCACGGAGACACTCCCGCTGGAGTCTCCCACCGCTGCATGTGCCATTGCGTTGAGACTCCCGGACTTTTGGCTTCACGACCCGGCCGCTTGGGTTATTCGTAGCTGGATGCACACGCCACGCAGCGCACCACGAGTCTACTCGAAGCCCCACCAGCCCAAGGAAAATAAGGCACTCTCAAGAGACTGCTGCTGCATCGTTATACCCTTTCAGATGCAGAGAGGGCAGAAAAGCTCCTCACCCGCTCGGAGCTAGGAAACAGATCGGCTGTGGACCTGATGGAGAGCATACTTGCATTGATGGGCATGGAAGATGGATCTTTCCTTTTCCCCCACCTCTTCCTCAGAAACCTACCGGCTTCTGTGAGAGCAATTCTCGATAACTCACCGCTGCTGGCAGCCAGGGACTACCGCGCATTGGCAAAGGAGGCAGACCGCAGGGCTGGTTGCCAGCCGCCAATCAGGTCTAGAAGAAGAAGAAGAAGCTATGAGGAAAATGTCACAAAGTTATGAGGAAAAACAGACACACAGACAGGAGAATCAGACAATATAGACTGATATGTATCAGTTAAGTACGTGGCGGTAATGCACCTGAAAGCTGGTTGCCAACCGCCAGTCAAATCTAAAAGAAGAAGAAGGAGGCAGACCGCATCATCCTGGCAAACAAGGCTTTCAGCATTCAGGCAGTGAGACCAGGCTCTCCGATGGAGCCCAGCAAGATTGAGGAGCTGATGGTGGTGGCCGGGACAGCCACCCCGAGAAACAGGACCGGGACACTGTGTTTTTATCACCGCCATCTTGGCAAGGAAGTGCAACGTTGTCTGCCACCATGCCATTTCAAGAAGCCAGGAAACGGGACAGCCAGCAGTCAGTAGCAGCTGCGACCACTGACGACAGGGATAAGCTGCTTTTCATCATGGACACAAGTTCAGGGAAACGTTTTCTTTTAGACTCTGGCTCCCAGAAGAGCCTCATTTTGCCAGTCAGCGCAGACAGGCTGGCAGAAGGCTGTGGGCCATCTTTAACGGCTACAAATGGATCCTGCATCTGGACGTTTGGAGAAAGGACGGTGACTGTATGCTTACGTGGACACAATTACCAGTGGGACTTTTTGGTAGCTGCATGTTCAGTCCCCATCTTAGGTGCTGATTTTCTGTGTGCTCATGGACCACTTGTTGATGTTGCTAACAGGTGTTTAGTGGACGCTGTATCCTTTTCCTCCTTGCCCTTGTCATGACCCGCTCTGGGCCGTCATCTGCCTCAGCTGCGCGCACACCTGTGGCTAATCAATCTCGGGCTTTATAGCCCGCTCTGCCTGGAGCCTCGGCACGGAGCCGTCTGTCTTACTATGACCTTCATCTCCCGCACGTCTGTTTCCACACAGCCCTGCGCCTCATCTGAAAGGACTCTCCTTCCTCACGTAAGCTCTTTACGACTCACCTTTTCTCCCAGGCTCTCCCCTGTGCACAGGTGGATCCCTTTGGCGGGGGATCCTATTCTCCGAGGCGGCGGAAACGCTTCCCTCACCACACCGTGCATCACAGCTCATCGCCGGGTGTGCTTCACAGACGCTGTCTCCATGGTTGGAGGCCAGGAGCCAAAACCGGCGCCAGCATCAGACCAACTGCAAGGTTGCCAGGCTGTACGGCGTTCTGTCTCGCCCCCGGCTGCAGCTCGTTCACCATCAATACATTCACATAATGCATACATGCACCCACACACCCTCTGTTGGAACAATAAAGATAATTGAATTGCACTTGAGCCTGTGTGTGTGTGTTCGCTGGGTCTGACAATATGTCAGTACGGCTCCGTCAGAGTGACCCAGCGAACAGTGGGCTCGCACACCAGTTAAACATCTTAGAGGCTCGAGTGGACCAAATTACTCACCAGCAGCAGGTTATACTGAACCAGTTAGTTCTGATTAATAGCCGGTTGGATTGTCTGGAAGGACAGCGGGCGTTCCCTCCGGCTCATAGTAGCAGGCCAGCTCCCGTTAGCTCTCCTCCTAGCCAGGCAAGCCCAGGCTCGCTAACCCGTCTCACACGGGTTCCCACTCCCACGCGCTTCAGCGGAAAGCTCGGGGAGGCTCGGGGTTTCATCCTCCAATGTGAGACGGTGTTTCAGCAAGTTCCGGGGGACTTCCCCACCGATCACAGCCGAATTGGTTACGTGGCTAATTTGTTGGAGGGGCGAGCGTTAGCATGGGCTTACGCCATTATGGCGAAGCCCAGCTACGCCAATTTAACCTACGCCCAATTCGTGCACGATTTCCACGAAGTTTTTGACCATTCGGACCGTGATAGCGTGCTAACCACCTGACTGTTAAATCTTCGTCAGGGTGGTCGGTCGGTGGCCGATTACGCTGTCAACTTCTGGGTGGTAGCAGCGGAAGTTGGGTGGGAGGATGCCTCGCTTTGCAGCATCTTCATTAGTAGCCTGAGCCCTAGTCTACGAGATGAGCTGGCCCACTTAGATAAGCCTGAGCGACTCACTGAACTAATTTCATTAACTATTAGTCTTGATAACAGGCTGAGAGAGCACGCTGCCGAGTGGAGGTCTTCCAGCTGCTCGAGCAGACAGTCCCAATGCTCCTCTCAGTCCTCATCTTTGGCGTTGCCCGCACTAGAGGGCCCAGACGAACCTGAGGCAATGATAATGGGGCGGACCAAACTCTCGCAGGCTGAGAGACAGCGCCGCAGGGAATTAGGTCTCTGTATGTACTGTGGGAATGACCAGCACGAGGTTGAGTCCTGCCCGGTTCGGCCAAAAGAGGGGGTCCGCGCGTCGCTGTAGAGCGACGCGCAGACTCGTCTCGACCACATCCCCTCTCAAAATGCCTCCTGCCAATTAGGTTCTGTCACATGCGCACTGAGATTCTCACTCACGCACGCACTGGTGGACTCGGGGGCCAAACAGAGCTTTATTTCGGGCAAACTGGCAACCCGACTGGGGCTTCCCTGCCATGCTCTGTCGACTACCCTAAACCTCATCACTCTGTCAAAAACTCCCTTGAGAGAGTAACGCATCAAACAGCCCCTGTCTCTGCAATCATCTCAGGCAACCACTGAGAGGACCATCAGCTGTTTGTGCTTTCCACCTCAGCTGCCCCCGTCATCCTGGGTTACCCCTGGCTGCGCCTACATAATCCTACCTTCGACTGGCGAACCGGGAGTGTCCTCGCCTGGAGCCCTTTTTGCCTGAATGGGTGCCTCCAGTCTGCAGCTTGTTCTCCTTCGGTTCCTCTCTCCTCCCCCGCCCCCTCCCTCCCCCTGACCTGTCCAGGGTGCCTCCAGAGTTCCATGACCTTGGAGCGATGTTTAGTAAATCCCAGGTGCTGCCCCCCCCACCGCCCATACGACTGTGCCATTAACCTCCACCTGGGTGCCCCCCTGCCGTCGAGCCGCCTTTACAGCTTATCGGCTCTGGAGCAGGAGGCTATGGAGGCGTATATCAAGGAATCGCTCAGCTTGGGCATCACTCGGCCTTCATCGTCGTCAGTGGGGGCGGGCTTCTTCTTTGTCGGGAAGAAGGATGGTTCCCTCCGCCCTTGTATTGGCATCCGGGCCTTGAACGACATCACTATCAAGGACAAGTACACGTTGCCACTCATGGACTCTGCCTTCGACTCCCTCCAGGGGGCCTCCTGGTTCACAAAGCTGGACCTCCGCAGTGCTTACCACCTTGTGCGGATCTGGGAGGGCGACGAGTGGAAGACGGGATTCCGGACCACCAGCGGCCACTTTGAATACCTCGTCATGCCGTTTGGGCTGACCAACACGCCGGCTGTCTTCCAACGTCTGATTAATGACATTCTCTGGAATTTCCTCGGGTCCTTCGTCTTCGTCTACCTGGATGACATTCTGATCTTCTCCCAGTCCCGGGAGGAGCATCAGGTCCATGTGAGGTGGGTTCTTCAACGGCTCCCGAAGAATAAACTTTTCGTGAAGGCAGAGAAGTGTGAGTTTTACACCGAGAAGACCTCCTTCCTAGGATTCATCATCTCACACAATCAGGTCATCCCGGACCCTGAGAAGGTGAGGGCGGTGGTGGATTGCCCCCCCCCCTTCATCGAGGAAACAGCTGCAACAATTCTTGGGGTTTGCCAATTTCTACCGCCGACTCGTGCCTAATTATAGCTCGATCGCCCTTCCCCTGACTTGCCTCACCTCCCCCAAGGTGGCATTCCAGTGGACAGAGGAGGCTGCGTCGGCCTTTGCAACACTGAAGACAGAGTTCTCATCCTCCCGGGTCCTGACGCAGGTGGATCCCGCTCTCCAGTGCTTGGTTGAGGTGGATGCCTCTGACTCGGGGGTGGGGGCAGTATTATCACAGCGCCCTCCGGTGGACGGGGTGATCCGCCCCTGCGCTTTCTTCTCCCGGCAGCTGTCACCCGCGGAGAGGAATTATGACATCGGCGACAAAGAACTCCTGGCGGTGAAGCTCGCGCTGGAGGAATGGCGGCACTGGCTGGAGGGGGCGGCACAACCCTTTGTGGTATGGACCGACCACAAGAACTTGGAGTACCTGAGAATGGCTAAACGCTTGAATGCCCGCCAGGCGCGTTGGTCTCTGTTCTTTGGGCGCTTCACGTTTACCATCACCTACTACCCTGGGACGAAGAACGCCAAACCAGACACCCTGTCCAGGCAGTTCGCCTCGGAGGTCTCTGAGGGGCAGGAGCACACCATCCTCCCGGCCTCGTGTGTCGTGGGTGCCCTCTCGTGGTCCATCAGGGACAAGGTCTTGAGGCCGCAGGAATCTGAGCCGGATCTGGGCAGGGGGCCTGCAGGAAGACTGTTCGTTCCATTGTCCATTCAGGGTGACGTGATCCACTGGGCCCACTCGTCCAAGCTCGCCAGCCACCCTGGGATCACCCGTCTGGTGGAGCTGCTTCAGAGATTGCTCTGGTGGCCAGGTCTCCGGAGTGACGTCACCAACTACGTCCGGGCCTGTCCCCAGTGCGCCACCGGGAAGACGTCATCATCGCCGCCGGCAGGTCTTCTCCATCCGTTGCCAGTCCCTGGAAGACCGTGGTCCCACATTGCCCTAGACTTCGTAACCGGTCTCCCGGCATCCAACAGCTTCGACACCGTCCTCACCATTGTGGACCGTTTCTCTAAGACCGCTCACTTCGTCCCCCTACGTGGGCTTCCACCAGCACGAGAGATGGTGGACCTATTGGTGCAGCACGTCGTGTGTCTGCATGGGATTCCCAAGGACATTGTCTCCAATCGAGGTCCCCAGTTTGTGTCCCGCGTTTGGAAGAGCTTTTGCAACGCATTAGGGGCTACGGTAAGCCTGTCCTCTGGTCATCACCCCCAGAGCAATGGGCAGTGCGAGCGGACCAATCAGGAGGAGGCCGCGCTGCGCTTCCAGCCCGTCATCTTGGAGCAGTCATCTGCCATGGATTGAGTACGCTCATAACCTGACTCTGTCATCGGCTATCGGTATGTCACCTTTCAGGGCGTCGCTGGGCTATGATCCGCCACTGTTTCCCGAAGAGGAGGGGGAGGTGGCCGTGCCTTCCATCCATGCCCACCTGAGGTGCTGTCGTCGGCTCTGGGCTGCTATACGCCAGGCCCTTTTGCGCATGGTGGAGCGCAACACAAGAACAGTGAACCAGCGCAGGAGGCCTGCTCCCCAGTATCAGGTGGGTCAGCAGGTATGGTTATCCACTCAACACATCAACCTGAAGGCTGAGAAGAGGAAGCTGGCTCAGCGTTTTATTGGGCCCTTCCCGACTGTCAGAGTGATTAATCCTGTGGCTGTGCGTCTGGCTCTCCCCCCCCACCCCCGTGTTTGTCCTACTTTCCACGTCTCCCAGGTCAAACCCGTGGTCTCCAACCCGCTCCGCCCCCCTCCTAGGGCTCCACCCCCGCCAGTGTTGATCGATGGCGACCCGGCATGGAGGGTCAACTCCATCTTGGACGTCCGCCACCGGGGTCACGGCCTGCAGTACCTGGTGGACTGGGAGGGGTATGGCCCCGAGTGGAGGTCCTGGGTGCGTCCGTCGTTTGTGCTGGACAAACGTCTCATTAAGGACTTCCATCAGGAGCACCCAGGTAGGCCAGCGACAGGAGGCGCTGCTCGGGCGGGGGGGGGGGGGGGGAGTACTGTCATGACCCACTCTGGGCCGTCATCTGCCTCAGCTGCGCGCACACCTGTGGCTAATCAATCTCGGGCTTTATAGCCCGCTCTGCCTGGAGCCTCGGCACGGAGCCGTCTGTCTTACTATGACCTTCGTCTCCCGCACGTCTGTTTCCACACAGCCCTGCGCCTCATCTGAAAGGACTCTCCTTCCTCACGTAAGCTCTTTACGACTCACCTTTTCTCCCAGGCTCCTATTCTCTGCGGCGGCGGAAACACTTCCCTCACCACGCCGTGCATCACAGCTCATCGCCGGGTGTGCTTCACAGATGCTGTCTCCCTCGTAGGAGTCCAAGAGCCGAAACCAGCGCCAGCATCAGACCACATGCAAGGTTGCCAGGCTGTACGGCGTTCTGTCTCGCCCCCGGCTGCAGCTCGTTCACCATCAATACATTCACATAACGCATACACGCACCCACACACCCTCTGTTGGAACAATAAAGATAACTGAATTGCACTTGAGCCTGTGTGTGTGTGTTCCCTGGGTCCGACAATATGTCAGCCCTGCACAGCTCGGGGAGTTGGGCCACCAACACACACAAATATTCTAGCTCCAGGGGGTAAGTACTAGCATTTGCTTTCCGAGTTCGCAGCACTCACGGTGCCCACTTTTTCTGCTACGGTAACCAAGCACGGGGTCAAGCATTTTATCACCACAAAAGGTCCGCCCGTGTTTGCGCACCCTCGCCGTCTGGATGCGGCTAAACTAGCCATTGCGCATGAGGAGTTTGCTAACGTAGAATGCTTAGGCATCGTTAGGCACTCCAACAGCCCTTGGGCATCCCTGCTGCACATGGTTCCCAAGTTTGATGGGTCGTGGCGGCCGTGCGGCGATTTCCAATGCTTAAACAACGCCACGGAACACGACTGTTACCCCAGCCCACACATCCAGGATTTTTTCATGTACCTGGCCGGGATGCACATTTTTTTCTAAAGTGGATCTGGTCCGTGGTTACCACTAGGTCCCGGTGCATGCAGAGGACGTCCCCAGAACGGCAGTAATAACTCCCTTTGGACTTTTCGAGTTTTTGCGCATGCCCCGTTCGGGTTAAACGGCGCAGCACAAACTTTCCAAAGGATGATGGACATGGTGCTCCGTGACTTGCCATTCGTTTTTGTCTACTTGGACGACATTTTGGTGGCTAGCACATCAGAGGAGGAGCACCTCGCCCATCTCAAACAAGTTTTCCAATGTTTGGAAGTGTCAGAAAATTGTACATACATGTTTATCATTTTATAATCATCATTATCATTATCATTTCATAACCATCTTATATGATTAAAATGTATATTGCATGCATCTTCTATGGGTTATAGCACACTATATTATTTCTGGGTAAATAGTGGACCTACTGAGTGTCCTTCACTGAGATGTGCTTAGAAGTCAAAGTGTCTCACCAAAAGAAATTGTATGATAAGGGGTCTGGGAATGAGGGAGAATTAATCTTGTTTTCTTATGAAGTGCTGTGACTATGATTAACTTGGAGTCTCAAACACACCTGCAAGGCCATGTTATTCTCAGTCCAGGCCGATGTTTGCATGCTCATATTATGACTGTATATGGTATCCAGCAGATGTTTTCTTGTGATTGTATGACTGACGATGTATAAAAGCCTCTGGATTGTTTTTCATTTTTAGTGCTGGATTTTCTGTTAAAGGTATGCACTCCTGCAGTAAAGAGCTCATATGAGGAATATTCTTGTGTCATGAATCTTATTTGAGGTAACGAACTGACATACGATCACTCTGAGTTTCCAGATTCTGACATACTTGGTGCCGGTGACCCGGATGGGCGACATCTAGACGGCGGCTAGCAACGCGCTCTCCGGGTTGAAAACCCATGCGCATGGTCTGACTGCATACAGTCAGTATTGGACTCCCCATTGAGGAAATCTGGACAGCACAGGACTCTAGACGTCGTCTAGTGAAGCCCATCCTCGATATAAAGAAAGAAAGTAAGTGACGTCTTTTTTATTATTAAAGAGAAAAGTATATAGTATATACTATATGTGCGTTAGAAGATCCTCCAAATCCAGCCTTGAGTGAGTAATGTAAAATAGAAAGTATTCTTAAATATGTTACAAGAACCTCCGAATCCAACTACGAGTGACTAACGCGATAAGTAAATGAAGTGCGCAGAAGTAGTTGCAACGAGATAAAAAGTTTTGGTTGGGTTGAAATCCCCGGTCTGGGACAAAAATAAGGTTGGGTTGAAATTCCCGAGTTTGGAACTAAAAATAGAATATCAGGTCGTGTTTGTGACGTAATGGTAGTGTGACGGCGTTTCACACTTTTCCTGGTAAAACATTTTAATTCTTGTGGAATTACCAAGGGTTTAAAAAAATAATAAAAAATCACAAAAAAAAGGGAAAAATGGGTAACTGTGTGGGGAAGAAAGAGAATAAGCGAAAAACTAAACAGCAGAAAAGAGAACAGAACAGAACTGCGTCGAACAGTTAAAAATTACAATGACCGGTTAAAAGAAAAAGATCAGATAAAGGATCCTGAAAAATATTTAAACAAATGGGAAAAGGACTATTCCTTCAAACCCACACTGGATGTGGATGAGTGCGCAGTCTTAGCGTCGACGGTAAAATTTGTAACCAAAGGAAATAAGAGAAAGCCGAATTCGGAACTTCAATGTGCAAATCTTTGGATGGCAGCAGCTGTAGATGCCCGAATAAAAGCCAACCAAGGGTGCAAAGAAGAGTAAGAAAAGGTGGAAATTTATGTGAATGAGGAGTTTGGTGATGGCATGTATGAGGCTGAAATGCCCCGAGGTGGAGCACGCCCGGGGGGGGGGCGAAGGCAATGGGACGCAGAACCTGACTGGGTGTATGATCAGAATGCTTGTTTCAGGTGTGGCCAGCTTGGTCACTGGGCCCGTAGCTGCAATAGGGGTGGATTCAGAGGAAGAGGACGTGGTACAGGCAGGAGAAGGTTTCAAAACATTCAGAGAGGTGGTTTTCAACAAGGCAGAGGAGAGGAGTATCAAGGTGATCATGAGAATGACCAAAGACAAAGACCCTCAGGGGATCAAAGACCTGCAGACGGGACAGCATGACTAACCGACATAGACAGACTCTCTCCCAAGGACAAGCAGACAGTACTTGACCAACAAAAAAGACTATCTGAGGTGTTGACTCAACCTAATGAGACCCCTAATGAGACCCTGGACCTGACTATGTACAGCAGCGCACTGTCTGCTCCCATAATATGGTTACTGGTGAATGGAAAGGAGGTTGAATTTCTTTGTGACACAGGAGCCACACGCACTACTGTTCATAAAATCCCCAACAGTGCTAGGTTCACTGGAAGGGCAATAAGGGTCCAAAATGCGGGAGGGAGCACAACCACAGAAAGCCTGTATGGCCCAGTCACTTTAACAGATAAGGAGACAGGGAACTCCTGTGTGTCTGATGTTGTGGTTGCCCCCTCCTGCCCATTGAACCTGCTGGGAAGGGATGTGCTATTCAGACTTGACATTACATTGGGTCCAGATTTAAAGAAGGATGACTACACAGTTTTGAGAAATGCTCAGACATTTCTTACAAATGAGGATGAATTGGATGACCAAGGATGTGGTACCCTATTTGGCCTTGATTTGTCTGACAGCAGCACAGCCGTAACTGCCCTCCGTACGGAGAGCGTGACTGCTATGTCTGCTCTGCTGCCAGAAGATATAGTTCTGAACTTGGTGGGACCACAACTGCTGCATGTTACCATGAAATACATCCGCTGCAATGAGCCTTTTGACTCACCATTGGCTGATAAGTTGCAAAAATTTTGTGGTATAAATGTATGTACTGAAAACCTGATTTTTGATGCTCAAGGGATGGCAGCAGGGTCATTAAAACTGCCCCCAGAGGTTTTTTCCTTGCATTGCATGCCCACTCCACCTCATGTGTCTCTGTGGAGCCCAGAAAATTATTTTTGGGCTGATTGTGGGAAAATGATTCAAAAGGCAAACTGTGTTACTGATTGGGAAAACACCACAGAGCAAAGGGTGCAGTGTTCACCTTCCACAGGCCTTTTTAAAGTTCCTCTCAGGGTCATGATGACCCTTCATTTTGAGATCCATTATGCCTGTGGGACTGAATGTCCACCTGATGCTCTGGGAATAACATATGCACCAACATACACTGTCTCAATGTGAGAAGAACTAACCGCTTTATCTGAGGGTTTATGGGCTAGAAGCCCTTCAGATGTGGGTCTTCTGAAAAATGCTACTCCTGTAATTGTAAAATCTAATGGGAGAGGATTTCCATATAAAAAAAACAATACCCACTAAAATCTGAGGCACTTGAAGGCATCAAACCTATCATTGCTGATCTCTTACAGAGTGGAGTAATAATCCCATGTCAGAACTCACCAGTGAATACCCCACTATTCCCTGTTAAGAAGTCTCCACCTAGCGTCGCTTGGAGGCTAGTGCAGGACCTTCAAGCAGTGAATGCTGCAATCATTCCCCGCCCTCCATCCGTCCCAGACCCTCATACACTACTAAATGCTGTGGGGCATGATTCATCAGTTTTTTCAGTTATAGATCTCAGTAATGCATATTTCACTATCCCTGTTCACAAAGACAGTCAGTTCTGGTTTGCATTCACATTTGATGGCAAGAGATAAACCTACACCCCATTACCCCAAGGCTACTGTGAAAGTCCAACTATTTTCTCTCAAGAAATGGCATCTTTAATAGCTAGATTTGATCCACCTACAGGTTCTAAAATATTGCTTTATGTGGATGATATCCTGGTGGCATCTACCAATGAGGATCAATGCAAACAGGATACTGTTGCAATTTTTGTATCAAAATGGTCTGAAATGTAGCAGAAATAAACTGCAATTTTGTAAACCTAACGTTAAGTTTCTTGGACATACATTCACAGCTGATGGGAAAAAAATGGAAAAAGATAGGATACAAACCATTCAAAATATACCCACACCACAAACTAAAAAAGAGCTAATGTCTCTGTTGGGCACCCTGAATTACTGCCGGCAGTGGATACCAAATTACTCCCAATACACTGCCCCACTGTATGCACTTCTTCAGGGTCCTCATGGGAACTTACATGAAAAGGTAGAATTGTCTCCAGAGCACATGGAATTGATCTCTACTCTCAAGAACACGCTGTCATCAATATGTGCCTTACAAATTCCAAATTACGAAGAACCATTTCACCTGTTTTGTGATGCTGTTAATGGACACATGTCAGCAGTTTTGACACAGATTCATGCAGGACAATACAAACCATTGTCCTATTATTCACGAAAGCTTGACTCTGTGGCGGCTGGGCTACACCCATGTATGCAAACAGTAGCCGCAGTTGCTGATGCAATAAATGCTGTTCTTGACGTAGTGTTATATCATCCTTTAACTGTGCATGTGCCTCATGCAGTTGAAGCTTTGCTTTCTGAAAATGGTCATACAATGCTCTCTAACGCCAGATGCTTAAGGTACACAATTACCTTGTTGTCACAGCCACATCTTACATTCATCAGATGCACAACATTGAATTCTGCTACATTGCTTCCCTCTGGTGGCAATACACCAGAATCTTTAGACCATGACTGTGTTCAACAATCACTGAGGGAATTTCTCCCCAGACCAGATCTCTCTCAGACTGTAAAACACGATTCTCTTTGGCTGTTCACTGATGGCTCATCAGTTAAATTACCAACTGGCAGCACGTCAACTGCATATTCTGTCACCACATTGACAGAAATTCTGATTGTAAAAAATGTACCTCAACCAGCATCTGCTCAAAGGGCAGAACTTTTGGCTCTCATCGCAGCTTTAAAATAGTCTAAGGATTTAAATGTCACCATTTGTACTGACAGCAAGTTTGCCTTTAATGCAGCACACTCACACACTGCTTTATGGAATATTAGAGGGTTTGTAACATCTACCGGAAAACCAGTCCAACATTCTGATCTTTTGAAAGAGCTGACTCATGTTCTAACGCTGCCTAAATCACTATCAATTGTTCATTGTCCTGCACACACACGAGGAGCTGATTTACTAACCAGGGGAAATGCATTGGCTGACCATGCTGCCCGCCGTGCCGCTGAAGGCCGCACGGAGTCAGCGTTGTTACAAAAGTGTAATGCATATGACCTGGACATTTTGCATGACGCACAAGAAAAAATGACACTTCCACCAGATGCTATTTTGAATGACAAGAAGATTTATTGCACTAATGATGACAAAATTATCCTCCCGTCCTCGTTATACTGCTGGGTGGCGCTCTCGATTCATGGCTTTTGCCATGTATCGACAGGAGGGATAATTGCCCAAGCCAAAAAATATTTTTTCTGTCCTGGAATACAAAAAGAGGTAAAAAAAAGTTTGCAGTCAATGCACGGTGTGCATACAAAACAATGCTCAAGGTGCAATGAGAACAAGGCAAGGAAGTTTCCCACCACCAAAGACACCTTTTTCTCAATGGTGCATGGATTTTATAGAGCTATCAAAGGTGGGCCAGCTCCAATATTGTCTTGTCCTCGTTGACACTTTCACAAAGTGGACAAAAATTCACCCCACTGCTAAAGCAGATGCAAAGTTTGTTTGTAAAGTGTTACAGAATAATGTTTTTTCCAACCTTTGGAATACCAGAGATTATTTATGCTGACAATGGCACACACTTTACAGCTCAAATAGTTAAAGATTTGGCTAAAAGCACCAGCACGCGCCTGAAGTTTCTTACAGCTTACCACCCACAGAGTGCTGGATTAGTAGAAAGAAAAAATGGTACAATCAAACAGATGCTGGCAAAAACCACACATGGAAAGGGTACTACGTGGCCAGAAGCCCTGAAATTAGTCAAGCTGACCATTAACTCTATACCAGATCCCAAGACAGGATTATCACCCTTTGAATGAGCTTTTCACCACCCTTACGTATTACCTGTCCTCTCACCACTAACCACGCCTAACAAATACACAGATTTTGGTGCATATCTTAGAGAATGTTTGGAAAAGAGGGAGTATATTGATTCTGTCCGAGCTCTCTCTGCTCCACAGGAGGAAGCGGATAACCCGTTACAACCTGGAGACTATGTCTTCATAAAGAACCACCATCGACTGGACTGGAACTCAGTAAGATGGCTCGGACCGTTCCAAGTGTTGTTAATTACCCCCACTGCCATACGTATTGCTGAACGACCATCTTGGATTCACCTTTCACACGTCAAAAGACTACAGGTGCCTGTAAGTGAACTAACTAGTTTCCCTGCGTAAGTCCAGTTACAAAGGGGGCTTGTCCTTTTAAGGACAAAGCCGTCTCAAACCTGGTGAAGATAGGGGCCCGGATGGGTACTCTCTCAGGTGGAGGCATGGCACCAAAGGTACTGATGACTCTGTGTTCCGTACTTTTCATAACGGTGGGGTGGGGGACCATTTCTGATTCCAGGACAAGGAGCCCACAAAACATGGACAGTGGACACTGTAGTGATACAGAATGGTCAGTGAATGTATCATGCGCGCATGCGCATAAGTGTGTGGAGAGTCTACAAATAAATGAAATGAACCTCCGCTCCACTCTCGAGGTCCCTTTATTATATATTTCGTTAAGTACACAGTACAATACATGGTGTCAGAAGTCGGCGACCCGTCTCTAATATGAAGACAGAAGCTTTAAAAAGCATGTAAGTGACGTTTCCTTCCAGTTGGGCTGTACAGAGGAAAAAAAGTTTTTAAGTTCACGAGCTGAACTAGCAAGCATTCCAAGCTAGCGAGAACGTGACGAAGACGTCGGAAGGTAATGGATACGTTATTTTCCATAAGCCCGCCCGAGGCATTTGACTTCAGGGACGTCGCTAGTTGGCCAAATTGGATCAGACGTTTTGAAAGATTCCGCATAGCTGCCGGACTTGACCAGAAGAGTCAAGAGTATCAAGTGAACTCGCTAATATACATTATGGGAGACTCGGCAGATGATGTGCTTAACACTTTAGCACTGGCTGAAGCGGACAAGAAAGACTACGAGAAAGTAAGAGACGCTTTTGAAAAACATTTCATCTGTGAACGTAACGTGATATACGAGAGGGCCAAGTTTAACAAACGCTGCCAGGAGCCTGGTGAATCAGCCGAGGCGTTCATCACAGCCGTCCACAAGCTAGCTGAGTATTGTCAGTATGGAATCCTCAAAGAGGAGATGATAAGAGATCGCTTAGTCGTGAGTATTAAAGACCACATGCTTTCAGAGAAGTTACAGCTCGACTCAAAGCTAACTCTAACGAAAGCAATGACGAAAATTCACCAAAACGAGGAAATTAAAAAGCAACAAACCACACTGAGACAGACTAGCATGGTTGGTGTTGAAGGAGCTAATATGGATGCAGTTAGGTTCAAGCAAAAACAAAAATCGGGTCAACAAGGAAACAAAACAAATCACAGACCAGGTCAGACAAATGCAAAAGACAGATGTGGCAGGTGTGGAAAAGCACATGGAAATTCATTTAAATAATGTCCTGCTCGCAATGCAGACTGCAAGAAATGTCAGAAAAAGGGGCATTTTGTTGCTTTGTGTAAAACAAAAATGAGAGTGGAGGAACTTCAGCAGAAGGACATGAGTGAAAGTTTGGAGACTTTGTTTTTGGGCACAATGACTACGGCACCTCCACCTAATTCTGCGTGGAAGAAGTCGATTGGAGTAAATGGCCAGCAGGTAGTGTTCAAGCTCGACACCGGCGCTGCAGTGACAGCCATCCCAAAACACATGTACTCTGAAAAGCTGCACGGGAAACTTTCACCACCAAGCAAAAAACTGTGTGGACCAAGCAATGTTCCTATCGCAGTACAGGGATGCTTTACCGCCGACATGAGCTACAAGGGCTCTGTTGTGAAGCAGCAGGTGTATGTTGTCCCAGGGTTAGCTACTCCACTACTTGGCTTGCCAGCCATACAAGACCTCAGCTTGCTTAGTCAAGTAGATGCCATTGCAACAGAGAATGCTTATGTGAAGCAATATCCCAGAGTGTTTACTGGTTTAGGGAAGCTAGAGGGTGAATATAGGATTAAATTGAAAGAGAATGCCACTCCATTTGCCCTAGCGGTGCCACGCCGCTTGCCTCTGCCATTAAGAGGGAAAGTTCAAGAGGAGCTGAATAGGATGGAGGCAATGGGAGTTATTTCACCCATTGAAGATGCAACTGAGTGGTGCTCCGGAATGGTCATAGTACCAAAGCCAAACGGAAAAATCCGTATATGTGTCGACCTCACCCACCTAAATGAGAACGTGTGCAGAGAAAGACACATCCTCCCTGCAGTCGATGAGACGCTCGCTAAACTAGCCGGAGCTAGAATTTTTTCAAAGCTAAATGCCACTGCAGGTTTTTGGCAAATCCCTTTGCATAGGGAATCGTCCCCACTCACCACCTTCATCACGCCATTCGGACGTTTTTGTTTCAACCGACTTCCTTTTGGAATATCCTCAGCACCAGAGCATTTCCAGAAGCGCTTGATACAAATGCTGGATGGCCTGGAAGGAACGGTCTGTCATGCAGATGACATCTTGGTGTTTGGAGCCACACCACAGGAACATGATGAAAGGCTGCATCGAGTGCTGCAACGCCTACAGCAGCGAGGCCTCACCCTGAACGACAAGTGCCAGTTTGCAGTGACTGAGGTGAAATTTCTTGGGCATATCGTCAGCGGAGAGGGAATACGGCCAGATCCCGACAAGATCAGGGCCATTGCAGCCATGCCACCACCCAAGGACGTGGCAGACGTCAAAAGATTCATGGGGATGGCGAATTACTTGGGAAAGTCTTCCCCAAACATTGCAGAGATCACAGGACCGATCAGGGACCTTCTGAAAGCTGATAACATGTGGACATGGGGGCCAGCTCAACAGACAGCCTTCGCAAAGGTGAAAGAAGAGCTCAGCTCATCGGCTGTACTTGCTCCATACTGCACGGACAGGCCGACTAGGGTGTCAGCAGATGCATCCTCCTACAGACTGGGGGGTGTTTTGTCACAACTTCAACCTTCAGGAGAGTGGAGGCCAGTGGCCTTTATTTCCCGCAGTATGACAGAAACTGAGCGTAGATATGCCCAAATTGAAAAAGAGGCCTTAGCCATCACGTGGGCGTGTGAACGGTTCCAAACTTACCTCCTGGGCCTACACTTTGAGGTCAGAACAGACCACAAACCCTTGATAAGTCTCCTCAGCACAAGAGCACTTGATGACATTCCCCCTCGTGTGTTGCGATTCAGATTGAGACTCCTGCGGTTCACATACACCATTGTGCATGTTCTGGGAAAAAATCTCATAGCAGCAGATGCTCTTTCAAGAGCTCCCCTTCAAGGTGCAACAACAGAGGAGGATCTCGTGCTCCAGAGTGACGTGAGAGATCACATCAACGAAGTCATTCAGCAACTGCCTGCATCGCAAGAGAAACTGATGCAGATTAGGCGAGCTCAGGAAGAGGATCCAGTACGTGCGCAGCTGTCTTCTCTGATCCGCACAGGTTGGGACAGACTGAGTTCAGTTCTGCAGCTGAAGTCCTATTGGCAGTACCGAAATGACTTGTTGATGGCTGATGGTCTCCTGATGAAAGGGAAAAGAATAGTGATTCCAGCAAGCATGCAACCAAACATTTTGGAAACGCTTCATCAGGGCCACCAGGGAATGGTGAAGTGTATGGCGAGGGCTCATGAAGCAGTATGGTGGCCAGGTCTGACACGTCAGATAAAAGAAAAGGTACGCCAGTGTGAAGTTTGTGCTAAGGAATGTCACAATGCACCAGAACCTCTCCTGACCACACCCTTGCCATCACGCCCATGGCAAAAGCTAGCCGCCGACCTGTTTGAATGGAAGAAAGGTCATTACTTGGTGGTCATTGACTACTACTCCCGATTCATTGAGGTTGCTAACGTCACAAGCACTCTAGCGTCAGCTGTGATTCTTAAAATGAAAGCCATCTTCAACCGTCATGGAGTGCCTGACACACTCATCACTGACAACGGCCCACAGTTTGCAGCAGCAGAGTTTGCTGCAGATTACAAATTCCAGCATCTCACCAGTAGCCCCCGTTACCCCCAAAGCAACGGAGAAGCAGAACGTGCTGTTAGAACCGTGAAGGCCCTGTTGCAGAAGAATGAGGACCCTCACAAAGCGCTGATGGCATACAGAGCGACCCCTCTCGCTCATGGGGCATCGCCCGCGCAGCTCCTAATGGGGCGCAACATCCAGACACCTCTCCCAGTGTGTCCAAGCACCCTCACACCAGCTTGGCCGGACTTGAGAGCTTTTGAGCTGAAAGACAAAGAGCTTAAAAGAAAACAGGCTGAGGGATATCACACACGGCACAGAGCACAGGAGAAGAAATCGCTCCAGCCAGGCCAGAGAGTCTGGATCAAGAACGAACCACGCACTGGAGTAGTTTCCGGATCAGCTGGGACACTGAGGTCCTACGTCGTGGACACTTCGAAAGGCTATCTCAGAAGAAACCGCTCTCATTTGAGAGTTGTGCCTTCACCATCGACCACCCCAGATCCGGGCATACGCACCAGAGTGGGCAGAGCGGTCAAGCCAGTCAAAAGACTGAATTTGTAGTATAGTGTTGTGTGTATACATGGAGCAGAATAAACCTCCATACCACAACAGAGAGGATCAGGTAGTCCACCCTGCCTCTCAGTTAAGTTCTTATGTGTTATGTTTGAATGTTGCAGTATTGTGGAAAAAAAAAAAGGAGGGGACAAGAATGAGATGAACAATGAGATACAGAAGGGGTACATTCATAGTTTATTTTGAAGATTTATGTTTAGTCTTAAGTTAATGTGACAATAGTACCCCCTACCTGAGTTAAGTAAAACCAGCAGTAAGTAAAATAAGTAGTATCAGCTTGAAAAGAGATAATTCGTGATTTTTGTAAACAGCTGGGAAACATTGGTTTAAAAGGGGGAGATGTAGTGATACAGAATGGTCAGTGAATGTATCATGCGCGCATGCGCATAAGTGTGTGGAGAGTCTACAAATAAATGAAGTGAACCTCCGCTCCGCTCTCGAGGTCCCTTTATTATATATTTCGTTAAGTACACAGTACAATACAGACACTACTTGGACTATACGCATAACCTGTGGTACCAAACAATGGTGGTTTCGGTGAGAGGACTGGGAATCAATACTTCTCATCTGTTCGCCTACCGGAGCAACAGGCGTACAGAGGATGCGGTTTCTACAGCGCTGCACTATGTACTGTCACACCTGGATGACAAGAACACCTACGCAAGAATGCCGTTTGTTGACTTCAGCTCAGCATTCAACACAGTTATCCCCTCCAAGTTGCTCACTAAACTTGGGGACCTGGGAATCAGTACCTCCACCTGCAACTGGATCATGGATTTTCTGACCAACAGACCCCAGCATGTTAGGTCAGGCCCCAACCGTTCTTCCGTCATCACACTCAACACTGGTGTACCACAGGGCTGTGTGCTCAGCCCATTCCTCTACTCCCTCTACACCCATGACTGCAGGCCTATGTATGGATCCAATTCCATCATAAAGTTCGCAGATGACACCACGGTGATTGGACTCACCAGGGACAACGACGAGTCATATTACAGGGCAGAGGTTGAGCACTTGGCTACTTGGTGCGCTGACAATAACCTGCTCCTTAACACCAGCAAAACCAAGGAGCTCATAGTGGACTACAGGAAGGAGAGGGAAGAGACACATGACCCCATCCATATCAATGGCATAGCTGTTGAACGTGTCCCCAGCTTCAAATTCCTGGGGACCCACATCTCGGAGGACCTGTCCTGGTCAGTTAACACCACCAGCCTGATCAAGAAGGCCCATCAGCGCCTCTTCTTCTTGAGGACACTGAAGAAGAACCATCTGTCAACTGACATCCTGGGCAACTTCTACCGCTGCGTGATAGAGAGCACCCTGACCAACTGTATCACAGTCTGGTATGGGAGCTGCTCTGTCGCTGACCACAAGGCGCTGCAGCGGGTAGTGAAAACCGCCCAACGCATCACAGGGACTCCACTTCCAGTTATAGAGGACGTCTACAGGAAAAGATGTCTGCGCCGGGCACGCAGCATTCTTAGGGACTCCAACCATCCTGCTCATGGACTGTTCCAGCTTCTCCCCTCCAGAAGACGTTTCAGAAGCCTTCGGACTAGAACCAGCAGGTTTAGGAACAGTTTCTTTCCAACAGCTGTCACGTTATTGAACTTAGTTCCCCGCTGACTCTCTTACCATCATCTCTTACCATCCTCACCTGTACATAACTGCATAACTACATAACTACATCTAACTTATTGCACATTATTTGCACATAACAGTACTCTTAACTTTCTGCACTGCTGCATATATTTGCATATATTTGCTTAAATTGCACATACTGTTAATTACCGTATATACTGCACTGCTGTCCTTTGCACTTCTGATTGGATGCTAAACTGTGTTTCGTTACCTTGTATTCATACATGTGTAATAACAATAAAGTTGAATCTAATCTAATCTAATCTTCTCGTTATGTGTGTTCATTGCTACCCCATTCACACAAGACTGCAATCCCCATGATCCCTGTTCCGCTGAGCGAGGAGGAGACAGCCGGAGTGACAATAGCGATGACCTCTCGTCTCAATCTGCTTAATTCAAGTAATGATGTTAGACATTGGTTGGTAAGAAATTTGTCTGAAGGGTATCTGAATAAATTGAATGTCACTGTTACTGATTACACTGGGTCTAAGATAAGAATATTCAATACTACTGGAATTGGAAAGTCTTTGCTTGTCGTTAGAAAGCCCTTGATGAAGGTAAATCCTACACTGTTTACTTCGCCAATCTGTTTTCATAAAACTTGTAATGAAAATAATTTCAATCTAGGTTTTTCACCAAGATGTAATGATGTAAAGGAGGCAACCTGTGGAGTAAGATACCATGATTCTGTTTGTAGTAATGCATTTCATCTTCCTTATCTTGCTGCTGGAAATTTTACCTTAAAAAGCAAGGATTGTACTGCTAAATGTAGTGATAATCCTAACGTTCTGTGGCCAAATGATGATGGATATGGATGTTTAGAGAACCATGTCTGGGTTTGTGGATCTAATGTTTATTCATTACTTCCTCCAGGGTGGTGTGGCAGATGCTATATGGCTATTTTGATCCCACACATTAGCATAAGTTCAAATCTCACACATAAAATGAAAATATCATACTGCGGCGGCATGCAAAAATAAGCAGCGATGCTGTGGTTTTAAGGAAGTTTTATTAAATCATACCGCCGTCACGGGATCCCCGCTCCGGTGCGTAGTGTGAGCAGCCCGGAGCGGGATCCCAAGGCTTTCAGAGAAGGAGAGGCGGACACTGTGTGTCTACCAGTTGCAGGATCAGAGTGAGAGAGAGAGCGTTACAGAGTTGCAGCTTAAATACTTGACCATAACAATACATCAAAGGAACATACCCCACAGTTAGTATGATCAAAGGGATAACAGAACAGGCAGGAGATATTTGCATTTGTGAGACATACATCACAATGGGCAGATTAGCTAGATCTCGCTCCAAGTGCAGGACAAAGAGGCTAACAGGCACATCTACATATTGATCTGAGTCTCTAGGTCACAGTGAGGACAGGATGCATGGGTACAATGGATGAAAGGCAATCATTAACATCACAGAGGTGAGACAGAAGAAACGCGTCTACCTGTAGACATTAATACACCAAAGCACATCTACATATGTAAGATGCTCAGAAAAAGCACAGTAAGGACAAGCCGTATGAACACTATACAGAATGGCGCATTACATCACAATACATGCATGTTTGCATCACAAATACATGAATGGCACATTGCATCTCAGTAGTGCAGCAGGGAAAAACAGAGACAAGAGGGCTGAGTGTCCTTAGTCTGTTGTGGGGTTAAAACAACCGCCACACGCTCCCCCCCAGAGGACGCGGCAGGGGGCCGCGACCTCGATAATCTATCTGTGTGAGCGAGCTGTGGGAGAAGCTCGCTGCAGGCGGAGGGGGAGGGAGGGGAGGGGTAGTAAGTGCCGGCAGGAGCTGTGAAATCGTCCTGAGCCGCGCAAAAATTGCTTGCTGCTCCGCGACGTCGAGGGGTTGTCCCGTTGCACGTGCGGAGATCACACGAAGAAAAATTAGTCTCTGACTCCTCTCGTGGCCATGAAGAAAAGCAGGAGCGGCTGTAAGAAAAAAGTAAACAAAGCAGAGGGACTGTTGGCTTTGGGTGCTGAAGCAACCCCAAAGCCCCCGGGAACAGCTGACGGCTGAAATCCCTTTGTGCCGTGGCTAAGACCATTAAAAAATCCAGTGGCGAGCTGCGTGCTTGCTTCAGGTGAACGAGCAGCCCTGAAGGTTCTGTGAGCAGCGGCGGAGGACGATGGCGGTCTTTGGCGTGGCTGAGACTGTTAACAAATCCTTCGAGCGTGCTGCATGCGTGCCTCAGGTGAGCGAGCAGCCCTGAAGGGCAGCGGCGAAGGAGGAAGGCAGTCTGTGGAGCCGTTACTTGTCCCGTGCGTGATGCGCCGTCCTTGTAACTCCCCGATGCGTGCGCGGGGGTTCTGTGCGTGGGTGGGCCGCTGGAGTGGCGAGTCAGGGTGCAGAAACTTGGTGGAGGTCGGCGCAGACGGCGCCGATGAAAATCCAGGTTGAGCTGTTGCGTCGTTCGGTCGTGGTGCATTGGAGCGGTGTGAGGAAGTAGGCGATCTCTGTCCCTCGGGCTCATGGAGACGTGTTGGAGCGGTGCGAGGCAATAGACGATCTTTGTGCCTCGGGCTCGTGGAGATGCGTTGGAGCGGTGCGAGGCAGTAGACGATCTTTGTGCCCCGAGCTCGTGCAGCTGCGTTGGAGCGGTGAGAGGGAGGAGACGATCGTTGTCGCTCGTGCGGCCATGGTGCGTTCGGTTCCACGTGCTGCGCTCTCCGTCGGCCCTGGAGGTTGCCGTTGTGGAGAGAGGACGAGGTGCGTGCGCTCTCTGTGAGAGCGGCCGGTCCAGCGTGGATGTGCAGATCTCAGGCGTGCAGATCTCACCGTGAAGCGTGAAGCGGTCACCAGTGTCGCGGTCCAGACCAGAAGTTGCTTTGCACAAAGTGTGTGCTTTCAAGCGGGGTCACCAGAGCGGCGGCATGCAAAAATAAGCAGTGATGCTGTGGTTTTAAGGAAGTTTTATTAAATCATACCGCCGTCACGGGATCCCCGCTCCGGTGCGTAGTGTGAGCAGCCCGGAGCGGGATCCCAAGGCTCTCAGAGAAGGAGAGGCGGACACTGTGTGTCTACCAGTTGCAGGATCAGAGTGAGAGAGAGAGCGTTACAGAGTTGCAGCTTAAATACTTGACCATAACAATACATCAAAGGAACATACCCCACAGTTAGTATGATCAAAGGGATAACAGAACAGGCAGGAGATATTTGCATTTGTGAGACATACATCACAATGGGCAGATTAGCTAGACCTCGCTCCAAGTGCAGGACAAAGAGGCTAACAGGCACATCTACATATTGATCTGAGTCTCTAGGTCACAGTGAGGACAGGACGCATGGGTACAATGGATGAAAGGCAATCATTAACATCACAGAGGTGAGACAGAAGAAACGCGTCTACCTGTAGACATTAATACACCAAAGCACATCTACATATGTAAGATGCTCAGAAAAAGCACAGTAAGGACAAGCCGTATGAACACTATACAGAATGGCGCATTACATCACAATACATGCATGTTTGCATCACAAATACATGAATGGCACATTGCATCTCAGTAGTGCAGCAGGGAAAAACAGAGACAAGAGGGCTGAGTGTCCTTAGTCTGTTGTGGGGTTAAAACAACCGCCACAATACTCCCATTATTACCATCCTGACCAGACTGAAATTCACATCAGGGCACAGAGAAGTACGACCGCAGACATGCAACAACTAGTAGGTAGGCTGTCTGGAAAACAAAGGATTAGTGATTTCAAAGTTGTAATGGGTACTCTTTTTCCAATGTATGGCAGTTACCTGGCTACATATCACATAAATGCATTAGCATGGACAATGGAAAATCTAACTGTTTTAATGGAACAAGGTTTCACAGCTTTAAATGAAGAACAGAAATTCTCAAGAATGATGACGTTGCAAACTAGAATGGCTTTGGATTTAACATTAGCTGCACAAGGAGGAGTGTGTCACATTATTGGCCAAGAGTGCTGCACATACATCCCGGATTTAAATCAGAATCTCTCTCACGTTATTAGCCATTTAAATGATATTTTGCACTTACAACATACTTTGGATGAAGATAAGGGTTGGAGTCCCTGGGCTTGGTTTCAAAGTGGAACTTGGTGGCAAATTCTTTTGAAGTGGTTAACCCCATTGATTGTGATATTGGTCTTATTCAGTGTGCTCTTCATGTGTGTTATTCCCTGCATGAGATCTATGATTACACAAGCCATTGCTCATCATACTTTTCTGTTGCAAACTGCTATGCTGAAACTTGAGTGTAAAGGACAACATGCAGCTCTTTCAAAAACTGATGATGACTGTGATCACAAAGAGGACTGTGAGGATTGTGAGTAATCTCCTGTGTAATTGGAATATAATGCAAATGACGGGCATGTAGAAAATCGAGAGAAGTTACATGTTTCTGATGAATAAAGGCATCCCTAAATAAAAACTGTGATAAAATGATAAAACAGGAGGGAAATGTCAGAAAATTGTACATACATGTTTATCATTTTATAATCATCATTATCATTATCCTTTCATAACCATCTTATATGATTAAAATGTATATTGCATGCATTTTCTATGGGTTATAGCACACTGTATTATTTCTGGGTAAACAGTGGACCTACTGAGTGTCCTTCACTGAGATGTGCTTAGAAGTCAAAGTGTCTCACCAAAAGAAATTGTATGATAAGGGGTGTGGGAATGAGGGAGAATTAATCTTGTTTTCTTATGAAGTGCTGTGACTATGATTAACTTGGAGTCTCGAACACACCTGCAAGGCCATGTTATTCTCAGTCCAGGCCGATGTTTGCATGCTCATATTATGACTGTATATGGTATCCAGCAGATATTTTCTTGTGATTGTATGACTGACGATGTATAAAAGCCTCTGGATTGTTTTTCATTTTTAGTGCTGGATTTTCTGTTAAAGGTATGCACTCCTGCAGTAAAGAGCTCATATGAGGAATATTCTTGTGTCATGAATCTTATTTGAGGTAACGAACTGACATACGATCACTCTGAGTTTCCAGATTCTGACAGGAAGTGCACGGGCTGATTGTTAACCCAGCGAAGTGTCTGTCTGTGCAGCCGGTCATCAACTTTTTGGGCCACCACATCTCACCAGATGGTGCGATCCCACTGCTGGATAAAGTGCACGCGTTGTCGGATTTTCCGCATCCACAGACCGTGAGGGCGCTGCAGGAATTTTTGGGGATGGTTAATTTTTACAACTGTTTTCTTCCCTGGGCAGCACAGCTGCTGCAACTGCTGTATGGCACGCTCAAACAGCAGCGGGCTCAGGTTTTCACAAACGTCAAAAGGGCGCTCACTAACACAGCTTTGCTGGTCCACCCAGCCCCGTCAGCGTGGATAGTGCTCACCACAGATGCATCTGACATCGCAGTAGGAACCATAGTGGAACAGTATGTCTCCAGTTCGTGGCAGCCCCTTGCCTTCTTCAGCCGTACTTTGCGCAACAACAAGCGTAAGTATAGCGCTTTCGACAGGAAGTTGTTGGCTCTCCACCTCACTACGCGTCATTTTCAGTTCTGGCTTGAGGGTTACGAGTTTACCGCATTTGTCGATCATAAACCACTGACCAACGCAATGTCCAAAGTCTCAGAACTGTGGTCAGCTCGGCAACAACAGCACTTGGCCGCAATTTCGGAGTTCACGACTGACATCCAACATGTAGCCGGTAAATTGAACATTGTGGCAGACTGCTTGTCATGTGTGCTGGTCTCTCTGGTATACATGGGCATCGATTTTTCTGCAATGGCCGTCGACCAAACCGGGGACACAGACATGCGCGTTCCAGTCCGCAGCTACTGAGTTAAAACTCGAGAGCAGGGTGGTACATCCCCCGCTCTGCAACATCTCCACCGGCTGCACCCACCCCGTGGTTCCGAGCTCTTGGCGCCGCCACGTTTTTGAGTCCGTCCACTCCCTTTCACATCCCGGCGTGCGAGCCTCGGTGGGGTCCCTCGTGGGGTCCAAATTCATCTGGCCTCACTTATGCAGGGATGTGAAAAAATGGACTGCAGCGTACGTCGCGTGCCAACGGGCTAAGGTGTACAAGCACACCAAAGCCCCCCTCAAGCCTTTTCAAATTCCAGCCAGGAGGTTCGACCACGTACACATGGATTTAGTTCTGCCGTCACAGGGGTTCACACATCTTTTAACAATCGTGGACCGCACTGCGCGTTGGCCAGAGGTGGTTTCGCTGAGTTCCACCACATCTGCTGAGGTAGCCCAGCCGTTTTTGTCAGCTTGGGTCGCACAGTTCGGATCTCCGTCGGACATCACTTCCGACAGGGGTCCGCAATTTGTTTTGGAACTTTGGTCCGCGATGGCTGACAGCCTGGGGGGTCAAAATCCACCGCACCACCGTGTACAACCCATAGGCTAACGGTTTGTGCGAGCACTTTCACGGGTCACTTAAAGCAGTGCTCAGAGCCTCGCTAACGGATGCAAATTAAGTTGACCAACTGCCTTGGGTCCTATTGGGGTTGTGCTCCGCATCTAAGGAAGATTTGGCAGCTTCCCTGACAGAACTCATTTTTTCTCAGCCATTGCGGATCCCAGGAGAATTTTTGCCAGACAGCCCTGCGCCCAGTACTGATCCGCCCACACATCTTTTTTCCGGTACAGGGGCTGCCAATGTTCCGGGCCCGGTGCACCATTGTTTTCCCCGTACTTTTGTTCCAAAGTGCTTAGAGAACGCCAAATTCATTTTCGTCAGGCATGACGCCCACAGAACCCCGCTGCATCCACCGTACAATGGCCCGTTCAGAGTGTTAGAAACTGGGGAGAAACATTTTGACTTAGACTTGGGGGGGGGGGGGGTAAGGAAACTGTCTGCATAGACAGGCTGAAGCCCACTTACAGTATGTGTTAGCAGACTAATAATAATAATAATAATAATAATAGGTTTATTTATAGAGCACCTTTCACAGACAGAGTCACAAAGTGCTTAACATGGTAAAAAAAAAATAAAAACACAGGCACATAAAACAGTAAAAAAAACAAAGTAGACAGTAAAAGCACATAAAAATACAATCAGCACATAGTTAATTAAAAAGCCAGGCTAAAAAGGTGGGTCTTTAGTTGCTTCTTAAAAACACCAATGGAAGGTGCAGATCTAAGTTCAAAAGGCAAGGAGTTCCACAGTCTGGGAGCAACAGCAGCAAAGGCTCTATCACCTCTATCTATCCAGCCTAGTACTCGGGACTACCAATAGATTCTGATGAGAAGACCTGAGAGACCTGCTGGGCTGGTGTAGAGAGAGCAGGTCACTAATATAAAAAGGAGCCTCTTCATGAATGGCTTTGTAAGTAAGAACAAGAACTTTAAAATCAATTCTATAATTTACAGGAAGCAAATGCAAGGAGGCCAAAACAGGAGTGATATGACAGAATCTACTGGACCTAGTTAGTAATCTTGCAGCAGCGTAGGATTTGCAAAGACATGTAAAAAGAGCATTACAGTAGTCCAAACGTGAAGAAACAAAGGCATGAATAATGATTTCTAACTGAGTGTAGGAAACCAATGACCTAATTTTGGATATATTCCTAAGGTGGAAAAAACAACTCCGGGTCAGAGATTTGACATGCTGATCAAAACTCATCGATTGATCGAAAATGACACCAAGATTTTTTAGATTAGACCGTACGTTACAACTTAATGAACCAATGCTATTAACCAACTTAGGAATCAGATTATCAAGTGCTACAATAAGGACTTCAGTTTTATCAGCATTAAGTTGCAAAAAGTTACTAGACATCCAGTCCTTAATTGCAGACAGACAGTCATGAATAATTTTGAAATTGTCAGCATGGTCAGGCTTAAAAGAGAAAAGTAGCTGTAAATCGTCAGCATAGCAGTGATAAGACACACCTTTAACCCCTTGCACTCTGGTCAATTTCCCTAAAAACGCCAAAAAATAATGTACCCAAAGTAAATCAAAAGCTGTTCTTCAACCCTTTGCAGCATCTTCATGGGGTTGGTCTCATTTAAAAGAAAACACTTTGAATTTTTTGGCAAACCAGTCATAATCTCTCTAAGTGCTCCGGCCACTGAATAACAGTCATCTAAACATACTGAACTTGAAGAAAATAAATTTCGCCTGGGTGTTTTTTTGGATACAAATGCTTGCAAATAACACACAGCTGTCAGATCCGGGCTGGAAAATGCAACAGAAATGTAGAACCAAGTGTTATCCAGCTGAGGTCAAAATTTTGTAACAATACCACAAAAAATGAATATATTACAAAACTTTTTTCTCAGGTTGTTCCCAGGCGTTTTTGAACTGTGCCAAATTGTGCCAAATGGCACAGTTTGGAAAAACGTCTGTAACTTTTGAATGATTCAATATAGAAGCTTCATCTTGGGCTCTAATGAAAGGTGAAGGGCTGTGTGTGTGTGTGTGTGTGGGGGGGGGGTTATTTATTCATTCATGAATGAATGAATGAACAAACAAGCCCCCACACACAAAGAAGCATGCCACGTAAAAAATGTGTGGCTTTTTTTACAAGAAAAAATAACATACAGTGCAATAAAAATTATACTAAAATATCTGTAATGTAGAAGATAAGAACACCCCCCCCCCCCCGCTACAGAGGACGGACATCGTCCATCGACACATGACGGACCGTGGGGATGGTGCGCCGCGATCACGGTGCGCCGTGATCACGGTGCGCCGCGGTCTACTACGCACAGTTGTACTAAAATATCTGCAATCCTCTACAGAAGAGCAGCGGGGGTGGGGGCATTGATGGTCCGGACGCGGCGCACGGACTGGACACGGTCCGTGCGCCGTCCGGACCGGACCGGAGCGGTACGGGTCCGTCATGTCGCGATAACGCACAGTTGTAATTTACCGATCGGTCAAAAGTCATTTGGATTACAATTTTCAGGGATAAAGAATAATTTAGCTTATAACACTTACCTGTCCACAACAGCAGTGTCGTTGGCGAACTTCTCTTCCTCATTGTCAGACGAACATGACGCTGGTCCGCTTGTTACGGACTCGTGGTTCTGGTCACGCGACCCGGTCAAACCATAATTCCATTATTGCAGTTTTGCGCTTCCATGATTGCAGTTTTGGCGAACGATTTTTCAAAACAAATAAGAACAGTAGTAAGAAAAAAAGACTGGCGAACGCCTGTGTGTCACCAGCCTTACACAAAATAGATTTTATGCAAGGGACGCATGCTTTCGAACTTCTGTGCTTCAATAGGCTGGCTGTATTCGCAGCTGTTGGTAGGCGGGTCCTTCTTGCTAGGTTTTCAGTCATTGGTTCTTCAAGGTTTCAGAAACCCAATTCAAGGCTCTTATTAGTCAAATGAGAGGTCAATCACATCTAAACCAATCAAAGCACTCCTTTGGCTTTCTGTTCGCGGCTGTGTCTGTAGTGGAAGAACGGAAATGCAGGGCTTTTTTTCAGTGCGCACTAGGACGCACAGTGTGCGTTCTAGGGTGCCCTCGTGCGCTCTAGAACACAGAGACGTGTCCGCCCGCGGTACACCGGAGTGCAAGAGGTTAAATTTGCTGATAATAGAACCAAGTGGCAGCATATATAGGGCAAATAAAAGTGGACTAGCAGATGGTGCTGGCTCAAGCTCCCCGGCGCGGGCACCCACCTACAGTGGGTCAGGTTAGTGTTCCCCCTACAGAGGACTGTTTTCAAAAAACTAAGTTTTTTCCCTCCCCACCCTTTCCCCTTCCAGAGACCAAGCCTTTCTCCTTCCCGCCTCGACAGGAAGGCGCTTCGACCGGCCCACGTTACAGCCGGTATGGGTGCTTGCTCAAGCCCAAAGGTCCAGAAGGTTAGGACTCCTTCTGGATGTTCGGGGTAGGGGGGTTGTGTGGTGACACAAAGGAGACGACACTCCACCCTGTACTTTGGGGTGCTGGGGGGCCACCAACAGGATGTGCCTTTCACTTCCGCCGTGCCAGGCTCACACCTGAGGAAGCAGAGACGTGAATGTATTGTACTAAGCCTTGCTCTGTGGCATGTGTGTTAATGTGCATGTTGATGTGTGTTCACGCTTCGTAACTGGTATGTTAATATGTTTTCCCTGAGTGCCAGAGGCGGGAAGAAAATGTATAAAGGAGTTCGCTTTGGCACTTAGAGTGATTCTGTTCTGTGTTGGAGGAGAAATAAAGTTCTGTGTTGTCAGCTCGTGTCTCATCTGCTTTCATCCTCCACATTATAAGCTTTTCCAGACTGATAGATCTCAATTACTTTGTTTCTCATTTGTTCCTGAATTTCTTTAGATGGCAGCATGATGTCTAGCTTTTGAGGATCTTTTGGTCTACTTCACTTTGTCAGGCAGGTCCTATTTAAGTGATTTCTTGATTGAGAACAGGTGTGGCAGTAATCAGGCCTGGGTGGGGTAGATGACCCTGATTGGGGCAGTGGCTTGACTCTGCTTTGGAGCTTTGCTCGGAGCCGGTCTAGAATGGAGTAGTGAGGCACCTCCTTCCCTCCACTAGCCTTGGGTGCGCACCTTGGGCAAGTGCTAGTACACCCGCAGCCTCCCTTGCCAGGGTCACGGCACGGCAGTTATGTCATCAACTCAATGGCATCTCTGGCACTACATCATTGGCGCTTCTGAATGTCAACTCGGCTTCAGTTGCGGCAGGCGTCTCTGACTGTCTACTCGGCTTCAGTTACGGCAAAATGCAACGAGCTTCTCTGCGACCATCTCAGCTTTGCTGTGTTGTCGACCAACAGAGCACCTCGCCAAGGGACACTGCATATGTGCCAAGCAGTGTTGTCATCACCATAGGTGCAGCCCCACAGTTTTCAATGAAGGCACAGTTAAGAAGAGAAGATATGGCTACCGCATACGGGGGAACCGATGCGCCACTCAATACGGCAGTGGCGATAAGTGGACGAAGTCCGTATACTGCTACCGCGTCCGGGGTAACCGACGAACAACACCATCGACCTTCTGTTTCGAACTCATGCAAACAATGCCTCAATCTCGGTGCTTGGAATGTCCGTACAACCAACGACAGTGAGTCTTCAATCAGACTTGAAAGAGCAACAGCCCTTATCTGTCGTGAGCTCGAGAAAGCATCCATTGACATCTGTTCCCTAAGCAAAGTTCGGCGACCTGGCACCGAAAACGTAGTTGAGAGGAGTCACACAATCTTCTGGAGTGGAGGAGAAGAGAGAACAGCTGGCGTTGGCTTTGCTATTTCCAACAGGCTAGCTGCTCAAGGTATCACCCCTACACCAATTAGCGACAGGCTCATGTCAATGCACATACAGCTAAAGGGAGGAAACAATCTAACTCTCATTAGTGTATATGGGCCAACCATGCAAAGATCTCAGGAAGAAAAAGAGCAGTTCTATGAAAAGCTTAGCAGCTGCACATCTGCCGCCGAGATGGACATCATCATCATCCTGGGCGACTTTAATGCTCGAGTGGGCAAGGACTGGAAATCGTGGCCGAATGTAATTGGAAAACATGGCGTTGGTAAAATGAACTCCAACGGGCTTATGCTCTTAGAATTCTGCACCAGATTCCAGCTCAGTGTCATGGGTACTATGTTCCAACAGAAAAAACACCTTAAAGAACACATGGCAACACCTACGTTCAAAGCACTGGCACCAAATCGACCATGTACTATCCAATAAGGCCGCAAAACCATATGTTACAGTGACACGAGTCAATCAAGCAGCAAACTGCTTCACCGATCATAAGCTCCTGGTATCTAAGTGCCTGTTCTTTATTAAAAACAAGAAGAGTGGTACAAGGCCTCCCAAGAAGCTAGACACACATTTGGATGATGACAAAAAAGTATTACTGGAGCTCTTCCTAGACGAAAAGTTGTCTACCTGTAAGGCGGACTTTGATGAACTCAGACTTATTCTCCAGAATGCTGCCACACATGTCTTCGGCAAAAAGAAATGAGTGCAGAATGACTGGTTTGATGATCAGGACCAAGAAATTCAAAAACTGCTTCAAGACAAGAACTTGGACAGGCATGTTCTAAGAAGGCGGATCAGAGAGCTAAAGAATGACTGGTTTCAGCGCAGAGCTGAGGAGGCAGAGCGGCACTCTCAGGAGAAGAACCACAGAGAGTTTTATGCTACCCTCAATGCCGTCTATGGCCCTAGATCCAGAAGCACCCATCCTGTGAAGTCCAAAGATGGTGAGCTCCTGACTGTCCCTGACAAGATAAAGGACAGATGGGTTGAGCACTTCAGCGACTTATTAAACCAACCAACGGATGTTGACTTGAACATCGTCGATGACACAGACCAGCTTCCAGTTATCGAATCAATGAGCCTTCCGATTGAAGACCAAGAACTTGGCCAAGGCCTTAGAAACACCCGATTAGGAAAGAGCCCAGGTCCAGACGGTATTCTACCTGAAGTACTTGTACATGGAGGACGTCGATTAAGAGCTTTCCTACTTGTCCTATTCAACATCTGCTGGACTACAGAGATTATCCCAACCGACTGGATAGACGCCATCATCGCAATTCTGTTCAAAAAAGGTGACAGAAGCCTCTGTGGCAATTACAGAGGAATCTCACTGCTCAGTGCTGTCGGTAAAGTCTTTGCGGACGTTATCTTGCAGAGGCTTCACCTGTTAGCAGAATATATCTACCCCCAGTCGCAGTCAGGGTATCGAAACGGTAGAAGTACAATAGATGGGATTTTCACCCTTCGCCAGCTGATGGAGAAAACAAGAGAGCAGCGCAGATGTTTGTACATAGCTTTCATGGATTTTGTGAAGGCGTTTGACATGGTCAATTGCGAGCTCCTCTTCATCATCCTTGGCAAACTTGGCTGTCCTCCAAAGTTTATAAGAATCATCAAGAGACTATACACGGACGTGCACGCCCGACTTGCTATCAATGGTAAACTCATCCAATCCCTTGAATACAACAGCGGGGTCAAGCAGGGGTGTAAACTAGCTCCAACACTCTTTGGCATGTACGCAGCAGTCCTACTTTGGCTCGCTTTCAAAGAAATCAAGCACATCTGCAGCGTACAGATCAGACTGCATTACGATGGCGATCTTTTTGACCTCCGCAGATTAAAAGCGAAATCCAGAGTCCTCACAGATTATATTAGAGAAGCTCAGTATGCTGACGATATCGCGATCTTCAGTGATACACCAGAGGGCCTGCAGACGTTATTATCCTCCTACAATGACATCGCTAAGAGAATGGGTCTCTGCATCAACACAGTCAAAACGGAGACCATGTGTATTGGCAATACAGCTGAGTTCTTTATTGACGACATCAAATTGGCCAACGTTACTTGCTTCAAGTATCTCGGCAGTTATGTCAGCAGTGACTGCTCTATGAAGGAAGAACTTGCATCTCGCATTCAAGCAGCATCGTGTGCTTTTGGCCGTCTGCGCAAGAGGGTGTTTGATTCGTATGACCTCACAGTCTCTACCAAAGTCGCAGTTTACAATCAGTGCCTTATGCCCCTTCTGATGTATGGCAGCGAAACCTGGACCCTATACCAGCATGAAGTCAGGCAGCTTCGCATAATCCAACAGCGTCACCTTCGCCTGATACTAAACATCAAGTGGGACGATTTCATCAGCAATGAGGAGGTGCTGCGGCGGGCACATGTCAAAGACATCGAGATCAAGCTTGTAATGAGTCGCCTGCGTTGGTTAGGTCATGTCTGTCAAATGAATGATGATAGGCCGGTGAAGGAACTCCTGTATTGTGAGCTGGCTCATGGTTCTCGCAAAGTAGGTCGACCCAAACTCCGTTTTAAGGACACATGCAAAAATGCACTGAAGTGTGCCGATGTTTTAGATCAATGGCAATTGGTAGTACATGATACAGCGGAATGGAAGAACGTCACGAGGAAAGTTTGCAGGGCGCATAATACAAAGAGAGTGATAGCTCACGAGAAAAGACGGGCTCGACGCAGAGCGGAGAGAAGTAAGGAAGGAACTGTGGATATACCCGTTTCGGGTGAAAGGCGATAATAATAGTGTGGCAAGAGAAATTGAACTCAGCTTACCAAAGATGTGATAAACCACAGTTAATTTATGTTTTAACAGGGGAGGGGCAATCACTTTTTCACACAGGGCCATGTAGGTTTGGATTTTTTTTTACCCTTAATAATAAACACCTTCATTTAGAATAGAATAGAATAGAATAAGCTTTACTTGTCATTGACCATGTTTACATGGACACAAGTAGCCGGATTAGAAGCCTGATCGGAATAAAAATGCTTCATGTAAACACGCCATATTCTGACCCGATCACGCTCATTCAGATCAAAATTTCATTCCGATTGAGACGGGTGGGTTATGCCGATTGTTTATCCGAATGGTGCGCATGAAAACACTTATTCCAAAGGTTGGGCAGAAAATATGTTTACTGCGCATATCTGTACATCAGCCACCCGTCGACATGATGTATTTCCGTCTTGCAGCTAGTGGAAGACATAGCAAGTGGTGGCTCAGTTGGTAGAGCATCCGCCACACACCCGGGAGGCAGGGGTTCAAATCCCGGCCGGGTCATGCCAAAGACCATATAAAAATGGAACTTCCTGCCGTCCAGCTTGGTGCTCAGCAAAAATGGAATGGAGGAGGGAAAATTGTGGCGGCGCCTTGCATGGCAGCGGCCCTCTGATTCTACACTTGGGGTGTGTGTGTGATTAACACAGTAGATAGGTAAAGCACAATCTCGTTCTACTGTACATGATTGGCTGTACAGTTGAATGACAATAAAGGGTGATTAGATTAGATTAAAACTGGTCTGTATCGTCCTGCTATCTCCCTCTGTTCATCATATGCAGAAGTATGTACTTGTAGTTTCATTACGGAGACCAGCAGAAGCAAAAGTACAGTCTGAATAGCACAATACAGGTCCGTTTCAAAAAGATAAAAACACGAAGCGGCGCTTGCTAACACCGGAAGTTGCTTCTTCTTCTACTATTTTTGGAATGTTGAAATATCGACATGCGCATGTCAAACTGATTTATTCAGTGAAATGTGACACATGGAAATGCACGTCCTAATGAGATCAGCTTTTTCAGGATCCATATAAACAGTAAAGTTCTGATCTGAATTGTAATCAGATTGAAGAAATTTTGCCCATGTAACCGTGGCTACTGTCACATAAAAAATGAAATTTAAAAATGCCCAACCAGTCAGAGCATCAAAAATGTAGACTCAAAATGTATAAAAACAGTACAAACACACACATACAGTCCACATAATGCACACCTCCAAGCACACATTTCTGCCAGTTCACAGCCCCTCATGCACCTTCAACATCCAACTGCATTTATTACATTTATTGCAGTTGGAAAAAACTGTTTTTGAATCTGCTTGTTCTTGTTTTAATTTGCCTGTATCGTCTGCCTGATGGCAGCAGTTCAAACAGGGAGTGGCCAGGGTGGGAAGTATCCTTTATTATATTCCGAGCTTTTTTGAGACAATGGGAAATGTGTAGGTCTTCCAATGTGGGGAGGGGGCAGCCAACGTTTTTTTGAGCCATCCTAATGACTTTCTGGAGCGTTTTTCTCTGAGCTGCTGTACAGCTGGTATACCACACACAGACAGTATGTCATTAAACTCTCAATAGTGCACCTGTAAAAGGACACCAGCAGTCTCTGGGTGATGTTCTTCCTGAGGACCCTCAGGAAATACAGTCTTTGCTGTGCCCTTTTCAGCAGCTCAGTGGTATTTACACTCCAGGTCAGGCCCGGCATTTTGTTTTTACTTTTTGTTTAAAAACTGCATTTTGTTTTTACCTGTTATCTTTGTCACATATTTAAACTTGTTTGATGATCTGAAACATTTAAGTGTGACAAACATACAAAAAAAAATGAGAAATCTAGAAGGGGCAAACACTTTTTCACACCACTATATAGACAGAAAACTAATCACCACAACACAGAACAGGTGGGTACACTCAAGGGCAGCAGGGAAGTGATTACAGGCGGGAAACACAGGATGGGTGGGGCAGTACACGCAGACACCAGGACCAGACAAGGGATAAACACAGAAGAAAAAAACAGGGGACTCAGGGAAACACAGGGCAATAAATGCAAAAATAATCATACATGATCACAGAAAAACAATAATTGAACATAAAGTGTGGACTTGAGCCTAAGCTCAAGCCCACACTATGACAGCACCTTTCTTTAAATTGACAGACAAAATATTTCTGTAGACTTACGAGTTCATTTTGCTGCTGCCATTATGTGTTACATCATCAATGAAGATTAATGAGCCCATTACTGAAGAAGCCATGCAGGCCCAAGCCATGACATTACCTCCACTGTGTCTCACAGATGAGCTTGTACTGTATGTTTGGGATCATGAGCAGATCCTTTCTTTCTCCAAACCTCAGCATTTCCATCACTTTGGTAAAGTTGAATCTTTGTCTCATCAGTCCATAAAACTTTGTCCCATAATTTTTGAGGCTCGTCTCTGTACTTTATTGGCAAATTTCAGTCTGGCCTTCCTATTATTCTTGCTATTGAGTGGTTTGTACCTCCTGGTGTAGCCTCTGTTCTCTGGGAACAGTAGATTGTAATACCTTCGCTCCTGTCCTCTGGAGGTTGTTGCTGATGTCACTAACAGTTGTTTTAGGGTTTTTCTTTAAAGCTTTCATAATGTTTCTGTTGTCAACTGCTGATGTTTTCCTTGGTCTACCCATGTGTTACTTAGTACACCAATAGTTTCTTCCTTCTTCAGAACATTCCAAATGGTTGTACTTGCTATGGCCAATGTTTGTGCAATGGCTCCGACTGATTTTCCATCTTCTCTCAGCTTCACAATTGCTTGTTTTTCACCCACAGACAGCCTATGGGTTTCATGATGGTTACACCTCTAACTATAAATGTAGTCTGCACAGGAAAAACCCAAATCTGAAACTAAGAGTAGACATTCTGCACTATTTATTGTTTGACATACCTGGACAACAAAAGACAACTGTCAGTCATATGTTCCAATAATTATAATGGGTGGGTTCAAACAAAATGTGCCATCTTCTAAGTTGTGTATCAGATCCAGATGTAAATACCTGGAATTAAAAGCTGAAATGTTGACCTCTTGTGTCATATTCATTTTTTGATGTCAAACCAAATGCTTTCAGTCTACAGCAAAAATTAAAAAAAAAAATGTCTCATGGTTCCAGTACTCTTGAAGGAAAGAGTACATTCCAGCAGTGAGTCATCACCATAACTCCACACACTGAGAACAGGAAATAACTTGTTATACACTTTTGTGTACAGTAGTTTCAAGCCAGTGCAGTTACAATTTGTCATGTTAGTTTCAATGGCTTCCTGTAAAATGTTGTTCCTTCACCATTAAACAGGAAGTTGCTTTTTCTTGATATTGCATCGTCAGACTTGACCCAAACACTTGGTAACAGTTGTGGCCTGAACATATTTGCATGCCAGTGTTGCCTCATAGTCACAGCACCACATACTGGCTACAGACAGTAAGGATTAAGACAAATTTCATCTGATTTCTTTGAGATTCACATGGTGTGTTCTAGACGTGATTTAAAGTACTGTAATATGACGTGTCACTACAGGGTGTTTTATGACACCTGAACACATAATTTCATGAGGAAGCCATGAGTTCATCCTTCACATGGCATCAGAGTGCCCATCAAAACCCTTCAACACAGGCTGAAGGAGCACCAAGGTGCTTGGCCTTCAATGCTGACTGCTGATTTAATAATCTCATTTTAATAAGTTACACAAACAGCCTTGATGGAGATATGCAATCTCTCAGTGCCATTTAGTTCATTATGTAACAATCGTAATTTTTTTAAACCAATCCATGCATTTTATGTATATACTATATGTCACCTTTTTGCAGCCAGGCCACGCCGATGCTTTGCTCGTGTGGGTTTGTTATGAAGCACTGAAAGGGGACGTTGATGAACTTTTCAAGAACTTCAGAGATGGACAGAATTGACTCAGCATACACTTTGCCTCCATCGTGAACACTAAAAAAGGGACAAGACAAATAAGTCAGTGAGTTATCAGGCAATCAAGTAATAAAAGTATTTTTCAACAATATTTAGCAGTGGAGGGGCAGAGAGAAGCCGGTTTTAAACCTCCTTCACATTGGATGAAGACCATGTTTCGACCTAAGGAATCAGCCAGAACCTAGGTGATCTTTGTGGAGTCTTGGTGAGGTCTTTGGGAGTGTATTAAGAGCATACTGGGATCCCCTTTACAAATGATAGAGGCTGAAGAGTTTTGACCATGCACAAAACTTCCATAGCGAGGTGGTGATGGTTAATGATCATGGTGGCATCTTATCAGGGCCTTGGGTGGCATGCAGTGGCAGCGGTGGCATTACATCAATGTCATGGGGCCCATGCTGGGCAAAAAAATCAATACAGTGTAGTATCACAATATTTTGTGTCCACAATACTGTATTGAGTCAGAGAAACCAGTATTGTGATACTTACAAAAGTAATAATAAATGCTGCAAATACCATCCATCTTCTACTGCTTATCTGGGGATCAGGGCCACGGGGGCAGCAGTCTAAGCAGAGAAGCCCAGCCTGCTGCCTGGTTCACGTAGTGCCATGATCCCCATGATCCCTCCAGCAGATGGTGAGCCCACTGGAGGGTGGACCCATTTGACTCCTTTGGGTACACTGGGTCGTTTTTCATAGGGGTCCACTGGACCGCTCTTGGTCAGGCCCTTTACCCAGGACTAGATTGTCTTGACCTCATCTTTATGTTGTCACCTTGATATGGTGGTGGGGCTTGCGTGCCTCCGTGATCCTGGAAGCAGTGGTGGCGGGGACCTGGTGTCCAGGTCCCTGACAGGTTCAATCATGCCGCACTGGTTTCAGGTGAGGGGTCAGATGAAGGACAACACCTGGTCCTGCAAGTTGGGGGTTGGGCATAGGGCTAACAACTCCACCCTGTAAAATTACCATCCTGTTACAGAAACTGCAAGGAAGCCCAAAACCACTATACCTGAGCCTGATGGAGGCTCCCGCCAAAACAATGGCAAAATGGCCATGGCTGATGAAAGCCCACACAGGGAAGTCAGACATGTGAAAGGGAGTCTACTTGGACCTAAAACTACCATCTATTTGGGTGCATGGAATGTAAGGATAGTGTTTGAACCATCCAAGACAGCCCAGGTCCTAAAGGAGATGGATAACTATTATTTTGACATCCTGGGCATCAGTGAGTGCAGATGAACATGCTCGGGTAAACAAGTGACTAAAGATGGAACAACCATACTGTATTCTGGAAAGGAAAATCACCACTCTAATGGGGTTGCCCTCGTGATATCAAAGGAGAAAGCCAACACCTTGATGGAATGGGAGCCAATCAGTGATAGAATACTGTGTGCACGCTTCAGTTTGAAATAATATAATTTGACAACCATACAGTGCTATGCCCCAACCAATGATGCAGAGGACAACATCAAAGAGGAGTTCTATGACCCACTACAGCAAACTGTCTCAAAGGCTCCTCAGCATAATATGAAGGTAATCATGGGGGATCTGAATCCTAAAGTTAGACAGGACAACACAGACTGGGAACACGGTGTAGAAAGACATGGCTGTGGTGACCTGAACAACAATGGAGAGAGGCTTGTTAACTTCTGTCTTGGTAATAACTATGCCATAGGAGGTACCATTTCCCTCACAAATGTATACATAAGCTGACTTGGAACTCGCCAGATGGTTGAACAGTCAATCAGATTGAACAGAACATAGTCAACAGCAAGTGGAGAAGATCATTACTTGACATGAGAGTCAAGAGAGGAGCTGATGTAGGCAGTGACCACCATCTATTAGCTGCTAAACTGAGACTCAAGCTCAGAAAGGTGCCAACTGAGAATGGAAGCAGAAAACATCTTGACACTGCTAAGCTCAAAAGACCTGAGGTGAAACAGGACTTCATTCTGAATGACAGAATTGTTTCCTGGCACTTACCATTGATAAAAAAGAAAATGTTGACCTGAAATGGGACAAGATCAAGACTACATACACCCGAACAGCAGAAAAGACCATTGGTTTTAGAAAGAAGAAAAATTAAGAATGGATAAGAACTGGAATTTGGCAGAAGATAGAAGAGAGGAAGAATCTGAAGGGAAAGCTGCTGAACACCAGAACCCAAAGGATGCAAGAGCAAACCCTTGAACAGTACAGGGATAAGAACAGAGAGGTGAAGCACAGTGCAAGAGCTGACAAACGAGCCTTCATTGAAAGTCTTGCCTCAGAAGAAGAACAAGCTACTGCCAGGGGAGAAATAAGCATGATCTACAAAATCACCAAGCAAGCTGTGTGGACAAAATTCAAACTAGCCGCTGTGAAAGACAAGAATGGTAATGTAATCACTACTGAAAGACAGGAACCAGAGCATTAGGTCCAACACTTCCAAGAAGTCCTTAATAAAGTACACTAAATAATTTTTTTTAAAGAGTTTTGAAAAAGCCAACCCACTGCCATCCTTGAGACTAGCCCACTGCTCTATTATTGGCCCGCCTAGCTGTTCATTATGTATCGAAGTGGTGGCTAAGGTAGCCCCCAAGCTACCCCAAGCTAATATCAGGAAGCTCAAACCAAGCGCAGCTTATATTGTTATTTTCTTCAGATCTTAGTCACCCTAACAGCCATCCCTGTTATCACCTGGTTCATTCCGGCCCATCTCCGAGTGGTTTCATCGTGATTCCACGGCAGATCGCCTGCCATGGCACACCAGTTGCATTTATGGCCCGGGACCAGGGCTACAGGCCAGTGTTATGCCGACAACTCCCCCGCCAATCTGAGGGACATGTGATCCGCTGCAGAATCACGATAAAACCACAGAGAGATGGGCCACAGTGACGCGAGGCACACCGCCGAACCAGGTGATAACAGGGATGGCTATTAAGGTGACTAAGATCTGAAAAAAGTAACAATATAAGCCACACTTACAGTGAGTGTCCTGGTAGCAGTGTTAGCTCATAGGCTAATAGCTCAAGGACTAATAAGCTACCTTTAGCTGGCTGTGTAAGCCACAAGCCCAAGATACAGGCGATTGGCCACAGAGTCATGATGAAGCTTCTCTTGCATCACTTCCTCCAAGGAACAGGCAGGTGTCGGTTTGGACTAGGATTTAATACAGAGAGTGTGAAATCATATTGCCACTCAAAGGGCTGGAAGTGAACGGATGGCTTTAGAAGGAACAGCGACGCAGACTCGTGTTCCTGTTGACATTCAGTATGCTAGGTCTTTTCTTCTCGTCACCTACTGGCAAGCTTAAAGCTACTACAGAGCCTAGCGCCCTCTAGAGGACTGGACGAACAAATATATTTAAACTGTAACAACACACTCCCCGCCTGGCATTATTTTAAGAATGCCACTAAACTTATAAACTAATTTGTTTGAGATAAAAGGAGTATACAGTCTGAGATGGGTCTGGAGAAAGTCTTTGTAGCTTTGTTCTGTGTCACCTTGACCTCCACCTTCCTTACGACTCCATCCTTGCTTGCGAGAGTCTTCACGATGATGCCCATAGGCCATTCGTTCCTTTTTAGGTCCCCTTCTTCCTGGTTTGGTTTGTTGCGCTGCCACTTCTGACGACTCTGGAGCATGTTCAGGTACTCTTTTTGCCAGCGGGCCCAGAAGGTGTCAGCAAGGACTTGAACTCTCTTCCACTGGTGTCTGTACATGTCAGCCTTGGTGAAATCTCCAGGTGGAGTTAGAATTGCATTAGTCTTCTGTGTGAGAAGAGTCATGGGCGTTCAGGATCAAAGGAGCTTCCGGATCTGAGGAGACCGGCACCAGAGGTCTCGCGTTGATAATAGCTGTGACTTCAGCCAGCAATGTTGTTAGGACCTCATGGGTTAGCTTGGAGTTTCCTGATTGTAAGAGCATCGAGTCCAGGATGCGTCGTGCTATGCCGATCATACGCTCCCATGTGCCTCCCATGTGTGATGAGTGAGGAGGGTTAAACACCCAGGAGCACCTTTGTCCGCATAGGTAGTCTTCTACACTTGTCTCATCAGGCTTTGGAGGATCCAATTTCAATTCCTTAGATGCTCCGACAAAGTTGGTCCCGCAGTCAGATCTTAGCTGTTTAGCAGGGCCTCTGATGGCGAAGAATCTTCGAAGAGCATTGATAAAACTTGAAGAGCTGACTGTTTTGATTACTTTGATGTGAATGGCTCTTGTAGACATGCACGTGAACAGAACCGCCCATCTTTTGCTGTTGACTTGACCACCTCTAGTGCGTCGCATTGTAACCTCCCACGGTCCAAATACATCTAGACCAACATAAGAAAATGGGGGATCGGTTTGCAAACGTTCAGCGGGTAGATCTGCCATGATTTGCTGCTCTGTCTTGCCTCGAAGCTTTCTACAGGTCACACATTTGTGGATGACACTGCTGATGGATCTCTTGGCACCCACTAACCACACGCCACTTGCTCTCACTGCACCCTCAGTGAAATGTCTTCCTTGATGCTTAACAGCCTCATGGTGATGTCGGATGAGCAATGTAGCAATGTGATGCTTTGCTGGGAGTAGAAGAGGATTGACTTCATGACTGGGCAGCTTTGACTCTGACAGACGTCCTCCTACTCGGAGTAAACCATTGTCGTTGATGATCGGATTGAGCTTGTAAAGGGAACTGTTCCGCGCTATTTCTCGTTTTGTCTTGATGCACTTGATTTCCTCTGCATACACTTCATGTTGGACACATCTGATGATTGTGTACTCTGCTTGTGTTAAGGCTTCTTCTGTGAGACTTGTTTTACAGAGATGCCAGCTCCTACATCTGTTACCTCCTTTGGACTTGAAACCGTGAGCAATGTGACGTAGGTAAGCTACTGCTTTGACAAGGGAGGTCCACTTTGAGAAACGTTCAAAACGTGATGAACCCAAGGCTTTGAGGTTAGCTCTTGTCACAAGCGTTGTCACGTTCCATCTAATTTCAACATCCGACTCTGGATCGATGAGCTCAAATGGGCCTTTTTCAGGAGCGACAGTCTGTTTGTCGAGCAGGAAGGTTGGACCATACCACCATGTAGTACTGGAGATTTTCCCTGCTGGCAGAGAGCGAGATCCATGATCAGCAGGATTGTGCTCTGTTGGGACATACTTCCACTGGCCAGGCAAAGACGATTGCTTGATTCTTTGGACACGATTGTTCACATATACATGAAATCTTCTGTGTTGATTGTGGATGTATCCTAACACCACTGCTGTCAGTGTAAAATGTGGTCTTGTCAATTTTCATCTTTAGTTCTTCTCTGAGAAGCTCAGACATTTCCACAGCGAGCACTGCAGCACACAGTTCTAGCCTCGGAATGGTGAGCTCTGGCACAGGAGCTAGTTTGGCCTTACCCATGACAAACCCGACCTCGTTGTGGTCGTCTTTGTGTGTGACTCTCAAGTAGGCAACTGCAGCTATAGCTTTAACTGAAGCATCTGAGAACACACAGAGTTCAGTGACCTTGGCTTGTGAGATGGAGAATGAAACATAGGTATGGGGAATGTTCAGTGTCTTGAGATGCTGCAGAGAGTCATGCCATTTTCTCCAACTGTCATACATGTCTTGAGGCAAGGGGCTGTCCCACTCAAGATTGCTGCTGGAGAGCTCTCTGAGGAGAAGTCTGCCTTTGATGGTTACAGGTGCTAGCAGCCCGAGAGGGTCGAACAGACTGTTAACAGTTGACAGCATACCACGTCGAGTAAAGGGCTTTTGCTCTTGTGGAACATCAAATGTGAACGTGTCTGATGTGGTGTCCCAAATCACACCCAAACTGCGTTGGGCTGGGAGCTCGTCTGTAGACAGATCAAGGTCTTTGAGTTCTTTGGCCCTGTCTTCAGGTGGGAAAGCATTCACTACTTCTACTTTGTTGGAGGCAATCTTGTGGAGACGTAGATTAGAAAATGCGAGCATTTTCTGGGCTCTTTCTAGAACGTCAATAGCCTCAGCTTCTGTTGAGAAAGACTTTAATGCATCGTCCACATAGAAATCCCGTTCTATGAAGTTTCGAGCGTCAGTTCCATTTTCACCTTCTGCTTCCTTTGTTGCCATCCTCAACCTGTAGATCGCCACCGCAGGGGAGTGACTATTACCGAAAACATGCACCCTCATGCGATAGTCCACCACTTCTTTGATCAGGTCGTTGTTTTCATACCACAAGAAGCGAAGGTAATCTCTGTGATCTTCTTGGACCACAAAGCAGTAAAACATCTGCTCGATGTCAGCTGTGACAGCGACAGGTTCTTTTCTGAAGCGGAGGAGCACACCTACGAGTGTGTTGTTTAGGTCATGCCCTGACAGCAGTACATCATTAAGTGAAACTCCATCAAACTGCGCACTGGAATTGAACACCACACGGATCTTCCCAGGCTTCTGTGGGTGGTATACACCGAAAATGGGGAAATACCAGGCCTCTTTGTCTCTATCACGAGGTGGCGCTGGCTCCGCGTGTTTGTTGTCGAGCATCTTCTGCATGAACTCAACAAAGTGTGCTTTCATGTCTGGCTTCTTGTCAAGCATACGTCGCAGAGACATGAGCCGCTTGTAGGCGTAGCACCTGTTGTCAGGGAGTAGGTGTCTGGGGTTACGAAACGGAAGTGGTGCCACCCAACTGTTTGTGTCATCTTTGAAGGACCTTTCCATCTTCTTCAGAAAGATTGTGTCTTCAACAGAGTGTGCGAGGTGATTGTCTTCATTAGTGCAACAGAAGACGGCTTCACCTAGATTCTCAACCGTGGGCTTTGCATGTGGGTTTGAAAGTGGCAGTAGGTTGGAGACAGCTTTCGGTTGGCTCACTGTGAAGCTCTCTTTTACATTGGAGCGACTGTCACAGGGAGTGAGATAGCTTGGGCGTCCGTTGTCCAACACATGTGTTTTGAGAGCGCTTACCTCACTTGGCTTGTGGGCGGTGCCCAGACATACATCACCAATGATAACCCAGCCCAGGTCAAGCTTCTGTGCAAATGGATCGTTGTGCCTGCCACTGATTTGCTTTCTCACCTTGTGTACTCTGAGAAGGTTGTGTCCTATCATCAGCAGTATGTCAGCGTCTGGTTCGAGGGGTGGTATTTCAGCAGCTTCATTTCCTGGAGCTCCGGGTCACTGCTCCAGGACCCGGAGGCGTGCTGGCCGGATCATAGCCGATCCCTCACACCCTGGTCACATACTGTTTGCCCCCCTCCCCTCTGGTAGAAGACTTCGGTCCATCCAGACTAAAACCTCCCGTCACATGAACAGCTTCTTCCCCTCTGCCATTAGACTGCTGAACACTAAGTGACTCTCGTGCACCATGTACAGCAGCTCAACCAGACTCATGTCAATCATCACTGTTTTCTTCCTGCATTACCAACTGCACTATATAGTTCTCCACAGTATCTGCTGCTGGCTAATATATATTTTAACTGTTGACCAGTATCACTTAATCTTATCCTACACTTTATTACATGTATAGTTTATTTCTCTTATCTTATCATGTTTAATGTTGCAGCATTGTACCGAGACAAATTCCTAGTTTGTGTACTACATGAACAATGGCAATAAACCTGATTCTGATTCTGATTCTGAGCTATTGTTTTCAGATGGGGGTGATGCAAGGCAGCTTCTGCAGTGGGTATTTCTTCCCTATTGTTGGGGATAGCATTGCACTCTATGAGTGTGGGGAGAGGAAAACTCATTTTTCCATCCAATGATTGAACTATGTAGTTGCAGGCTCTTCTACCATTTACTTGTGTTGTGCCAGCACACGTCTTCAGTGTGCAAGGTGTGGCTGTGCCTTGAATATTGAATGTTTCAAAAAACTCTGTTTTTGCAAGTGATTGATTACTTTGATCATCTATTATTGCATACATCTTTTTCATGTTGTGTGGCTCACCTTTCGGGTAGACTTGCACCAAACAGATCTTGGAGCAGGATTTTCCTGTGATTTGATTTCCACATACCTTGGTACATGTGGCTGTAACATCTAAGTCCTGTGTGAGCTCTTGCTCCCCGTCGTTCTCTTTAGGGGATGAGGGAGGCTTAGATGCTGTTGGAGCTGGGCCTGGGTGGAGAGCTGCCAGGTGTTTGTCGCTGTTGCATTCTCCACACTTGATTGTTATTTGACAGTCCCTGGCTTGATGGGTGGTGGAAGCAAGGCAGCGATAGCAAATGTTGTTGTCTCTGAGTATCTTTTTTCTGTCCTCGAGCAACATAGCTCTGAAACCCCTGCATCCTTTCAGTGGGTGTGGTTTGTGATGTATGGGGCATTGTCTTTTAATGTCTTCACCTCCTTCCTTTGTCTCCACTCCGACTGACACGTCTGTTTTGTGTACCGTAACTGATTGTTTCTGCATGTAGTGACTTTGTGATTTTCCTTTTTTGTAACTAATTGTAGAATTGGCAGGTGAGCTATAAGTCGTGTTGAAGCTTGGGTCATTCCTTGCCTTGGCTTGACCTTTTACAAATTCAACAAAGAATGAGAAAGGTGGGAAACTTACATGATGGTCTTCTTTATACTTTGACCCTACCATTGTCCACTTCGAAGGTGAAAGGGCAACTTTTCCACGATTGGACTTACACCCCTTGCTGTGTCTAAGTAGCTCAAGCCTGGCAGATATCCATCCAGCTTTGCTGCTTCCAGTTCACACAGTAGATCTGATAGATTGCGAAGCTTGTGTGGCTCTTTGCTCATGAGCTTTGGAAAATTTTGGATTCTTTCAAACATGGACTTTTCTATTGCCTCTGGTGAGCCGTAGCATTCTTCCAGTCTCGCCCAGACCATGTTCAGACCAGCAGGTGGATGCCTGATATTGACTGCTTTTAATCTCTTAGCATGTTCAGAAGACTCAGGGCCGAGCCACTTAATGAGGAGGTTCAGTTCTTCACTGGCTGTAAGACCGAGGTCTCTGATGGTACTCTGGAATGTGGCTTTCCAGCTAAGATAACTCTCTGGCTTGTCATCATATTTTGTCAGCCCTTCTGTTAATAGTTGGCTTCTGGCTAAGAATCTGGCAAGGTCACTGGTAGTGTTGTTTGCATCATTTGAACTTGATATCTGTTGTGATTGCAACACACTGAGAATTTTGGTGAATTACATCTCTTTGTGGTGGTCGCTTGGCGCCCTCTTGTGGCTGAATTGGGCAATGAGCTGTTTCTTGTTTGGCATGCAGATGTGAATAAATCAGTGTGGAATGTTGTTCCTGATGTGTACTGTCCTGTTGAAAAGTTTCTTTCTTTTGAGATGAATCAGTACAACTATGCCTGTTTATGTATTCACTCACTTTTTGTTCTGCATTTTGTTCTAGAGGCAAGAAGCTCAATTCTTTGCTGTGCTCTGGGTTAATGAGCCGAGCTACAGCAGACTCCATCACTTCTGCTTTAACCCTGGCCGCATCTGCTTCCCTTTGTAGGTTAAGTAGATCTAGAGTTGCCTCTAACCGTGCCTTTTCCATTTTAATGCTCATCTCTCTCTCAGCATATGCTAGTCTGGCTTTTGCTGCTTGAGCTTCTGCTTGGGCATGTGCTGCTGCCATACTGGCTTGACTTGAAGCTGATGACCTCCTAGATTCTACAGCTGATCTGGGAGTCAGTTTCCCGGAATGTACAGAAGACCTGGATGCGTGGGAGGAGCGTGACACCTTGAGGAGCGTGACCTTGAGGAGCGTGACCTTTTTCGCTCCGTGTTTCTTCACCGTTATGGCTTTCAGCCTGTGTTTGCTCCATCTTAACGACTGGATAGGACCGCTGATGTTAAATGTATATTAAATTCCACCCACCTTCACTGTGGTCCCTCACCGAGTGCTATGATTTCACTCGCAATATGATTTCACTGTACTGTTGCACCCAATGTGACTCGTGTCCTATATTGAGATTCACAGCCAGCTAAACTCTCTCTTGCATCACTTCCTCCAAGGAACAGGCAGGTGTCGTTTTGGACTAGGATTTAATACAGAGGGTGTGAAATCATATTGCCACTCAAAGGGCTGGAAGTGAACGGATGGCTTTAGAAGGAACAGCAACGCAGACTCGTGTTCCTGTTGACATTCAGTATGCTAGGTCTCTTCTTCTCGTCACCTACTGGCAAGCTTAAAGCTACTACAGAGCCTAGCGCCCTCTAGAGGACTGGATGAACAAATATATTTAAACTGTAACAACACATTGACACTGCTAAGCTCAAAAGGCCTGAGGTGAAACAGGACTTCATTCTGAATGACAGAATTGTTTCCTGGCACTTACCATTGATAAAAAAGAAAATGTTGACCTGAAATGGGACAAGATCAAGACTACATACACCCGAACAGCAGAAAAGACCATTGGTTTTAGAAAGAAGAAAAATTAAGAATGGATAAGAACTGGAATTTGGCAGAAGATAGAAGAGAGGAAGAATCTGAAGGAAAAGCTGCTGAACACCAGAACCCAAAGGATGCAAGAGCAAACCCTTGAACAGTACAGGGATAAGAACAGAGAGGTGAAGCACAGTGCAAGAGCTGACAAACGAGCCTTCATTGAAAGTCTTGCCTCAGAAGAAGAACAAGCTACTGCCAGGGGAGAAATAAGCATGATCTACAAAATCACCAAGCAAGCTGTGTGGACAAAATTCAAACTAGCCGCTGTGAAAGACAAGAATGGTAATGTAATCACTACTGAAAGACAGGAACCAGAGCATTAGGTCCAACACTTCCAAGAAGTCCTTAATAAAGTACACTAAATAATTTTTTTAAAGAGTTTTGAAAAAGCCAACCCACTGCCATCCTTGAGACTAGCCCACTGCTCTATTATTGGCCCGCCTAGCTGTCCGTTATGTATCGAAGTGGTGGCTAAAGGTAGCCCCCAAGCTACCCCAAGCTAATATCAGGAAGCTCGAACCAAGCGCAGCTTATAATGTTATTTTCTTCAGATCTTAGTCACCCTAACAGCCATCCCTGTTATCACCTGGTTCATTCCGGCCCATCTCCGAGTGGTTTCATCGTGATTCCGCGGCAGATCGCCTGCCACGGCACACCGGTTGCATTTATGGCCCGGGACTAGGGCTACAGGCCAGTGTTATGCCAATAACTCCCCCGCCAATCTGAGGGACATGTGATCCGCTGCAGAATCACGATAAAACCACAGAGAGATGGGCCACAGTGACGCGAGGCACACCGCCGAACCAGGTGATAACAGGGATGGCTATTAAGGTGACTAAGATCTGAAAAAAGTAACAATATAAGCCACACTTACAGTGAGTGTCCTGGTAGCAGTGTTTGCTCATGGGCTAATAGCTCAAGGACTAATAAGCTACCTTTAGCTGGCTGTGCAAGCCACAAGCCCAAGATACAGGTGATTGGCCACAGAGTCATGATGAAGCTTCCAATTTCCTATAATCAAAATGTCCCGGGACCAGATGCTGCTGCCTCTCACACCCAGCAACCCTCACTGTCCTTCGTGGATCTACTCTGCTCTCACGGGCAGCATAGTTGCTCCAGCTTTCAGCTGGCTGTGGAAGCAGAGTGGAGTCACACAGAGCCACACTGCCATTTGAGATCCCTTGAGTCAGTAGCTCGTCTCAGGTTGCAGCGGTCATCCAGCGTGCAGTGCTAGTGATTTGTTGTGGAATCACGGCAAAATTTATTGGGAAATAGACCGGACTGACGTGAGCTACACCACTGACTGTGGCTCACTGAACCAGAGCGCTGCTCAACCGAGCTGGGAGGCTAAAAGCTAGTCAGCTATAATGGGTAATTGAAATATGAGGGAGTGTGGAGTTGAAACAGCGAAAGATGGTTCTTAAAGTGACAGGCCTTAAATCAGAGCATTTATAAAAAGCCAAGAAAAATAAAAAACAAATTTGCTTCAATAACTAAAAGGATTACAGAAAATATGAACAAAATATGTCACAAACTTTTCATTAAGACGTGGGAGCTATTAAAATGTGGAAAAAGTGCAATCAATGACCCCTTTAAGACCGTGGTGCTGTATGGATCTGAATGTTGGAGTATTGTTAAAAGGAACCCCAATTATATTGGCATGTTAGCTCTATATGCTTTATTTTTATGTTAGTAACATAACTATAATATAATTTTTTTGAAAATAATTCCCAGTTTTATATATTTTTAAAAAACTTTATTACGATGTAAATCGCCATTTTTGTTTACGTTGCAATGCATTCTGGGTAGTGACGTAGAATGGTTGCAGCCGTTTTTTCTGTCTTATACAAGCCAAGAAGCAAAGCTACTAACTACTGCCATTTGTCAGTGAAAATGCCACATTGCGCCGCTTTTGGATGTAATTTCCAATCAAAGGGAAATAAAGAGAGCGAGGTAAGCCTCCCTAGCTTTCCTAAAGAGGGAAAGTTGAGGAAAAAGTGGAGCGGCAGCGGCTCAGGAGGTAGAGCAGGTCGTCTAATAACCCGATGGTTGGCGGCTCGCATCACGCTCTCCCCAGATATCCTGCCGTTGTGTCCCTGGGCAAGACACTTCACCCGCATTGCCTCCAGTGCCCATAACACTGGGTATGAATGTGTAAAAATGTTTAAATGCTCGGTGGTGGCCGGATAGGCCGTTGGCGCGGATTGGCAGCCACATTTCTGTCACTCTGAGTGTCCGTGATCATGCGCTATAGTGCACGCTTGATAAAGCTGACATATGTATTAATCACGCTATGATAAAACACGATATCGCTCAAAGCGCACGAGCAATATTCGCTTTGCGCACGCTCAAGCGAATCACGGTTCGAATTTTGTCACGCATACCTGTCAAGTGATACGGTTTCGCCGTATTTTAATACGGGGAAAATGCAATTTAAGCAAATACGGGCGTATTGCCATTTCTGTACGCCAAAAAGAAAAATATACCAGAAAAAAAATTATTGAGAGTGTGGAGGAACACCTCTTGTGTGACCCCCACAGCGTACGGGGCTGGCAGAGCGCTCAGCGTGAGCAATTATCAGAACAGTGAGCAGTATGGACTGATCATTATGCAGATGCGCCTCGCACCTTCTTTCGTCCTGCAGCTCCGGATCAGAGAGGAATCCCGGCGCCAGTAATCCTGCGGCTGATATGTGTGACTCTAATGCAAATGTCCATGCTTTCCTGCTGTATACTGTGATGCTAATGTGCCATACATGCATTGTCTGAGCTGGGTATATAAGTTGACTGCATATCTCTTGCTCTCTCTCTTTTTGATCACTCGCATTGTTTGTTGCTGACTTTGAGACGCAGGGCTCGCTCCAGAATTAATAAATGAATAAAGCACCCTTTTAAACTTCAGTTCGCCGTGTCCGCCTGCACTTATTTTGTTCCTCCACAAGAGAACCTAAAATCAACTGAACAGTAATTCGATGCCTGGCGAAATTGAGCGCACCTAACCAAGTTCATCCAAGTGCGTTAGTGTAACAAAGCTGACAATTAAAAACTCTTTAATTCCAAGTGTATATATCTAGCTGACAATTAAGAACTATATTCAGAATTATTCTTATTGTGTACTTTCAAATTAAGCAATCTACCTTGTGCTAATGTAAATTTAAAAATATTGTTTTTTATTTATTTTTATTTGTTTATTATTAATATTATCATTTTTTAAGTTTATTTATTTTGTATTTTTTTATTTATTTTTTTTGTGCTACTTGGCTTATTATTTTCACATTACCAAAAAGTTATGGCTCAAGATTGTGTCCATATAAGTGTACATTTGAATAAATATGTTTGAAATAGTTCATGTTGCAATTGTTGTTGTTTGTTTGGGTTTTTTTTTTTTTTGCTTCAGTTTTCTTTCATCTGCCGATAAATACAGTTTTTAAGTACTCAGTACAGGTGTGAAAGCCCCCCCAATAAGGGAGGCATGAGGTATGTCTTGACAGGTATGGTCACGGTTCGAATTTTTATCAAGCGCACGCTTGATAAAGCTGATATATATATATTTATCACACTATGATAAAGCTCTATATCGCTCAAATGAGCGATATAGCGGGCGCTCGAGTGTCTCTCCGCTCCGCGAGTGTCTCTCCGCTTTGAGTGTCTCAAGCGTGTGCTTAAGGAAGCATTATTTTAAGGTGAAACTTATATATTGTTGATTTACTTACAATAGAATGCTCAAACACAAAAAAATTGTCTACAAGTATGATGGGCACTGAACTGATAAACATGGACTCTCAGCAACATAAAGCAATTTCTCTGTTGCTTTCTCAGACTGCGGGTTGAACGTCCATAAGCAGTGCTCCAAAGTCGTTCCAAATGACTGCCAGCCAGAACTTTGACATGTCAAGCCAAGCATGCGCTTTGAGCGATATCGTGCTTTATCATAGCGTGATTAATACATATGTCAGCTTTATCAGGCATGCGCTACAGCACGTGATCACAGACATGTCTCATGCGTGTGCTTTGAGCGATATCGTGCTTTATCATAGCGTGATTAATACATACGTCAGCTTTATCAGGCGTGCACTATAGCGCGTGATCACAGACATGTCTCATGCGTGCGCTTTGAGCGATATCGTGCTTTATCATAGCGTGATTAATACATACGTCAGCTTTATCAGGTGTGCGCTATAGCACGTGATCACAGACACTCAGAGTGAGGGAAATGTGGCTGCCAATCCGCGCCAACGGCCTCTCCGGCCACCACCGAGCATTTAAACATTTTTACACATTCATACCCAGTGTTATGGGCACTGGAGGCAATGCGGGTGAAGTGTCTTGCCCAGGGACACAACGGCAGGATATCTGGGGAGAGCGTGATGCAAACCGCCAACCATCGGGTTATTAGACGACCTGCTCTACCTCCTGAGCCGCTGCCGCCCCACTTTTTCCTCAACTTTCCCTCTTTAGGAAAGCTAGGGAGGCTTACCCCGCTCTCTTTATTTCCCTTTGATTGGAAATTACATCCAAAAGCGGCGCAATGTGGCATTTTCACTGACAAAAGGCAGTAGTTAGTAGCTTCGCTTCTTGGCTTGTATAAGACAGAAAAAACGGCTGCAACCATTCTGCTTCACTACCCAGAATGCATTGCGACATAAACAAAAATGGCGATTTACATCGTAATAAAGTTTTTTAAAAATATATAAAACTGGGAATTATTTTCAAAAAAATTATATTATGGTTACGTTACTAACATAAAAATAAAGCATATAGAGCTAACATGCCAGTATAATCGGGGTTCCTTTTAAGAGAGACATTCAGAGAGTTGCTGCATTTCATAACAACTGCCTGAGAAGGATCTGTCAAATCTTTTGGCCAAACAAGATCACTAATGAGGCACTGTACAAAAAGACCAAATGCAACAGCATCATCCCAGAGGTTAAAAGAAGAAGATGATCGCATCTCGCAAATAGATCTCCACTGGAAATCTCAAAAAAAGTGCAGACCTGGACTCCCAAGAACAACATGGCGAAGGACTGTTACTGCAGAGCTGGAAGAGGCGGGTTATTCATGACCACAGGTTCATGCAATGGCAGATAACCGGGAGAGGTGGAGAAGCACCATTGCAGCCTTATGTCCCACCGGGGATCAATAGAGGATAAGAATAAGAAGAAGTTTACCTTGAGAGACCCTAGCAGGAGCAAGTTTCCCCGACAACATAACTCCTGGGATAATTCAGGCACACAAACCCTTCCACCACAATGAGGTTGTAATCCATAGAGGGGTGTTGCATATACAAATTCATTTTTTTTTTGAGTGCCAGAGTAATAAAAACCAATTGACTTTTCTGTCCACTAGATGATGCTAAATGCTCACTGTCTTGCTAGGTCAGTGCAGCAAACAAGTGACTCATGAGATTTTGCCAGGAGTTAAACAAGATGGAGATTGGGATGGGAAATCACAATATATGATATCGCAAGACCATGACAATATTTTATTGTGGCCCAGGTATCAGGCTAATATCACATCATGGAACTCCTGGTGATTCCCACCCCTAATGAGCATTGGTGTGGCTTGGTTATCAAGAATCTGAAGCAGGACTAACCACGCTGCTAAACATGACAGTAGCATTACAGTGTGAACTTCTAGTGCATAGCTGCATCCTGACATGGTCCGAGGGGATTGTGTCTGGAGTGTAGTACGATCTTAAGCATGTGTGGTAGGATCATTGAGGGAACATACTGTATGTATCGAGCATGGTGGAGAGCATTTAGGAGATGTGGAAAATAGGGGAAAAGCGTAGCAGTATCATGACTGCCTTCACACTAAACCAGGTTTTTCAATATTTCCATGTTACAGCAACATTCTAACAGGTCATAAAGAACATAGCAGGATCTTTATACAGTGTTAAGGAGGCCTTACACTGGAATAGGATTTCATCGTAATGAAAAATGCATTACTGTTTTGGCTCATTAAAAGCTGGATTCTGTCTGCAGATGAGGTTGAGACATCATATGAACCAGAAACTCACTATTCCAAGGATGCACTGAGCTGCTCATACTCATCAATGTGAACCTCATCAACAGTCCAGTTCATGATGGTCTCCTCATCTTCACTTACACCCACGTAGGCGTAACACTTCAGCTTCACACTCTGACCTGATCAACATTGGAGAGATTTAGAAAAAGTAAAAAAAAACACACACACACAGAAACTGTCACACTGCACATCCTGGTTTAATAAAACTGTCCATCAGTATTGAAAACTGGAATGAGTCACAAAACAAGAGAAATGTGCACATTCATAACCTCAAACCTTCTTTTCACTGTCAGAACTAACCTGTATAAATAACCAAATCTATAGTCAAATTTATGATCAGAAACATTCAAAATCATTAAATTAAACATTTTACTCAGTTGAAATAATTACAAAGTAGTGAGATTAATGGTACCCAGGGTACTGATGTACATACGCTAAAGGAGCAAAAGCCAATATGTACTAATTTAGCCCAGTTTGGCTTAACCCCTTGCACTCTGGTCAATTTCCCTAAAAACGCCAAAAAATAACGTGCCCAAAGTAAATCAAAAGCTGTTCTTCAACCCTTTGCAGCATCTTCATGGGGTTGGTCTCATTTAAAAGAAAACACTTTGAAGTTTTTGGCAAAACAGTCATAATCTCTCTAAGTGCTCCGGCCACTGAGTAACAGTCATCTAAACATACTGAACTTGAAGAAAATAAATTTCGCCTGGGTGTTTTTTTGGATACAAATGCTTGCAAATAACACACAGCTTCAGATCCGGGCTGGAAAATGCAACAGAAATGTAGAACCAAGTGTTATCCAGCTGAGGTCAAAATTTTGTAACAATACCCCAAAAAATGAATATATTACACAGCTTTGTTCTCAGGTAGTTCCCAGGCATTTTTGAACTGTGCCAAATTGTGCCAAATGGCACAGTTTGGAAAAACGTCTGTAACTTTTGAATGATTCAATATAGAAGCTTCATCTTGGGCTCTAATGAAAGGTGACACTCAGGGCTGTGTGTGTGTGGGGGGGGTGTTGTTTATTCATTCATTCATGTGGCTGTGGTTCTTCCTGCGGGTCCTTTTTTCATCTGCTGCAGCAGTCAGTCTCTCTTCACCCAGCCTTACACAAAACAGCTTTCGAACTTCTGTGCTTCAATTGGCTCGCTGCATTTGCAGCCGTTGGTAGGCGGGTCGTTCTTGCTAGGTTTTCAGTCATTGGTTCTTCAAGGTTTCAGAAACCCAATTCAAGGCTCTTATTAGTTGAATGAGAGGTCAATCATATCTAATCTGTTCGCGGCTGTGTCTGTAGTGGAAGAACGGAAATGCAGCTTTTTTTTTCAGTGCGCTCTAGGACGCAGCGCCCTCGTGCGCACTCGTGCGCCCTCATGAGCTCTAGGACGCAGAGACGTGCCTGCCTGCGGTACACCGGAGTGTAAGAGGTTAAACTGTAACACCTCACAAATTGCTTTCTGAGCAGATTCATATTCAGTAACCCAAATTTTACACAACACATAAAAAACAGCCTGGAGGATTGATTTGAAAAATAAGTTCAGTTTCAACAGCAGAGGTAAACTCATTGCAATAATATATTACTTAGGAAACTATATTAATTTTATTTTACAAGAGCATCTGGTCCTCACTGTGTTTACCAAGAAAAATTCTGGCCCTTGGCCAACTGTAGTTAACGTGCTATGGCCTTTTTTAATAAATTGGCCACTCTCTCTCTCTCTCTTTTTTTTTTTTTGTCTTTTTCTCCTCTTTCTTCTTTTTGAATTTTGAAGCTCTACTTACAGCTTGGCTACGATTCACCAGTGCAAAATGTGAATACTTGTCATTTTCCCTCCAGTCTTACAATTTTGCTCAGGAGTGTACATTTAATGGCCACAATATTAGGTACTCTTGTGAAATCTAAAGAAATCCAGACCAAAAATTCTGCCAGAAATGTATATTCTTATGTTATTAAAACAATGATGGGTCTACTTCATGCATGCTTATTAGTGAGATCATTCTCAACTGCATTACATTGTAAACTGTGTCTCCCTCAATGTTAATTAAGTATACTTAATATGACAGTGACACTAAAAGTGGTTTGTATGGCAAAGCTATTAAAATTGATTCACTGATAACTAATATTATGTCTGCACCATGTAATTACACCATGCACACACAATATTGCGAGGCAAGGTTTAGTTCTGAAAGACAAAATACTTAAGATCACTGCATCACAAGATAACAGTTGTAATCATAACATTTCAGGTGCTACTTGCCTATGTCAACAGGCATCACTGTGTTATTAGGGACCAACACCTCTGGCTTCCAAAAAGGTTGAACTCCTGTGTTAAAAAAAAAAAGAAAAACAAGGAGAAACCAAAGATCCAAAATAACTTTCATTTTGATGACACTGAACCCACAGTTCTTACCATTGTTAACAGTCAGTCGGATGCTCCGTGCTCCGGTGTAGTTTCTGCCGTCCAAGCTAATGTCTACCAGGCAGGTGTATGTCCCGTCATTCGCCTTTGAGGGTGAATGTATCCTCATATTGCCTTGTTCGTCCACAGAAGTCAACTCAGGAATAGACAATGGACTGCAGTCCTACACACACAGAAATCAATATTTTCACATTACTGTGACAAAATGTATTTTATAGAGCAAGAAGCCACACACAAGACAACAAAGATAAGCTCAAATGGGTTTAATAATTATGGGATTTAATATTGTAGTATCATTAGTGCAGTAGACCTACAGTTGCAATCAAAATCGTTCAACCCCCATTGCATTTTAGTTTTATTGACAAAATTTAAAAATTTTCAGGTGTTTGCAATGAACAAATTACACAAGAACAGTTTAAACAGTTAAATAAAACTGATATTACAAGGAAAATCCCTTGACTGACTGCAAAAGACATGCAGCAAGACTTGGTGGCAGCCGGCACTGAGGTTTCAGTTTCCATAGTAAAGCGCATACCAAACTCTGAAGGGCTCCATGCCCAAACTCCAAAATGTACACCACTACTGACCCAAAAGCACAAGAAAAGTTGGCTCCAATTTGCTTAAAGCTATATAAACTCTGTAAATTCTGTTCTTTAATTTCCCAGTTTGGGGTCAATAAAGTACAGTATATCTACGTATCTATAAATAAGCCAAAGAAATTTTGGGATTCTGTTTTGTGGAGTGATGAAACAAAACTGGAACTTTTCAGGCCTATGGATCAGCAGTCTGTCTGGAGGAGGATGAATGAAGCTTACACTGAAAAGAACACCCTGTCTACAGTGAAGCACGGCGGTGGCTCAGTGATGCACTGAGGTTGCTTCGCTTCTTCTGGCACTGGAAACCTGCAGCGTGTGGAGGGCAAGATGGATTCAATCAAGTATCAGGAAAACCTGGGAGAAAATGTCATGCCGTCTCTGAGGAAGCTGAAGCTTGGGCATCATTGGACCTTCCATCAGGACAATGATCCCAAGCGTACCTCAAAGTCCACCAGGGCTTGGTTTCAGAAGAAGTTGTGGAAGTTACTAGAGTGGCCATCACAGTTGCCTGACTTGAACCCCATTGAACATCTCTGGTGGGATTTGAAAAAGCCAGCTGCAGCACACACACCCCAGAATATTAGTGAACTGGAGGCCTCTGCCCATGAGAAATGGGCTAAGATTCCTCAGGAATGCTGCCAGAAGCTCGTGTCTGGCTATTCATCACATTTGCAGCAGCAGGTCATAACAGCAAAAGGGTGCTCTACTAAGTACTAAAGGTGCTTGTCATGAAGGGGTTGAATAATTTTGAGACTGCAGTAGTCATTAAAAGTGGCATTTTGTGTTGAATTTGGAAAAATCACTTGGAATATTAGTTGTGTTGAGCTATTAAAATTGTTCTTATTTGATTTGTTTATTGCAAACAGCTGCTAGTTTGTACATTTTGCCAATAAACCTAATTTGCAGTGGGGGTTGAATAATTTTGATTGCAACTGTATTACTTTAGGTGCCACCAGTCAAAGTGGCTAGTAAGCTTTCTGAAAGAATAGGTAGGCATCAGCTACATTAAACTCTTACGTCAAGCATCTTTAAATATGCAAGCGGACAAGCACCAAGGGATGCATGGAGCTGGGCATACCTTCATCCAACGAACATTTTTAGTAGTGTTCAGTCTGAAGATTTCATTCTGATTACAGGGAAGAATACTGGAGACACTAACTGGGAAAGATTTGTTCTCATAAGTATCAGGGCACGCTCCACTGGAAACAGATACTTGAAATCTGAAGGACTGGACGGCTTTCCTAAAGACAGGATAAACAGTGAAATACATGTACAAATTACTGATCTCCTGTAATATAAGTAACATTATTACTTCAGTATGGTTACATGATCCTGTGTGTACTGTCTTCTCCAAACACTGTCAAAAGTGTCTGTGTAAAAATATATTTATCATAATGAATGTCTGGCAACATTTTTTTAAATCCATTTGAATCATCCAAAATGTTACCAGCGTTTTCACTTTTAGAATCTTTGGGGCCAAATTCAGCTGTCCATGACGTGAGGCACTGGGTATTTCATATTTCCTTTCTGAACACTTGATCAGCCACAGTGCTTCCTGTTGAACTTCTCTGACGTTCTCAAGGATTGCTGTGGCCAGAACTTCAAGAGAATCGTGCAGGTGTTTTACCTTTTCTCACAGATGTAGGTCCCATTATGAGACATCTGCACAGGCAAGAACCACAGCATTCCCTCCCTGACTTCCACTCCAGTGGGCAGGCTCAGGTTTCCACTGCCCTCTCTGTGCCAGGTTACATTGAGGGTGCTTCTGTTTCTGTAGCATCTCAGAATGAAGAGGTAGCCTGTGGACACATGGTAGGTGTCAGGCTCCTCCTTGTGGCCTAAGTGTGCAATCACAAAAAAAGGGCCAATTAGTCATTCAGCCTTATAATAAAGTGGAAGTCTGCAATTTGGAGAGGCATAATAATTTTTTTTTTTTTTAATGAACCTGAAAGGCAATTCAGGCTTCTATTCTTTCTTCTTCTCTATGTTGGACTAAACCAGGCCTCCCTGTGCAGTTAATCCAGAATGCTGCTGCTCCTCTTTTAACTGGATCATACAAGCATGATCACATCACTCCCATCCTGTCCTCCCTTTGCACTTCAGAATCAGCCTAAAAATTATTTTATTTACCTCCACCATGGAGGTTATCTAATTGGGGTGGTCTGTCCATCCGTCTGTCTGTTAGTCTGTCTGTTAGCAGGATTACGCAAAAACTACTGGATGAATTTTGACGAAATTTTCACCAGAGGTAGCCCTTGGACAAAGGATGAACCCACTGATTTCCTTAAGACATGCCTCTAATTACCTCCATCAAGGAGGTTATGTAATCAGGGTGATTTGTCTGTCTGTCTGTCTGTTTGTTCATCTGTTAGCAGGATTACGCAAAAACTACTGGATGGATTTTGATGAAAACATATAACATTTTGGTGATGATCTGAGAGTGCATACCTCCACCAAGGGCCTTGTTTGTACAGTATTTGTGCAGCAGGATTACATAAAAACTACTGGATGGATTTGGTTGAAACTTTCACCAGAGGTGGTCCTGAGGCTAAAGAGGAACCCATAACATTTTGGTGATGATCCCAGAATGCATACCTCCACCAAGGCTCTTATCTTCTCACACTGTATTAGCAAGAATCCTCCAAAACAAACCCATTACATTTTGAAGGTGATCCATGAGGGACGGAAGGAGGTTTGGCGGAGGTATGCGCTCTCTCAGTGCTTTTCTAGTTTTTAAACGTCTTAATGGTCTCACCTCATCCAATCTCGCCGAGTTGCTTCAACCATACATCCTTTCAGGAGCCTCCAGTCAGCTGATCAGATGCTTCTATCAGTCCCTAAATCAATACTTAACTCTCTCCTGAAAACATACCTTTATTCTCTGGCTTTTATTACATAGTGAGATGTAGTGTTTAATTCTTGTTTTTTAGCATTTTGTTATTTATGGTTCTTATTCGTTGTTACGTGTCTTTTGTGTTTTTATTGTGGGATCTGTTTTTTTTATATGTTCCTATATAGCACTTTGGCTAACAATTGCTATTTCTCTTAAAGCGCTTTATAAATAAATTTGGTATGGTATGGACATGCAGCAGAAAATCAGTAATGCAATGTTTGTCAAGCACTAACTGTCATGAACCTGGGTTTGGTGATCCCAAACCCAGTTCTGACACCGTGGCTATTTTGGCCCATTTCCCTATTTATTTTCCATCAGGCGCTTCAGGGAACTCTTTGGGTCCTCGCTCCCTGACAGCTCGGGCACACCCCCTCCGCCTGTCAGCATCACCAGCCGTTCCTTATTATTGGTGTTTCACACACTTACACACACACACCTCATTCGCATACTCAGATATTCACTCATGCACACGTTTTCAATTGTACCCAGCTCACGCTCTCCTACACCGGCGGCCTCTTCCCTCATTAGTATGATTATTACTTAAGTGCTGTTAGAGTAGGAAGAGATCGCCGGAGCATTGCGCTTCTTACACAGCAGCGTGTACCTCTGTGTATGTTAGCCTTCATTCCCTTCGTGTATTTTCAGCCTGACGAACTTGTCTTGTCTTACGCTATAGACTGTTGTAGTTTACTAACGTAAGCGACTGTTCCTGTCTAGCCTTCATCCTCCGGACAACACGGACTGCCTTGGATCGCCTCAGCTCGAAAGTTAAGTTTGCCTTTCTTCTCGTGCTGACAGCTGCTCTACAGCACTAGGCATTTCCCTCCTCGAGCTGTTGAGCGTCCGGGTGGCATCTCTGTTTGTCTGGTGGCCGCTATTGCAATCATTTCAATCCTCTGTTCATTTCGAGACTGTTTGCTGGACTATATGTGGGGTTTATGTTAATAAAGTGCACAGAACTACTCCTGCTCGTAGGTTTTTTCATTCTTCCCTCGGTGCGCTGCGTAATGGCGCATGAGGGGTTATAACACTAACTAGAAGAAGAAGGCAGAAGATGAACCATATCGGACTCCAAATGTTCCAGATACACAAATGTTTGCGTCAAATCAGTTTGCTGGAGTATCGCTGTCATAATATGTGGACATAAAGACAGTATTGCACAATCCAACTCCCGATATACAGGTACTGTTTCTGGTGTGAGTCAGTGCACAGAAGCCTGGTTTGTGGCACAGACTCCACATTTTGTTTAGTTCTGGCTATTTGGGTTGGTTTGCTGGAGTATCGCTGTCATACTATGTAGACATATGAACCATATCAACACACAATCTTTTTTTTTTTTCCACAATATCTTTATTGAACCTTTTTTTTTAACAAACATGATACAAACAATCAAACACTAACACTAAAGTACTACAAAAAAAAAAAAATGCACTAAAAAACACCAACAACCACCAACAAAATCAAATCTTCAACAATGCTCCTCTGTTTAGTCTAGACAATCCAATACATAAGTATACATATTATGTTCACCAGTTTGGAATTTACAAGGTCCACACACATCATTCACCTTCTTCTTCAAAAGTTATGTTTAAATTTTTTACATAATCAATAAAAGGTCTCCATATATTCTCAAACACAATTTCCTTTGATTTCAGTATATATGTTATTCTTTCTAATGGAAGGTTTGTTAACATCTGTCTTAACCACTGAGTCACATCTGGTCTATGAGTCTTTTTCCATAATAGTGCAATACATTTTTTGGCATTAAGCAAACTGAGGTCTATGAATGTTCTTTCACTTTTATTAAAATTATGCTTTTCTGGGTACAGACCCAACAAAAACAATTTAGGATTCAATATGATTTGTTTTGAGATTATTTTTTCAATTGTTACCCTCACCTCTTCCCAAAACATTCTTATTAATCTACATTCCCATACACAATGAAATAGAGTTCCTTTACTTTCCATGCATTTTGTGCATGTATCTGGTATATTTTTGTTATATTTATTTAACTCCTCCGGTGTAACATACATCCGCATTAACCATTTGAAATGTATCAATTTAAGGCGTACATTTATTGATTTGGTTTGAGCTTCTGTACAAGCCAATTCCCATTGTTCCTCTGAAATTTCAGTTTGCAGATCTTCTTTCCAGTAGTTTAATCTTTTCAGTGAATTTTCACTTGAAGATAGTGTCAATGAGTTATAAAACTCTGAAATAATACCCTTTCTTTTACTATCTTTCATCATCATTTTTTCCAAGGATGAATAAATAGGTCGAGTGAGAGCTTTATTTTGATTTGATCGAATAAAGTTTCTAAGTTGAAGATATTTAAAAAAATGTGTTCTATTGAGATTAAATTTGATCCTCAGCTCTTCAAAAGACATTATGTTTTCTGCACATGGCAAATATAAATCCTGAATCTTTTGTATCCCTTTTAAATTCCATACTTTAAATACAGCGTCCGCTCTCCCTGGTTTAAAATATTGATTACCCCATATTGGACTAAATTGTGACAGTAACTGTGGTTCTTTTAAATAGTTTTTAGCTTCACACCATATTTTGATCATATGCTTTACAACTGGATTTTTAACTTGTTTTTGTAATTTTTTTGCCGAATCTGAGTATATGAATATGGGAAGAGGTAAAGGTAAATTGTATGATTCCATTTCAGTCCAGTGAGGGAGATCATTTGATGAAAAATAATATGTCATAGACCTCAGTTGTGCCGACCAATAATACAACATAAAATTTGGACATTTCAGACCTCCACGATCAAATGGTAAATATAATAAAGACAGACGTAATCTAGCCCTCCTGTTGTTCCATATAAATTCCACTAACTTTTTTTTATTCTTGAGAATAAATCTAAAGGTGGTGATAAGGGAATGTATTGAAATAAATAAAGTATTTTAGGTAAAATATTACTTTTAAGTATATTGATTCTCCCGATCATCGACATTGGTAGTGACATCCATCTCTGAGTTAACTCATTGATATCTGTCATTAAGGCTTCATAGTTGACACTGGCGACTGATTCTAGCTTAGGCACAATTTGGATTCCTAAATATTTAAACTGATTTACAACATTGAATTGATTTACCTCAGGGGCTGGGTAATTTCTCTGGGTCTCATTTAGCATTAATATTGAAGATTTAGTTTTATTTATTTTATATCCTGATATTTCCCCAAAATTCTTTATTAAATTCAACAAGGTTGGAATTGATTTTTTTAGATTCGACATAAACAAAATTATGTCATCGGCGTACAGGGAGATTTTATGTTCTGTTGGTCCAACTTTAATTCCATATATTTGTGAATGTAAACGTATCGCTATCGCTAAAGGTTCAATTGCCATAGTAAACAGTAAAGGTGAAAGTGGACAGCCTTGTCGACATCCTCTATTGATTTTTATTGGTTTTGAAATATTGTTATTTGTTAGGATTTCTGCTGTAGCATTATTGTATATTATTTGAACCCATTTTATGAAATTATTTCCAAGTCCAAACCTTTGTAGGACTTCAAAAAGAAAGGGCCATTCAACTCTATCAAAGGCCTTTTCGGCGTCCAGTGATAGGAGAGCTGTATCCGGTGCTTCTTTATTAAAATAAATAATATTAAATAGTCTTCTTACATTATGGAAGCCTTGTCTTCCCTTTATAAAGCCATTCTGATCTCGATTAATAATATTTGGTAAAATTTCTTGTATTCGTCTTGCTAAAATTTTACAGATTATCTTAAGGTCGGCGTTTAATAGGCTTATTGGTCTCATATTTTCACATTTATTAGAGGGCTTACCTGGTTTTGGCAGCAGTATAATTAAGGCATTATTTATGTATGATGGTAAATTATTATTTTGAAATGCTTCTAAAACCATTTCCAAAAAAGGTTTTATTAATTTATTCTTAAATTTGTTATAAAGGTCAACTGGAAGACCATCTGGTCCTGCACTTTTTCCTGATTTCATATTATCAATGGCTAGCCCAACTTCTTCTTGACTAATTTTAGACTCCAATATCTCCCTGTTTTCATTTGGAATACACGGTATAGATAGTTCGTTCAAAAACCCATTTAGTTTTGTTAAATCAAATTCATTTTTAGTATCATATAATTTTTCATAGTAATCTCTAAAGGCTCTGTTAATTTCTAAAGGATCTATAACTACCTGTCCCTTACTTATAATACTAGTAATTGGTGTTTTAATTTCTAATTGTTTAATCTGCCATGCCAGTAATTTTCCTGATTTTTCACCTTGTTCATAAAAAGATTGTTTCAATCTTAGAAGACTCGAGGCAGCTCTATTCGCTGATTTTTTGTCGTATTCAGCTCTCAAAATCAGTAATTCATTCTCCAACCTTGGATCACTTCCTGCATACACTTTTTCCTGAAGACTTTTCATTTTATGTTCCAATTTAGCTCTCTCCTCTCGAGTCTTCTTAGATTTTGATCCTGTATAACTAATAATATGTCCCCTAATAAAAGCTTTGAAAGCTTCCCACTTTACACATGCTGATGTTTGTGTAGTATTGATGTCAAAGTACTCGTCTATCTGTTTTTCTATATACTTGACAAATTCCTCATCCTGAAGCCATTTATGCTGAAATTGCCATCTACCTGATTCCTTTGTCAATTTTTTATCTACATATATTAGACAACAGGGTGCATGATCAGAGATCACGATGTTATCATAAAAGCATTTTTGAATCTTGGATCTTAATTCTGTGGAAATCAAAAAATAATCAATACGTGAGAATGTCTTGTAGGTACTGGAATAACAAGAATAGGCTTTAACTTGTGGTTTCATTTCTCTCCATATATCTAACAATCTCAATTCTTTCATAAAATGATTAATAGTCATCCTACATCCATTGTGCGTACAATCCAGTCCTGTTGATCTATCTATACCTGGATTCAATGTACAATTAAAATCCCCTGCTATTATATGTTGCCCTGTAAGTGATGATAAAATAAGAAATAAATTAACAAAGAACTTTTGATCATCTATATTGGGACCATATAAGTTCACAAGATTTATATTTTCTAATAGCAAAGAACCTTGAATGATTACATATCTTCCAAGTTTGTCTCCAATTACATTTTTCACTTGAAAAGGGACTGATTTATGTATGAGAGTCATAACTCCCCTGGCCCGGGATGAAAATGATGAGGTGAATACACTTCCTTGCCATCTACTCCTAATTCTTTTTATATCCTCCTCTATTAGATGAGTTTCTTGTAAAAACACAATTTTTGAACCCATGTCTTTTATTTTATTCATAACTTGTTTAAGTTTTTTTAAATTTTGTAGACCTCTGCAATTCCATGAAGTTAAATTAAGATTAACACTTTGGTTTATGATCAATAGAGAGTTTGGGATTACCTTGCAGTGTAAACATGCTCATACAGAGAAGCAAAAACATGAGTGGTTGAACATTCATCCTACAAACTACACACAAACAAATTCCCCCTTCCCACACTTGTGGCGAACCCCCCAAAATCAAAAGAAAAATTCCGTCTCCCGATATAGCCATCGACCGTTCCACACCCACGGGGAACAGCCTAAGCCACTCCTTCTTCATCCTCCCAATCACCCTAACTCTACTGCTTTTAATGACGTAACATTAACTCTCCTCTGTAGTTTTCCAACTTAACTCCAGAATTTTTAACAACTTTGTACATCATAGTTTTTTTTTGTTTGTTTTTGTTTTTTTTTTAATATATAATACAATCTATATTTTGTAAACTTGCTGTTTACTTCAAGTCAGTCAGATGCCTGTGCAAATACTTAATTATTCTACCTTATATTTTGTTCATGCTTAGCTCCCACCAGTCTCTTCTTCTTCTTTGATCTTCTTGATGAACTCCTGCGCCTCCTCTGGGGTCTTGAAGATGTGGGTTCTGCCCTCATACGTGGTCAACAGTCTCGCAGGATAGATTACACCATGACGAATCCCAAGGTTGCGCAGCTCCTTACGTATGGGATCAAACTGCTTCCTCAATTGTTGGATTCCTGTGGCCAAATCTGGGTAGAACCGCACCTGCTGATCCTGGTGTTTAATCTCTCCTTTAGCTCGTGCAGCGTTGAAGATCTTCATCCTGTCTCTGTTGCTAAGAAACTTCACAATTAAGGTCCTCGGCGGTCCCTTATCTCTCCGTGGGCCAATACGATGTGCTTTTTCCAGAACCACTGCTGATTGCAACTCCTCGCTGCCCAGCACCTCCGGAATCCACTTTTCCAGAAAGGAACATACGTCCCGACCTTCTGATTCCTCTGGAAGACCCACCAGCCTCAAGTTATTCTGTCTCGACCGAGATTCCAAATCCAAAATATTATCTTCTAGACATTTATTTTTTTTTTCCAAAGTGCGCACCTTTAATTGAAGACGGGTGACGTCATCTTCAGCACTAGCGAGACGGAGCTCCATCTGCGCCGTTCGTTCTACACAGTCACCCAATTCCTTTCTTATTCCTTCCAACGCTGTCATAATCCCATCAAATCTAGAGGAAAAGTCCGCTCTCATTGAACTCATGGCAGCCATCAGCGCATCTGCGCCATTCCCCGCAGATATCGCACCGTTGCCAGCCTCCTCCGCCATATATGGAGTTTTGTTTGCTGCGTCACAGACCTGAAAGTCCGTTAATTTGGACTGTTTCGGCGGCTCGCTTTTTCCTTTACCTGGTTTTCCAGCCTTAGGCTTCGCCGACATATCCTCGCCCAAACGCTGGGATACGTTCTGTCCCAAATGAGAGAGTTATTTGCCGATTTTTTTCTCCAGGAGCAGAGCAGAATGAAACACGTCCGTCTTACGTGGCAGCCATAACCGGAAGTCATCAACACACAATCTTGATGTGAATGCAAGAGAGAAGAGGCCCACGGAGAAGAGAGGCAGAAGCGCGGCTAATGAGGAGAGCTAACAGCTAAGCTAAAGGCTAATGGGAAAGATAACAACTGGTGTAATAATTTCTGCAGTACTTTTTTGGAGAATATTCGTATTGGGTGTTGTCATTTTTGACATGCTGAAAGCTTGTAGTTGCAGAAAGCAAGTACATTTGTCCACTTACGCGTTAATAAGCGTATGATAAGTTTAAGGTACATTATATGGGGGAAAAAATTCTAAAATAATCATGAATAAACATGAATCATAACTGTTGCTCACCACTAGCAGAAACATGAAATTTTACAATCTCTTCAGAAATTCTCCCCACTATTCAGAGACCCCAAATCATATGTGGCACTATAATAATCAGTTTTACTTTTTTGCAAATATTGCAAGAGTCACTGGGCCTGAACTCTTCCACAGCAATAACAACAAAACAGAAATCTTCCACAACTTTTCTTCACTGGTCTTATGCTTTAAAAATGAAGTTTTCTGTACCCTGTTTTCAAGAATTACACATGAATCATCAACTCATACTGATTAAGAAAAATAGCTAAATTGTAAAAAAAAAAAAAAAAAAAAAAAGTCATCCATTTTGATTTTGTAGGCCAATAACAGTGTACAGTTTTTTTTGGCATGTATTATCTGATGTATCTATTGATGTAGTGATCCAAACGTAATGAAACTTCACACTCACAATCACATACAGTGGTGTGAAAAAGTGTTTGCCCCTTCCTGATTTCTCATTTTCTTTGTATGTCTGTCACACTTAAATGCTTCAGATCATCAAATTTAAATATTAGACAAAGACAACACAAGTAAACACAAAATGCAGTTTTTAATTGAAGGTGTTTATTATTAAGGGTAAAAAAAATCCAAACCTACATGGCCCTGTGTGAAAAAAGTGATTTCCCCTCCCCTGTTAAAAGATAAATTAACTGTGGTTTATCACATCTTTGGAAAGCTGAGCTCAATTTCTCGAGCCACACCCAGGCCTGATTACTGTCACGCCTGTTCTCAATCAAGAAATCACTTAAATAGGACCTGCCTGACAAAATGAAGTAGACCAAAAGATCCTCAAAAACTAGACATCATGCTGCGATCCAAAGAAATTCAGGAACAAATGAGAAACAAAGTAATTGAGATCTATCAGTCTAGAATAGGTTATAAAGCCGTTTCAAAAGCTTTGGGACTCCAGCGAGTGAGAGCCATTATCCACAAATGGCAAAAATATAGAACAGTGGTGAACCTTCCCAGGAGTGGCTGGTCAACTAAAATTACCTCAAAAGGGCTGCGACGACTAATCCAAGAGGTCACAAAAGACCCTACAACAACATCCAAAGAACTGCAGGCCTCACTTGCCTCAGTTAATGTCAGTGTTCATGAGTCCAACATAAGAAAGAGACTGGACAAAAATGGCCTGCATGCCAGAGTTCCAAGATGAAAACCACTGCTGAGCAAAAAGAACATAAAGGCTTGTCTCAGTTTTGCCAGAAATCTTGATGATCCCCAAGATTTTTGAAAAAATACTCTGTGGGCTGACGAGACAAAAGTTGAATTTTTTGGAAGGTGTGTGTCCCATTACATCGGGCGTAAAAGTAACATAGCATTTCAGAAAAGGAACACCATACCAACAGTAAAATATGGTGGTGGTAGTGTGATGATCTGGGGCTGTTTTGCTGCTTCAGGACCTGGTAGACTTGCTGTGGTAAATGGAACCATGAATTCTGCTGTCTACCAAAAAATCCTGAAGGAGAATGTCCGGCCATCTGTTCATGACCTCAAGCTGAAGCGCACTTGGTTTCTGCAGCAGGACAATGATCCAAAACACACCAGCAAGTCCACCTCTGAATGGCTTAAGAAAAACAAAATGAAGACTTTGGAGTGGTCTAGTCAAAGTCCTGACCCAAATCCGACTGAGATGCTGTGGCATGACCTTAAAAAGGCGGTTCATGCTTGAAAACCCTCCAATGTGGCTGAATTACAACAATTCTGCAAAGATAAATGAGCCAAAATTCCTCCACAGCACTGTAGAAAACTCATTGCCAGTTATCGCAAACGCTTGATTGCCATTGTTGCTGCTAAGGGTGGCCCAACCAGTTAATAGGTTTAAGGGGAAATCACTTTTTCACACAGGGCCATGTAGGTTTGGATTTTTTTCTCCTTAATAATAAACATCTTCATTTAAAAACTGCATTTTGTGTTGCGGTGGCGGAGTGGTTAGCACTGCAGCAGCACAGCAACTCACCCTTGGTCGGGGATCCTGGGTTCGATCCCAGCCCCCAACCAACAGTGATCTGTGTGGAGTTTGCATGTTCTCCCCGTGTCTGCGTGGGTTTAATCTGGGATTTCTCCGGTTTCCTCCCACATGCCAAAAACATGCAAGTAAGGTTAATTGGCATCAAAACTGGGGATTCTAAATTGTCCTTAGGTGTGACTGTGAGAGTGAATGGTTGTCTGTCTCTCTGTGTTGGCCCTGCGATGGACTGGCGATCTGTCCAGGGTGTACCCTGCCTCTCGCCAAAAGATGATGGGATAGGCTCCAGCCCCCCCCCCCCCCGCGACCCGATAAGGATTAAGCGGAAGAAGATGAATGAATGAATGAATGAATGTGTTATCTTTGTCTAATATTTAAATTTGTTTGATGATCTGAAACATTTGTGTGACAAACATACAAAAAAATGAGAATCGGGAAGGGGCAAACACTTTTTCACACCACTGTACATTCCTCAAAATCACATCAAATTTCAAGCAGTTTTGTTATCCCCCTTCGGTCTTCGCCCAAAGGGCTCTTCGACCCCTTTGGGCGAAGACCGGCGGGGGATTATGTTATGGGTCGGTCCGTCCGTCTGTCCCACTTTTGTGAAATCAGCTCCTGGTACAGTTTTGTTTTAATTGTTTAGAAACTTGATACCGTGGTTTGATATACTCCGATGAGGCGCATATTACAATTTGACTCGCACCTTGAGGTGAAAGGTCAGAGGTCAGATTTTCCCTAAATCTTCTAAACACAATAACTACTGTAAGAAATTATGTAGGCTTTTCAAATTCAATTCAATTCAGTTCAGCTATATTTATACTTTGCCACATCACAACAGAGGCCGCCAGAGTGCAGAGGAAAACCCCACAGTCTCAGAAAAACCCAGCAATCAGACGATCCCCTATGAGCAAGCACTAAGCGACAGTGGAGAGGAAAAACTCTCATTTGGCAGGAAGAAACCTCTAGCAGAACCAGGCTCAGGGAGGGGCAGTCATCTGCTGCGACTGGCTGGGGGTGAGGGGATAGGGAGGATGGAGAGGGCAGACATAAAGAACATAACAGTAAGGTGCCAAGTACATTATTGGAGGTCAACCAGCAGTATGGATCAAATAACAACAGAATAAAAGTGGGGATAAAACACACAAAATCCCTCAAACGTAAGCTACATTAAAAAAGAAGGATTTTACCCTCTTCTTAAAAACAGAGACCGAGTCTGACTCCAGGACCCAGAGTGGTAACTGGTTCCAGAGAGAAGGAGCTTGGTAGCAGAAGGCTCTGCCTCCCACTGAACTTTTGGAGATTCTGGGCACCATAAGTAAGCCAGCATTTTGGGAGCGTAATGCTCTATTAGGATGGTAAGGTAATATCAGATCTTTTATATATTGGGGGGCCTGATTATTAAGAGCTTTGAAAGTAAGAAGAAGGATTGTAAACTTGATTCTAAATTCTATGGGAAGCCAATGAAGGGAGGACAGAACCGGGGAGATATGATCTCTTTTTCTAGAACCAGTTAAAATTCTAGCAGCAGCATTTTGAATCAACTGAAGATTTTTTTAAGGATACTTTAGGACAACCAGATAATAACAAATTACAACTAGAAAAGCACTCGGACAGCACAGACCTCCGCCAAGCGCCACAGTTCCCCCCCATACAGTGTTTGTGTGTACGTTTTCAGATTCCTTGACCATGAAAACATATGACTAGCAATTGGATTCACAATGATAGGATTAATGGTTCAGTAGTTATTCACGAAAATCTCATTTTCCGTAATGGGGGTTTTCGTCACAGTTCTCCGCATACAGTGTTTGTGTGTACGTCTTCAGATTCCTTGACCATGAAAACATATGACTAGCAATTGGATTCACAATGATAGGATTAGTGGTTCAGTAGTTATTCACGAAAATCGCATTTTCCGTAATGGCGGTTTTTGCCACAGTTCCCCCCATACAGTGTTTGTGTGTACGTTTTCAGATTCCTTGACCATGAAAACATATGACTAGCAATTGGATTCACAATGATAGGATTAGTGGTTCAGTAGTTATTCACGAAAATCGCATTTTCCGTAATGGCGGTTTTCGCCACAGTTCCCCCCATACAGTGTTTGTGTGTACGTTTTCAGATTCCTTGACCATGAAAACATATGACTAGCAATTGGATTCACAATGATAGGATTAGTGGTTCAGTAGTTATTCACGAAAATTGCATTTTCCGTAATGGCGGTTTTCGCCACCGTTCCCCCATACAGTGTTTGTGTGTACGTTTTCAGATTCCTTGACCATGAAAACTTATGACAAGCAATTGGATTGACAATGATAGGATTAGTGGTTTAGTAGTTTTTCACGAAAATGGCATTTTGCGTAATGGCGGTTTTCTTGTGGATGGTGATCCAGATCACCACCAAAATCTAATCATCTGTAGGATACCCCATTTCTGACAATCTGTGAAAATTTCATGAAAATCCGTCCATAACTTTTTGAGTTATCTTGCTAACAAACAAACAGACAAACAGACAAACCAACGCCAATGATCACATAACCTCCTTGGCGGAGGTAAGGATCACCACCAAAATCTAATCATCTGTAGGATACCCCATTTCTGACAATCTGTGAAAATTTCATGAAAATCCTTCCATAACTTTTTGAGTTATCTTGCTAACAAACAAACAGACAAACAAACAAACCAACGCCGATGATCACATAATCTCCTTGGCGGAGGTAATAATCTAATCGAGAGCTGACAAAGGCGTGAATCAGTTTCTCAGCATCATTTAGAGACAAGATGCTCCTGACTTTGGCAATATTGCGCAGATGATAGAAGGCAGTCTTAGAAACAATTTTAATATGTGAATTAAAGGACAAATCTTGATCAAAAATAACTCCAAGGTTCTTCACAGAACTATTCAAAGTGAGAGTGGCGGCATCTAAATTAAGGGCATAATTTGAGAAGGAATTTCTAAGATGTTTTGGGCCAACAAGAATGACTTCAGTCTTATCAGAGTTTAATAGAAGAAAATTACAAGTCATCCAAGCTTTGATGTCCTTAAGACAGGCATCTAACTTGGCTATTTGATTACAATCATCGGTCTTCATTGACAGGTATAGTTGTGTGTCGTCTGTGTAACAGTGAAAATGTATACAGTGCTTTCTGATGATATTGCCAAACGGGAGCATATATAAACTAAAAAGAGTAGGGCCCAACACAGATCCCTGTGGAACTCCGTGACAGAGCCTAGAGTTGGAAGAAACTTCATTGTTAATGTGAACAAACTGAAATCTATCGGACAAATAAGATCTAAACCACTGCAACGGAGTTCCATTTAGTCCAGCAAAGTGTCCTATTCTATCAAGTAGAATGGCATGATCGATAGTGTCAAAGGCTGCACTAAGATCTAAAAGAACAAGAACAGAGACAAATCCATTATCCGATGCGATGCGATGCGATCCGATGCGATCAAGAGGTCATTAGTGACCTTCACTAAAGCAGTTTCAGTGCTGTGATTAGCTCTGAACCCAGATCGAAACACCTCAAACAAACTAACTCCCTGCAAATGGTCAGTTAGTTGTGCAGCAACAACTCTTTGCAAGATTTTTGAAATGAAAGGCAAATTAGAGATTGGTCGATAACTGGCCAAAACTCCTGGATCGAGAGTTGGTTTTTTGAGTAAGGGTTTAATTACAGCAGTTTTAAAAGCCAGTGGTACACAACCCAGAGTTAAAGAAGAATTAATTATAAGAAGAATACGGCTACCAATAATTGGGAAGATGATTTTAAATAACCTAGAAGGAATAGGGTCTAAAAGGCAAGATGAAGACTTAGATGAGGAAATTATTTTATCCAACTCTAAGAGGTCGATTGGAGTAAACTTATCTAAGCAGATATCAATTGAGGGAGCTGTAGAAGTTAATGTACTTGAGTTTACGGTAGGAAGACTCTGACTGATTTCATCTCTAATAGATAAAATTTTAAGACTGAAAAAGTTCAGAAAGTCCTGACTAGAAAGCTCAGGGGGGATGCGAGGATTGATCGAGTCCTGGCTCTTTGTAAGCCTGGCTATAGTGTTGAAGAGAAACCTAGGGTTATTCTTGTTCACTTCTATTAATGCAGAATAATAGCTTGATCTAGATTTTCTAAGAGATTTTTTATAGATTAGGAAATGATTTCTCCACGCTAAGTAAAATTCATCTGAATTAGTTGAACGCCATTTCCTTTCCAATTGAAGAGTTTTCTGTTTTAAGCCACAAGTTTCTGAGTTAAACCAAGGGGTTAGAAATCTCTGGTTAGATTTTTCTTTTTTAAAGGGGCTACCAAATCTAGAGTCCGATGCAGAGAGGCTGTAACACTATCAACCATGCCATCAATCATGAATGGAGCAGACTCTCCATCTATTATTTCTGTTGTTTCTGTTGTGTTGACCGATGGCATAGAGGAGACAATCTGCAAAAACTTGGCAACAACGTCTTCGGAAAGACATCTGCTGTAGTAGTATTTTTCTTTAGGAAACAAGTGATCAGAGATAATGAAATCAAAAATTAACAGACAATGGTCAGACAGTACAGGATTATGAGGGGACACTACCAGATTTTCGATATCTATACCATAAGTCAGAACAAGGTCCAATGTATGGTGGAAATAATGGGTAGAATTTTTTACTTTCTGGGAAAACCCCATGGAGTCTAAAATTGATTTTTTTTTTGTTTTTGTTACTTATTTGTACCCGTAGGTAGATTTGGTTTGCAGTCTGGTGACAAGCCACCGGCTGCCGGTCGTTGCGTGCACGAGCGCCCTAAACCTACATGTTTTTGATATGCGGGAGGAAACCGGAGAAATCCCACGCAACACGGGGAGAACATGCAAACTCCACACAGCTCACTGTTGGTCGGGGGCTGGGATCGAACCCACGATCCCCGCGATCCCCCGGTCGAGGGTAAACTGTGCTGCCACAGTGCTAAACCACTGCTCCACCGTGCAGCCACGGTGAATGCCTTATTAAGACAATCACTCTCTACATCAACATGTATATTAAAGTCCCCTACAATAATTATTCTATCGGATTTCAGCACTAAATCAGCTAAAAATTCGGCAAATACAGATAGAAACTCTGAATAGGCCGAGGGAGGACGATAAACTATGGCAAAGACAAACTGGGTTCAAGCCAAGATTGCCAACAAACCCCACATTGAGGACCAAACCTTCAAAGGAATTAAAACATATTTTTTGCTTAACATTAACTAGTAATTTAGAATGGAAAATTGCCGCCACTCCACCACCACGACCAAAACCTCTGGGGTTATGACAGTTTAAATACCCAGAGGGAGTTGATTCATTCAGACCAATAAAATCATCTTGCCCAAGCCAGGTCTCTGTGAGAGATAATACATCGATCTGATGATAAGATAAGATAAGCCTTTATTAGTCCCACAATGGGGAAATTCCAGGATTGCAACAGCACAGGGATAGCAACACTCACAGCAATAATTAAGAAGATAAGAAAAATAAGAGCAGTGAATATACATATGTACACGTAAATATATAAATATATATACACAGTGCAGAGCATTGTAGCTAGATGGAATAAACAGCATAACTGTCTATTTAGTTACCCTACATGGTATAAATATGTACCCATACATATTGTCACCCTCCATAGCGACTGATATTGTCCTAGTTGTATGCTGGAGGGGACCATTTGTGTAGGTCTGTTGCGTCTTTTGCATTCAATACTATTAGGCCGTCACATTTTTTTGCTATCTCTGCGAGCAGCCCTGCTTAGGTTATACAGTCTGACAGCCGTAGGTAGGAAGGACCTGCGAAACCTCTCGGTCGCGCACCTAGGATGATGTAGTCTACTGCTAAATGAGCTCCTCAGTGCGTTCAGTATGTCCTGCATAGGGTGAGACTCGGACTCCAACAGAGATGACAGCTTAGCCACCATCCTTCTCGCTCCTATCTCCTCCACTGGGTCAAGGCGTTGCCCCAGGACAGAGCTAGCTTTCTTGATTAGTTTGTTCAGTCTCTTCCTATCTGCTGCTGTAATGGCACTGCCCCAGCAGACCACTCCAAAAGTGATGGCTGATGCCACCACCATGTTCTATTAATCGTCCTTGATCAATTAATAGATCATGAACCAGAAGAGACTTAGAAGTTAGAGACCTAATATTTAATAGACCACATTTAATATTTAAATTTTGGGAAGGAACAAAAGCCAATTTATTAATTTTAGGGACTTGAGGTTGGATTTGAATTTTACCAACATTTTGTTGAATCAATTTGGGATGTTTATGCATTCTGTTTTTATTAACTTTTTTATTAACTTTGGAGGAAGCAGAAAAAGGTTCTCTAAGGAAGGAGACAGGGGCAAAGTTGAAGGGTGGTGGATGAGGAGGAGCTGCAGAAGTGCGTGTGTTTTTCAAGTTATGTTGTATTTGTCCTGGGTTACAATATTTAGGGCAACGGGAGACAGACACAATCTCTGTAGGATTATAAATTAAAGGCTGATCCAAACGGTAAAGACCACCTGAATTAATGGGATCGATACAAGAAGTGGGAACAGAACCAAAAAAGGGCAGTTTGGCAAACCCAGAAGCTTCAGAGCGAGTAAACACGCCAAGTCCCAGTCATTGTACCAAAAAACACCGAATGGAATAGAATAGATTGTCTCTTAAAACACGTGCACCAAGTCTATTTGGGCGCATGCCATCAGGCCTCATAAGTGATGGGCGATTCCAAAATAAGTTAAAATTGTCAACAAAACCAATGTTAAAAATAGGACAAGTAAAACACAGCCAAGTATTAAGACTGAGAGTTCTACTAAAACAATTGCAGACTTGTCTGAGAGGTGCCAAAGGCCCAGAGATGAGCGCACGTCTGCCACAGTTCATAAGAGTGGACAGAAGGCTCCTGAAGTCACTCTTTAAAATTTCCGACGCTTCATCTGGGATGTTATTGCATCCCACATGCACAACGACAGTTTGTACGTGGGGGAATTCATTCAGCAGGTCAGGGATAAGAGCCTCAATGTCAGAGACATCAGTATAGTAGCTGTATCTAAGACACATCTTGGATGGCTTACATCCTGACTTGACTATGGGTTTGGGGTCAAGGGGTCAAAGGTCAAAGGTCAAAGGTCAAAGTTAACATTCCAGTTATACTCTGGTAAATGCTAAATTTACTATTACTATAAAACAAGTAAAGATAAGGCCACCAAAACTGGTATACAGGTTCACCTTGGGACCCTGAACTCTGATTATGGTTTTGGGGTCAAACGGTCAAAGGTCAAGGTTAACATTCCCTATCCCTTATTAACTCAATTCAGTTCAATTCAGCTTTATTTATACTGCACCACATTACAACAGAAGCCGTCTCGTGGCGCCACAGTGCAGAAAAAAACCCACAGTCTCAGAAAAACCCAGCAATCAGACGATCCCCTGTGAACAAGCACTATTGTACAACAAATAAAGCTAGGGTCACCAAACTTGGTGCACAGGTTCACCCTGTGACCCTGAAGTGTAACTATGGCTTTGGGATTACAAGGTCAAAGGTCAACATCAAAATGGCTTATAAACTACTGTATATCTCAACAACAAAGAAAGCTAGGGTCACCAAACCTGGTACACAAGTTCACTCTGAGACCATGACCTCTGACTACAGGTTTGGGGTCAAAAGGTCAAAGGTCAGCACCCCCTATGATCTCTTACTATAGAACATGTAAAGCTCTCTAGGGTCACCAAACTTGCTACACAGGTTCATCTTGGGATCCTGCCCTTCAACTATGGGTTGTATATTCTGTTGTATATTCGTGGATGATGGGTTTATCATAATTTGGTTCTGTCACAGTAATTATATTGAAAAATTGAAAACTGCTCTCTGTCAGTAAGTATTGGGATTGTCAAAGAAAATGGAGGTAGGGGATATTACACTCACCTCAGAGTGCCCTTGTTCATAGAGCCACAAAGCATCTTCAGGAAATGACAGCCTTTGTGTTTTGTCAGTGGAACAATTGCCAGTGAACCAAAACAGTCCAGTGGTGTAGGGGGTAAAGGTGTTATCATGATATGGTGCGTGTCCTGGGTTCAAATTTGAGGGAACAGCTATTCTTCTTAACAATTTGTGTTTTTAAAAACTAATGTGTATAACACATCTTATGTTTTAAATGCTGTTTTGAAACAGTACAAAACCTTGAAGTCTATATTTGCTCTGAGTTAATTAGTTAGTTAATTAATTTCAGGGTTGTTTCTATGTTTTTAACACTACAGGGACCAGTCTTAAACTATCAGTCACTTAAACCACACACCTCTATTTCTGATAATATCCTGTTGGGCTTTTACAATCTCACAATTAGCAAATATTAGTTAGCGCAGGCTGTGCTTTGACCCGGGCCTCTGAGCTAACCATTAGTCGAGGATTCCCTCAACTGGGTGTAAAATGGTACGTCAAAAATTAAATCCTGATATATAATCAGACTACATCATCCTAGGTGTGCAACTGAGAGGTTTCGCAGGTCCTTCCTACCTACGGCTGTCAGACTGTATAACCTAAGCAGGGCTGCTCGCAGAGATAGCAAAAAAACGTGACGACCTAATAGTATTGAATGCAAAAGACGCAATAGACTTACACAATGGTCCCCTCCAGTATACAACTAGGACAATATTGGTCGCTACGGAGGGTGACAATATGTATGGGTACATATTCATACTATGTAGGATAACTAAGCAGACGGTTATGCTGTTTATTCCATCTAGCTACAATGCTCCGCACTGTGTGTTTATATATTTATATGTACATATTGTTCATGTAAATGATGAGTTTTCTCTCAGCTCAAAGCTTAGTCATGGAGTTCCACAGGGATCTGTGCTTGGCCCTACTCTTTTTAGTTTATATATGCTTCCGTTAGGCAACATTATTAGAAAGCACTGTATACATTTTCACTGTTATGCAGATGACACACAATTATACCTGTCAATGAAGCCAGATGATACTAATCAATTAGCCAAGTTAGAAGCCTGTCTTAAGGAAATCAAAGTTTGGATGACTTGTAATTTCCTGCTATTAAATTCAGATAAGACTGAAGTCATTCTTGTTGGTCCAAAAAACCTTAGAAATTCCTTTCCAAATCAAACTTTCAGTTTGGATGCAGTTACTCTTTCTCTTAATAGCTCTGTGAGGAACCTTGGAGTTATTTTTGATCAGGATTTGTCCTTCAATTCACATATTAAATTTGCTTCTAAGACTGCCTTCTATCATTCGCGTAATATTGCCAAGATTAGGAGCATCTTGTCTCAGAGTGATGCTGAGAAGCTGATCCACGCTTTTGTTAGCTCGAGATTAGATTATTGTAATTCTTTATTATCAGGTTGTCCTAAAACATCTTTAAAAAGTCTTCAGCTGATCCAAAATGCTGCAGCAAGAGTTTTAACAGGTACTAGAAAGAGAGATCATATCTCTCCGGTTCTGGCCTCCCTTCATTGGCTTCCCATAGAGTTTAGAATTAAGTTTAAAATCCTTCTTCTTACTTACAAAGCTCTAAACAATCAGGCTCCTTTTTATTTAAAAGATCTGATACTACCGTATCATCCTAACAGAGCACTACGCTCCCAAAATGCAGGTTTACTTGTAATACCTAGAATCTCCAAAAGTACAATGGGAGGCAGAGCCTTCAGTTATCAAGCTCCTCTCCTGTGGAATCAGCTGCCAATCTGGATTCGGGAGTCAGACTCGATCTCTGTTTTTAAGAATAGGGCTAAAACCTACCTTTTTGATATAGCCTACAATTAGGGAGGGATCATGTGTTTTCTGAACCCTCCCTTAGTTATGCTGCTAATAGGTTTAGTCAGCCGGGGGACCTCCAGTAATGCACTGGGCCTCACTCCTTTCCTCACTCTCTATGAAATATTTTTTTTTTGCTGGTCATTAACATTTGTTTGTTCTCTCCCATAGATTGAGTCCCCATCGTGCTGTTTGCTCTCTACATGTCTGTTCTTTTCTTCTTCTCTATCCCCTCACCCCCCAGCCAGTCGCAGCAGATGACTGCCCCTCCCTGAGCCTGGTTCTGCTGGAGGTTTCTTCCTGTTAAAAGGGAGTTTTTCCTCTCCACCGTCGCCAAGTGCTTGCTCACAGGGGATCGCCTGATTGCTGGGGTCTTTCTGCAACTGTGGGGGTCCTCCCTACAGTTGATAGTGCTATGAGATGACTGTTGTTGTGAAATGGCGCTATATAAATAAAGTTGAATTGAATTGAATTGAATATGTATATTCGCTGCTCTTGTTTTTCTTGCCTTCTTGATTGTTGCTCTGAGTGTTGCTATCCCTGTGCTGTTGCAATCCTGGAATTTCCCCATTGTGGGACTAATAAAGGTTTATATTATCTTATCTTATCTAATTTTTAAATTTTTTTGGCCAAAGTATGTCACAAACATTTCCTTAACACCTCACAGAACTGTGTCAACATGTGGAAAACAAGAATGCCATGGGCACTTTGAACAAAGCAAAAAAAGAATAATCAAGAAAAAAAGTCCACACAAATGCCAAACCTCAGAGCAGAGGTGGGAAATGTGTGATTTTTTTCCAGTGCTCTCAGTATGACTGTTGCCGCATAAGGTGAGGTGCGACTGTTCAGTAGCAACAGGCCTCCTACATGCTGAGGTTAAAGGTGGGAACGGTTATTGAAGTGCTTTTAATCTCACCACAAATGTCACTGTGGCACATACTGTAACAGTCATTGGCGCTGGCCTGTCAGGTGTTCTCATCCTCTACTTATTTTGCTCAGTTTTGGCCAAAATAGAGCACAGAGTCACGAAACATTTGTGCCTAAAAATTAAAGGTAACAGTTTAGATACAGGAATAAACTATAAAAACTAACCATTGAAGATTAATAATCTAGGAGTTTTCTGCAAATTGTTCTTAAATTTATGGTAGGGTAGAAGATTTGTAACTTTTTCCTACACAGTAAATTTGTAGCTTTTTTCCTCTACATTTTGCACTTTTTTGTTATAAATTTGATAAATGTTTTCTGCAAATCTGTGATGTTTTTTTAAAATAAATTTGTGCATTTTCATGATAAATTTGTGAAACTAGGTGAAGCCCCCTCTACCTACCCTGGTTTAAATTATCTTTTTTTAAAGCAATGATGCATTTTAGTTAAATAGGCTCAAGTTTTCCCTCTGTCCTCTGTACTTGTTTCTACATAAGTTATTGTATTTTCACCACCAGCAAGGTTAAAAAGTTTTTAATACCAGGAGACATTTTGTGGTCTTATATCAATGTAGCCAAAGACAGTTTTGAGATTGCAGCTGTTTCTGTCTGCAGGAGAGTGAGCTGAACTAAAGCTGGTTCAACACATCTGAGCTACTGGTGGGCAACCACCCATCTGCTGTCTTTGTCTAAGCTACTCCTTCAGAGGAATAACATTATTTTTTAAAAAACGGATTGTAACTACCTGTCTCCTGCACATGGCATTGATGAGGACGCAGAGGAGCCGTCACTTTCGGGCCTGGTAAAGTTAATTGAAAGCTTCCGAGTTGAAACGCGTGACTCTCTAGGCACACTGCAGACTTCTATGGACTTGTTTGGGACACGTCTGACCGAGGTCAAAACTTCTCTGCAGGAGTGTGACAACAAGATTACGTCGCTCAAAACCAGGTGTGAAACGCTAGAGAATTGCAACAAACTGCTAATGGCTAAAACGGAGGACCTCGAATCGAGGAGCAGACACCAAAATCTTCACGTGCTTTGTCTACCGGAAAACACGGAGGGGCTGCGAGTCACGACATTTATGACCAACTTCTTCGCCGAGATGCTGGGTATAGAGGTTCCTGACGGGCCTGAGATGTTGGACTGAGCACACTGCCTTGCTTCCCGGCCTGCCCGGGGTCAAAATGCTCCCCTGAGACCTATGATTGTAAAGGTGCGCCATTTCAGAGTGAAACAGCGCATCCTCCAGCTCGCCAGAAAGAAGGGCCCGCTTACTTTCCGCAGTCACAAAGTCTACATTTTCCTGGATTTTACTGCAGATGTCACCAAACGGAGGACATCTTTTATTATTAAAAAAAAGAGGGTATAGATAGCATTTCTCCAAGGGACCCATTTAAACAATGATGAACACCTAAAGTTAAGAAGGGAATGGGTGGGTCAGATCTACTATTCCTCCTTCACTACTAACAGCAGAGGGGTAGCCATTTTGGTTCATAAATCCCTTCCTCTGGCAGGGGTGGAGGTTAGGGCCGATACTGCAGGAAGGTACATCATGATTAGAGGGACACTCTTTGGGGACCCTGTGTCCTATTTAAATGTGTACCCCCCCCCCCCCTCCGATTCGCTCAACTGACTTTTATACTAAGGTATTTTCTCTGTTTTCTGAGTGGGCTGTTGAGTCCTCTGTGATAGCTGTTGTCTATATCCACGTCTAGATAGGTCCTCAAAAATGGGAGAGTCTAATGTTGGACAAGCTCGTTCTTTACTTGGCTGCTGCGCTGATATCCACTTTATTGATAGCTGGAGGACCCTTCACCCCACTGGTCAGCAGTATACATTTTACTCAAAAGTGCATAAAACATCCTCTGGAACTGATTATTTTTTTACTCTTAAATATGCCCTTCAAAGCGTACTCTCTTGCTCCACTGGCAATATTATTATCAGTGATAACTCACCCATATTTTTGGTCATGTCCAGAAAGACTCAAAACACTAGGGGGCAATGGTGCTTTCCAAATTACCTTCTGAAAAATCCCAATTTTAAATCATATCTAATAGAACAGTTTAATCATTTTATTGTTGGGAAACTGCTAAAGCTGTTATTCAAGGCTTCACTATATCATTCCTGGCAAACCTTAAGAAAAACAGAGGGCAGAGCAACAGCTTCTTGAAGGTAAACTAAGTGAACTACAGCGTGAATTCAACCTTAAGCCTACAGACAGCCTGGGATCTCAAATTGATGCCACCACAGCAGCTCTAGATGTACTTTTATCTAAAGAAGCTCAGAGATCTATACTGTTTGGTAAGCATAAGTTATATGAATTCGGCAATGAGCCAAGCAAGTATTTTGCAAATCTAATAAAAGGTAATACCGGCTCCCAGGCTATTCCAGTCATAAAGGATAGTTCGGGTAAAAGAGTTTATAACAACAACGATATTAACAACTCTTTCCTTTCCTTCTATGAAGGCTTGTACACTTCTGGGTCAGACCACAACTCGGAGACTTTGATGCATAATTTTTTATCATCTGTCAAACTACCGCAAGCATCCAATACACAAAAAGGGCTGATGAATAGGGCTATTAACCTGTTAAGAAGTTATAGAGGCGATTAATAGCTTACAAAATAATAAGGTCCTGGGGCCTGATGGTCTGACCCCAGGCTTTTAAGGATTTGCTAATTGACCCCCTTCTCAATATGCTGTCTTACTCTTTTGACTCTAGAGCTGTCCCTGACACTATGATGGATGCAAATATTTCTCTAATTCTAAAGAAGGGCAAACCCGCAGATGAATGCACATCCTACAGGCCAATTGCCTTGCTGGACGCTGATCGAAAATTATTGGCTAAAATATTGGTGAAGATACTTGAAGGTGTCAATTCAGATTTAATTTCAACAGACCAAACTGGATTTATATTGGGTCGTAATTCCCTTCATAATGTAAGGAGACTCTTAAATCTTATTCAGAATGGATCAAGGTCAAAGGTCAAATCTCTTGTCTCCCTTGATGCAGAAAAGGCCTTTGATAGGATTGAGTGGCCTTATCTCCTAGGTGTCCTCTCAAAATTCAATCTTGGTGACAACTTTATTAGGTGGATATCTCTGCTATATGCTGCCCTCCGTGCCTCTGTTATTACCAGGGATGGCAACAGGAAATTCTGATTTCAGCTGAAATCTAATTTGGTCGATCGACTTATGGGGGGGCCGGGGGGGGGGCGCAGCTGGGAGGTTTTCAGTAAAACAGAAGTAATTTAGACTGAAAAAAATGATTTAAAAAATGAAATACTAGACTTAGATAAATCATTAAATTTAATGAAAAGTTAACTTACTTTTTCTTCAATGTTGTCTCACTGTCTTTAGTCCAACATATTTAACAGTTCTATAAGAGTTTATTACACTATTTACACTATTTACACTGGTCACCAAGTCACTTCTAATGTGAAACTTTCTTCCTTTTGGCAGCAAGCTGTAACAGTCTCTGAACTTTGAACTTCATCTCCTTTTCTGGTTTCTTCAGAAACTATCCGAGTGTTTCTGTTACCTCGTCGAACTTTGAGCCAATTTTCACCTTTACCATCACTTTTCTCTCAAGCAAATTCCATCGGAACTTATTTTTGACACTTTTGTCTATTTCTAGCACTGATGACTCCTGATCCTTCGATAAAAATCTCATAATTCCGCTGAAAACAATACCGAAAGCTCAGAATTCCAACACGAACCAGGGATGTGATTTGGGGTTGGGGAAATTATCTGAAAATTTAGCAGGGGGTCTGGGGGACGCAGTACTCTAGCCGGGTCCGGGGCAGAGCCCCGGTGTGGGGGCAAAGTCCCCCGAAGCTCCTGGGTTTTTATGATTTTTAAGTACCAGAACTGTGCTTAAATGACATAAAACAAACAGTTGAATGCCACTTATTACTGTATAATATTGACTTGTGTTCCAAGCAGATAGCATTCCTAAAATATTCCAACAAGCATTATCCATCACATGCTTTAACACTTGATCAAATCAAAATCAGTTAATTTTATCTATTCCATAATAGAAATAAAATTCCAACATACCATTACTTGTTATAATTTCAGCATTCATTTCAGATGACCAATTTCAATCTCCATTGAGTCTTGAGCAGTTCATTTTGCACAATCACTGATGTAGCCAAGTCTTAGAAATATTCAAAAGTTATGAGTCAATATCCACTGTGCACTGTCAATTTCAAACTGTTTGGAATCATAAAAGTAATGTAACTAAATTGTTTTGCTATTTTTTTCTCCTCAACATCAATGTCAGGGCGCTGCGGGAGTTTTTGGGGATGGTTAACTTTTATAACCGTTTCCTCCCCCACACAGCCCAGCTCATACAGCCGTTGAACGCCGCGCTCAAGAAACGGAAACCGGCGGACAGAGTCGACTGGACTTCTGAACAGGAGCAGGCGTTCTGAGGTTAAAACAGCGCTCACCACCGATGCCTCGGACATGGGCATAGCGGCCGTCGTGGAGCAATGCGTTGCCGGTTCTTGGCAGCCGCTCACCTTTTTTTTAGCAGGTCTTTGCACGACAGTGAGCATAAATACAGCGCGTTCGACAGAGAGTTAATGGCTCTCTACCTGGCCATACGCCACTTCCAGTTCTGCCTGAAAGGGCGCACCTTCACTGCGTTCGTGGACCATAAGCCGCTAATGTACTTGACGTACTTTATCTTCCTGGAAGATAAAATAAAGCGGAATTCAGTGAATTACCGGAAAAATTACATCCCTGAGAACAAGCCGCCATAAATTTTTGACAAAGCATACAACGAGCCATTTGATTGGTCCAATCGTTTGCAACTATCCAATCGCAGGGCTGTTTACAATACAGCAGCAGCTTGAGTACATAACATCCGGGTTATCGCAGGAGACTTGACCCGGGGAAGCGCCGAGCGCTTATGTAATCATGTTGATTTTCGTTAAAATCGGTAACAATAAGGTACCTTAGCCCCCCTAAAATTTTCTCAACGGATTTAGACAATTCACAGAAATGATCAATTTGAAAATAAATCGGCGGAAATCCGCCGATCGGCGGAAAATTGCCATCCCTGTATTACAAAGTGCCCGAGGTCCTCCGCATTCATGGTGAGCCGCGGCTCTAGACAGAGCTGCCCAGCCTCACCACTTCTGTTTGCCCTTGCTATGGAGTCCTTAGCGGAGGCCATTAGATGCGATTCCTTGATAACAGGCATAGATGTGGGTTCCACAAATCATAAAATTTCCCTTTATTGTGATGATCTCCTCCTCTATCTAAGTAACCCAGAATCTTCTATTACAAGAGTTGTTGAAATAATTAATTATTTTGGCCATTTCTCAGGTTACAAGATTAACTACTCTAAATCTGAAGCCAGATTTCCTTACCCTTACCCCTCAGGTATCTTGGTCTCCACTATGCTCTACCCCCTTCCGCTGGTCCCCATCAGGTTTTGTCTATCTGGGAATACACATTACTCCCTCTCTTTCTGGCCTATACAAAGCCAACTTTGTCCCAGAATCAAGGAGGACTTGGCCCGTTGGACGGCCTTGCCACTGTCTCTCTTAGGAAGGGTGAACCTTATCAAAATGGTTATACTTCCTTGGTTATTGTATCCCTTCCAGATGATCCCAGCTCTCTTAACAAGAAAATTACTTGCTACTCTTAACAGCTCCTTAACATCTTTTCTGTGGAGGAACAAGCGAGCCAGGTTAAAACTCAGTATATTACAGCACCCACTGGATGAAGGAGGCCTGGTGGTGCCAGATTTTAGGCGCTATCAAATTGCTTCTCTCTCTATTCACATTTGGCACTGGTTCAAAAATGACCTGATATCCACCTGGCTTCATGTAGAGGCAGCTCTGGTGGCCCCTATTCCTCTTAGTTACATATTGTATGCATCTAAGAAATGGGTTTGTCCAAATTAAAGGGGAATTTTATTCTCCAGAATACTTTAAAAGTTTGGAGGATGGTGAAGAAGCTTGGAAATCAGGATGGCTCCTTTCCCCTCCTCACGCCTATTTATTTAAACCCTGACTTTCCTCCTGGTTTGGCCGACCAAGCCTTCTCCTTATGATTTGTCAGGGGCGTAAAAACTGTAGGTGACTTGATGACAGAGGGCACTCTGCTGTCTTTCGAGCAGCTCAGAGAGAAGTATAACCTCCCACAGAAAAACTTTTTTAGGTATCTACAAATCCACAGTTTTATTTCTTCATCCATCAAGTTGCACCTTAATGGGTTCTCTCATTCACCTATGGAGGAGGTGATTCAGAAACCAGACACTAGAAGACTAATTACTACGTTTTACAAGACGCTCTCAGTTCCATTCAGTGATTGTACAGCTCATGTCAGATCTCTTTGGGAGGTGGATTTTGGAGAATCATTCTCACCTGAAATATGAGATGAGGTGCAGTCAAGAAGTGCAAATTACCTATTTACTAATAAAGCCAGAGAGACAATTCAAGCTCATACACAGGCTTCATATCACTGCGGTGAAACACAATAAGTTTAACCTGTGGGAATGTGGAAATGACGAGACAGGGTTCTCTCAAGTCAGCTTTATTCACATTCACCAACATCTCAAGGAAGAAAGAGAGCGTCACAGGGGACTCTCGTCCTTAAATACCAGGACTCTCACAGTTCACAAGTCACATGCATCACAAATCACACTGCATTACGTATAATCGGCAGTAACAATGCATCTCCTCTCTCTGATATCACCCCCACAGTCTACCATGCATCCCCTCCTTAATCCTCTAATACAGTGCTTCTCAATTATTTTTTGCAAAGCCCCCCCTAGGAAAGAGAAAATATTTCGCGCCCCCCCAACTCGCCGCAGTGACTATAAATAAGATCATTATCTATAAAAATTGTATAAGTATACCTAAAATTGTATCCTTTTTAACATTAACAAAAGAAAAAAGCAATATAAATCAACTTTCAACAAATATTAACTATATTTTGCCACACAGAAACCCTGTTATAGTCTAAAACAGAAAAAAAAACTTAAAGTGCATCAAAGTGCCTGAAATAAAAAATATGTCAATCCTTATTTAAACTAGAAACATTTTTGACCAACTGAACCATTTGATGCTGAGAAAAATAATTCAATCAATAAATAATATTAAATGTAAATTGATCTGGAACATTAACACAGGAGTACCAATATATTTAACATTTTAGCCTGAAGAAAAAGGTAGAAAAAGGCAGTATCAACTCCTCTGCAATTGTGTGGGGGTTTTTGCACTGCGCAATTTGATGCGCCACTTTAAATGATGCTGAAAGTGCTCGCTGGTTTACTGATGTAGCGTTCACAAAGTGGGATGATTGTTGGCCGTACTCCGCACGTTTTCGCTGAAAAAAATCAAGCGGCTTATCAACATGTTGAGGATGTAATGTGTGTAGGTGATGTCTTAATTTATTTGGCTTCATGCTGTCCGCTGCCAACACTTTCAGACACAGTAAACACACCGGTCTTTCCTCGTCTCCCACCGTAGTCAGAGTGAAGCCAAGCGCTAGATAAGCTTCGTCATATTTCCTCGTCTTAGCTTTTGGGAGACTTTCATTTGTCTCTTTACCTGTGTCTCTCTCCGCCTTTCTTTTCGTTACTGTTAAATATTTCTCCATGGTGTCTCTCGAGGGGTTTGTTGACAGCAATTTAAAAAGTTTTAAACTCCCGCACAGACTTTGACAATGAGAGCGCCACTGCACCACCTGCTGCCGTGGATGTGCAATTACACTTTACACGGCAAAAGCAAAGCCTGTTCCCCGGGGTCACACGCGCCCCCCCCGGCATCGCATCGCACCCCCCTATTTGAGAAGGACTGCTCTAATAACACCCCCACAGTCTCAAGCTCTGCATACCAAAGCTAACATCCTTGCAGCTTCCTGTTATCTCCAAGGAAGCTCTGTCTTTGTTCTGATCTAAAATGTGAGTCACAAAGTAGGTCACATACAGTGGGGTAAAAAAGTATTTAGTCAGCCACCAATTGTGCAAGTTCTCCCACTTAAAAGATGAGAGAGATCTCCAATTTTCATCATAGGTATACCTCAACTATGAGAGACAAAATGAGAAAAAAAATCCAGAAAATCACATTGAAGGGTTTTTAAAGAATTTATTTGCAAATTATTGTGGAAAATAAGTATTTGGTCAATAACAAAAGTTCATCTCAGTACTTTGTTATATACCTTTTGTTGGCAATGACAGAGGTCAAACGTTTTCTGTAAGTCTTCACAAGGTTTTCACACACTGTTGCTAGTATTTTGGCCCATTCCTCCATGCAGATCTCCTCTAGAGCAGTGATGTTTTGGGGCTGTCGCTGGGCAACACGGACTTTCAACTCCCTCCAAAGATTTTCTATGGGGTTGAGATCTGAAGACTGGCTAGGTCACTCCAGGACCTTGAAATGCTTCTTATGAAGCCACTCCTTCGTTGCCCGGGCAGTGTGTTTGGGATCATTGTCATGCTGAAAGACCCAGCCACGTTTCATCTTCAATGCCCTTGCTGATGGAAGGAGGGTTTCACTCAAAATCTCACGATACATGGTCCCATTCATTCTTTCCTTTACACGGATCAGTCGTCCTGGTCTCTTTGCAGAAAAACAGCCCCAAAGCATGATGTTCCCACCTCCATGCTTCACAGTAGGTATGGTGTTCTTTCTCCTCCAAACACGACAAGTTGAGTTTTTACCAAAAAGTTCTATTTTGGTTTCATCTGACCATATGACATTCTCCCAATCCTCTTCTGGATCATCCAAATGCTCTCTAGCAAACTTCAGATGGGCCTGGACATGTACTGGCTTAAGCAGGGGGACACGTCTGGCACTGCAGGATTTGAGTCCCTGGCGGCGTAGTGTGTTACTGATAGTAGCCTTTGTTACTTTGGTCCCAGATCTCTGCAGGTCATTCACTAGGACCCCCTGTGTGGTTCTGTGATTATTGCTCACCGTTCTCGTGATCATTTTGACCCTACAGGGTGAGATCTTGCGTAGAGCCCCAGATCGAGGGAGATTATCAGTGGTCTTGTATGTCTCTCCATTTTCTAATAATTGCTCCCACAGTTGATTTCTTCACACCAAGCTGCTTACCTATTGCAGATTCAGTCTTCCCAGCCTGGTGCAGGTCTTCAATTTTGTTTCTGGTGTCCTTTGACAGCTCTTTAGTCTTGGCCATAGTGGAGCTTGGAGTCTGACTGTTTGAGGTTGTGGACAGGTGTCTTTTATACTGATAACGAGTTCAAACAGGTGTCATTAATACAGGTAACGAGTGGAGGACAGAGGAGCCTCTTAAAGAAGAAGTTACAGGTCTGTGAGAGCCAGAAATCTTGCTTGTTTGTAGGTGACCAAATACTTATTTTCCACCATAATTTGCAAATAAATTCTTTAAAAATCCTTCAATGTGATTTTCTGGATTTTTTTTTTCTCATTTTGTCTCTCATAGTTGAGGTATACCTATGATGAAAATTGGAGACCTCTCTCATCTTTTAAGTGGGCGAACTTGCACAATTGGTGGCTGACTAAATACTTTTTTGCCCCACTGTATGTGTGGCCACCACAAACCCTCTATTCTCAAAATTTTGTAATAAGTGTAAGACTTCTGAAGGTTTATAGTTTCACTGTTTATTTGAATGTCCTCTTATTAAAGACTTCTGCCTAAAAAATACACTACCGTTCAAAAGTTTGGGGTCACCCAGACAATTATTTTGTGTTTTCCATGAAAAGTCACACTTATTTACCACCATGAGTTGTAAAATGAATAGAAAATATAGTCAAGACATTGACAAGGTTAGAAATAATGATTTGTATTTGAAATAATAATTTTTTCCTTCAAACTTTGCTTTCGTCAAAGAATCCTCCATTTGCAGTAATTACAGCATTGCAGACCTAACATGATTGCACAAGGGTTTTCTAATCATCCATTAGCCTTCTGACTCAATGAGCAAACACATTGTACTATTAGAACACTGGAGTGATAGTTGCTGGAAATGGGCCTCTATACACCTATGTAGATATTGCACCAAAAACCAGACATTTGCAGCTAGAATAGTCATTTACCACATTAGCAATGTATAGAGTGTATTTCTGATTAGTTTAAAGTTATCTTCATTGAAAAAAGTGCTTTTCTTTCAAAAATAAGGAAATTTCTAAGTGACCCCAAACTTTTGAACGGTAGTGTATGTAAAGAAATTGATATTATATTCAAGAGAAAACTAGCCCTCACTCCTCTCAGCTGCATTCTAGGAGTAAATCCTACTCCGCTCAATCTCCGCTCCTCTGCACTCAGTTTACTGCAGGTGCTTCTCTTTAGTGCAAGAAGATGCATTCTTCTTTTATGGACCTCGGACTCTGCTCCTACAGTTACACATTGGATTTGGGGTGTAATGGAAGTCATCCTGTTAGAAGCTATTAGCTTCTGGCTCAAAGACAAACCTTTTCATTTTTTTGATAAACGGTACTCCTTTTTGGACTATATAGGAGGAGCTGGAGCCCAGGCCCGCTGGAGTGGCCTCTATGGTCTTGCATGGACTGAGATGTCAAAGCGCATCGCCAAATAGAGCACGTGTTCTACAGATGCAAATATTCTGTTTCTGACAAGTTTGTATTGTTGTATTTATTATTATTCATGTATTTCCCCCCTTTTTTCCCCCTTTGTGTGGAGACGGGGTGATGGGGTGGGAGTTCGGGGGTTGAAAAAGAGGGCTCTCTTCGTTATTTCTTGTTGTATGCTATTTTGTACTGTTTGTGACCCTCAAAAGCTCAATAAATATATTTAAAAAAAAACTGACTGTTGTGCCTTGTTATTATAGTAGCCTATGACAGTTGATGTTAGACCAAAGTTTGTTTTTATCATGTTTCGCCCCTACGGGGCAGAGAAACAACCCAAGCACTGAACTGCCATTAGTGAAATTTATTAACATAAAGAATTAACACAAGGTGCTCCAACAAACAAACTGGTGAGCGAGAAAGGGTTACTTACAGAATGACTCACCAGAGCAGATGATGCTCTGGTGGAGATGAAGGTAGACAATACAAGACACCGACAAAGTAAAGTGAACCACAGACTGTAATGTTTGTTATTTGCTTATAACAAAGACACTTCGTCTTAATCACCACGCCAGCAAGACGTGCTTCCTTTTTATTATCTCCTCCGGTTCACATGTTTTTACCACTTCCTGAATCTACCTGCTATCTCATGTGATCCTACTGCCACCTTGTGGTAACACTTATTAGTACATCCCCTTTCCTCAGCAGGTTAGTATAACTTGGTAACTCTAACACATACAGCATTTCAAGACTGCAACTGAATAAACCTTCTTACTAACATTCAAGATGTCTTAATGCAATACACAGAAAACTTTTCCTTTTTTTTCACAAATACACTGCGTACTGATAACCAAACAAAACAAGAAAGCCACAACTATTCCATTTGTAACAAATAACATCTGTCAACTCTTTTTAAAAAAAAAAAAAAACATCTTCAACAGTTCACTGTTCTATGAGTCTCTGAGGTGTCACATTAACATCCTTTTCAAACTCAGTTTCCTGAGGTTGCCCTTCAGTGTCCTCCAGAATCTTCAAAAGACTCTTCCTGTTTCTTTTATTTATTTATCTTTTGTTCATATAAAAGACAAAAAATAAAATAGAAAGGAGATGTCTTTATCTTCTTAACTTCTTGCTTATATGGACAAAAGATAAATAATTTAAAGAAGACAAAATTAATCTTCCTGTTTCTTCTGAACACTTGTCCATCCTCTGTTCTCACCGTATAGGATCTGGGACCCACCTCACTGAGAACTGTTGCCTTTCTTTTTTTTTTTCCACAATATTTTTTATTGAACCTTTTTTTTTTTTTTTTTTACAAACATGGCACAAACAATCAGACACTAACACAAAAGTAATTTAAAAATTAAAAAGAACAATAACAGAAAAATAAATAAATTGTGAAATAAAAACAACAACAACCATTAACAAAAACAAGTCAACAACAATGCTCCTCTGGTTAGTCTAGGTAATCTATTACATAAGAATACATAATATACATTCACCAGCTTGGAATTTGCAAGGTCCACACATATCATTCACCTTCTTCTTCAGAAGTTATGTTTAATTTCTTTACATAATCAATGAAAGGTCTCCATATATTCTCAAACACATTTTCCTTTGATTTCAGTATGTATGTTATTCTTTCTAGTGGAAGGTTTGTTAACATCTGTCTTAACCACTGAGTCACATCTGGTCTATGAATCTTTTTCCACAGTAGTGCAATACATTTTTTGGCATTAAGCAAACTGAGGTCTATGAATGCTCTTTCACTCTTATTAAAGTTATGTTTTTCTGGATACAGACCCAACAAAAACAGTTTAGAGTTCAATGTGATTTGTTTTGAAATAATTTTTTCAATTGTTACCCTCACCTCTTCCCAAAACATTCTGATTTTTCTACATTCCCATAAACAGTGAAATAGGGTTCCTTTACTTTCCATACATTTTGTGCATGTATCTGGTATGTTTTTGTTATATCTATTTAATTCCACTGGTGTAACATACATCCGCACTAACCATTTAAAATGTACCAGTTTAAGACATAGATTTATTGATTTGGTTTGAGCTCCTGCACAAGCCATTTCCCATTTTTCCTCTGAAATTTCAATTTGCAGGTCTTCTTTCCAGTCATTCAGTCTTTTCTGTGAGTTTTCACTTGAGAATAGTGTCAGTGAGTTATAAAACTCTGAAATAATACCCTTTCTCTTACTATCTTTCATCAAAATTTTTTCCAAAGATGAATAAGTAGGTCGGGTGAGAGCATTATTTTGATTTGATCAAATAAAATTTCTAAGCTGAAGATATTTAAAAAAGTGTGTTCTATTAAGATTAAATTTGATCCTCAGTTCTTCAAAAGACTTTATGTTATCTGAGCGTGACAAATGTAAGTCTTGAATCTTTTGAATCCCTTTTAAATTCCATACTTTAAATACAGTATCCGCTCTCCCTGGTGTAAAATATTGATTACCCCATATTGGGCTAAATTGTGACAGTAAGTGTGGTTCTTTTAAATATTATTTGGTTTCACACCATATTTTGATCATGTGCTTTACAATTGGATTTTTAACTTGTTTCTGTAATTTTTTAGCTGAGTCTGAGTATATGAATAAGGGAAGAGGTAAAGGTAAATTGCATGATTCCATTTCAGTCCAGTGAGGAGGATTATTTGATGAAAAATAATATGTCATAGACCTCAGTTGTGCTGACCAGTAATACAACATAAAGTTTGGACATTTCAGACCTCCACGATCAAATGGTAAGTATAGTAAGGACAAACGTAATCTAGCCTTCCTATTGTTCCATATAAATTCCACTAACTTTTTTTTAATTTTTGAGAATAGATCTGAAGGTGGCGGTAAAGGAATGTTTTGAAATAAATAAAGTATTTTTGGTAAGATATTACTTTTAAGTATATTAATTCTCCCGATCATCGACATTGGTAGTGACATCCATCTCTGAAGTAACTCATTAATATCTGTCATTAAGGCTTCATAGTTGGCATTGGCGACTGATTCTAGCTTAGGCACAATTTGAATTCCTAGATATTTAAACTGATTTACAACAATGAATTGATTTACCTCAGGAGCTGGGTGATTTCTCTGGGTCTCATTTAGCATTAATATTGAAGATTTTGTTTTGTTTATTTTATATCCTGATATATCCCCAAAGTTCTTTATTAAATTTAACAAGGTCGGAATTGATTTTTTTAAAATTCGACATAAACAAAATTATATCATCGGCATACAGGGAGATTTTAATGTTCTGTCGGTCCTACTTTAATTCCATATATTTGTGGATGTAAACGTACTGCCATCGCTAAAGGTTCAATTGCCATAGTAAACAATAAAGGTGAAAGTGGACAGCCTTGTCGACATCCTCTATTGATTTTTATTGATTTTGAGATATTGCTGTTTGTTAGGATTTCTGCTGTAGCATTATTGTATATTATCTGGACCCATTTTATGAAATTATTTCCAAGTCCAAACCTTTGTAGGGCTTCAAAAAGATAGGGCCATTCGACCCTATCAAAGGCCTTTTCGGCGTCCAGTGATAGGAGAGCTGTATCCGGTGCTTCTTTAATGAATAAATAATATTAAATAGTCTTCTTACATTATGGAAGCCTTGTCTTCCCATTATAAAGCCATTCTGATCTCGGTTAATAATATTTGGTAATATTTCTTGTAGTCATTTTGCTAAAATTTTACAGATTATTTTAAGAGCAGCATTTAATAGGCTTATTGGTCTCATGTTTTCCCATTTATTAGGGGGTTTACCTGGTTTTGGCAACAGTATAATTAAGGCATTATTCATTTATGGTGGTAAATTACCATTTTGAAATGCTTCTAAAACCATTTCCAACAGTGGTTTTATTAATTTAGTCTTAAATTTTTTATAGAGGTCAACTGGAAGACCATCTGGTCCTGCTGTTTTCCCTGATTTCATATTATCAATGGCTTACCCAACTTCTTCTTGACTAATTTTAGACTCCAGTATCTCCCTGTTTTCATTTGGAATGCATGGTATAGATAAACCACCCAAAAACCCATTTAGTTTTATTAAGTCAGTTTCATTTTTTGTATCATATAGTTTTCCATAATAATCTCTAAAGGCACTATTAATTTCTAAAGGATCTATAACTACCTGTCCATTACTTATAATACTGGTAATTGGTGTTTTAGATTCTAATTGTTTAATCTGCCATGCCAATAATTTTCCTGATTTTTCACCTTGTTCATAAAAAGTTTGCTTCAATCTTAGAAGACTCGAGGCAGCTCTGTTCGCTGATTTTTTGTCATATTCAGCTCTCAGAGTCAGTAATTCATTCTCTAACTGTGGGTTACTTCCTGCATACACCTTTTCTTGAAGAATTTTTATTTTGCGTTCCAATTGGACTCTCTCCTCTCGGGTCTTCTTAGATTTTGAACCTGTATAACTAATAATATGCCCCCTAATAAAAGCTTTGAAAGCCTCCCACTTTAAACATGCCATTGTTTGTGTAGTATTAATATCAAAGAACTCATCTATCTGTTTTTCTATGTACTTAACAAATTCCTCATCCTGAAGCCATTTATGCTGAAAATGCCACCTACCTGGGTCCTTTGTCAATTTCTTATCTACATATACTAGACAGCAGGGTGCATGATCAGAGATCACAATATTATCACAGAAACAGTTTTGAATCTTGGACCTTAATTCTGTAGAGATCAAAAAATAGTCAATACATGAGAATGTCTTATAGGTATTAGAATAACAAGAATAGGCTTTGACTTGTGGTTTCATTTCTCTCCATATATCTAGCAATCTCACTTCTTTCATAAAATGATTAATGGTCATCCTACATCCATTGTGGGTACAGTTCAGTCCTGTTGATCTATCTATACTGGGATTCAATGTACAATTAAAATCCCCTGCTATTATATGTTGCCCTGTAAGTGATGATAAAGTGAGGAATAAATTAACAAAGAAGTTTTGATCATCAATATTGGGGCCGTATAAGTTCACCAGATTTATATTTTCTAATAACAAAGATCCTTGGATGATTAGATATCTTCCAAATTTGTCTCCAATTACATTTTTCATTTGAAATGGGACTGTTTTATGTATGAGAATCATAACTCCCCTAGCTCGGGATGAAAATGATGAGGTGAACACGTTACCTTGCCATCTTCTCGTAACTCTTTTTACATCCTCCTCTAATAGATGAGTTTCTTGTAAAAATACAATTTTTGAATCTCTGTCTTTTATTTTATTCATAACTTGTTTAAGTTTTTTTAAGATTTTGTACACCTCTGCAATTCCATGAAGTTAAATTAAGATTAACACTTTGATCTATGATCAATAAGGAGTTTGAGATTACCTTGCAATGTGAACATACTCTTACAGAGAAGCAAAAACATGGATGATGGAACATTCATCCTACAAACTAAATAAAAACAAATTCCCTTTCCCCACATTCGTGGTAATCCCCCCCAAAATCAAAAAATTCCGTCTCCTGGTATAGCTAGTGACTGTTCCACACCTGCGAGGATCAGTCAAACCACTCTCACTTTCTCCTCTCAATCACCCTGACTCTACTACTATTCTTATGACATTAACTCTCTTCTGTTGTTTTTTTCAACATAACTTCAAAGTTTTATAGCAACTTTATAGCAACTTTGTACATCATAGCTTTTTTTTTAATACAGTCTGTATTTTGTAGACATGTTATTTGTTTCAGATCAATCAGATGTCTGTACATATGCTTAAATGTTCTACCTTTGTCATGTTCATGCTTAGCTCCCACCAGTCTCCTTTTGGATTTGCTTGATGAGCTCCTGCGCCTCTTGAGGGGTCTTGAAGGTGTGGGTTCTCCCTTTATATGTGACCAGCAGTCTTGCCGGATGAATCACTCCGTGACGAATCCCTAGGTTGCACAGCTCTTTGCAGGCGGGGTCGAACTGCCTCCTTAATTGTTGAATTCCTGTGGCCAAGTCTGGGTAGAACCGCACCTGTTGATCCAGGTATTTAATTTCCCCTTTAGCTCGCGCAGCATTGGTGACCATCATCTTGTCTCTGTAGTTGAGGAACTTCATAATCAGCATCCTCGGTGGTGTCTTATTATCTCTTGGTGGGCCGATTCGGTGAGCTCTCTCTAAAACAACTGATGACTGCAGATCCGCGTTGTTCAGCGCTTCTGGAATCCACTTTTCCAAAAAGGAACATGAGTCCCGTCCCTCCGCTCCCTCCGGGAGGCCTACCAGCCTCAAATTATTCCGTCGCGAGCGGGATTCCAAGTCCAGGACGTTATCTTCCAGACGTTTCCATTTTAATTCCAGTGTTTGCAGATTAGTTTGTAGGCTGGTGATGTCATCTTCAGCACTTGAAATTCGGAGCTCCGCCTGTGATACTCGCTCCATACAGTCGCTTATTTCCTTTCTCATTCCTTCTATCGCTGCTATAATCCCATCAAATTTAGATGAAAACTCTGTTCTCATGGAGTTGATGGCAGTGAGCACTACGCTTGTTCCCTCTTCAGCAGTTCCCGCTCCGCCGCTGGCTCCATCCTCCACCATTGTCTCTGAAGTTTTCCCTGCCTCGCCTCGAGCGTGGAAGTCCGTTAGTTTGGGTTGTTTTGTCAAGTTGCCTTTTCCTCCACCTAATTTCCCAACCTTGGTCTTTACCATATCCACGCCAAAACGCTGGGATGGGTTTTTGTTCCAATTAAGAGAGTTTTAGTAAACTTTTTATTTTTAGGAGCAGAGCAGTGTGAAACACGTCTTCCTACGTGGCCGCCATAACCAGAAGTCGAGAACTGTTGCCTTTCTGGTCCAAGTATTAGGATTTTCAATTCTCACAATGTCCCTTTCACAAAGAGGTTCCAGTCTCCTTGCTGATCTGTCATAGTTCATTTTCTGTTTGAGTTTCAGTTTCTTCCTCTTGTTAGTCAGTTCTCTGTTGTTGTCCTTGTCTTTGTGATAATGTGTGGTAAAGTGGTGCGCAGCCTACGACACATTAGCAGCTCTGCTGGTGATGCACCACACTCTAGTGCTGCTGTCCTATAACTTAGCAAAGCAAGATATGGGTCAGTATTGCTATTTCTTTCTTTTTTCAAAAGTCTTTTTACAATTTGGACTCCTTTTTCGGCTTGTCCGTTAGCCTGTGGATACAGTGGGCTATATGTAGTGTGATGAAATCCATACTGCTTGGCAAACTCCCTGAATTCTGCACAGTTGTACTGGGGGCCATTGTCACTCACCACACACTGTGGGATTCCATGTCTAGAAAATAAGCTTTTTATGTGTGTGATGACAGACTGTGCTGATGTACTAGTGAGCTGGGCTACTTCAGGGCAGTTTGAATAATAGTCTATGACTAAGACATAGTCCTTGCCATGCAAATGGAAGAGATCAGTGCCCACTTTTTGCCATGGTGCAGTTGGTTGCTCTGCAATCAGCATTGGTTCTTTTGTCTGTTTGTAGTGGTGTGTGAGACATGTGTTGCATTTCCCTATCATGTTCTCGATATCCATATTGATACCTGGCCAATAAACTGCTTCTCTGGCTCTCCTTTTGCATTTTTCTATTCCAAGGTGCCCTTCATGGATACGATGCAGCATGTCCTGGTGCATAGACTGAGGAATAACAATCCTGTTCTGTCTCAGCACAAGGCCATTTGCCACACTCAGATCTGCTCTCACTGAGTAGTACTGTAGGCAGCTTCCCTTTGCCCAACCTCCATGAATCTGCTGGACAACCTTTTGCAGCACAGGGTCCTTTGCCGTTTCCTGTACACTTTGCTCTAGCATCACATCTGATGCAGGAAGTGAAACTGTCACCATGCTGACATGTGTTTCCACATCATCTGTTGTGGAGATGGACTCTGTGTGTCACGCCGCGCCGCTCATCAGCGGCGCCACCTGCATGCACACCTGCACATCATCAGCGGCGAGGGATTTAAGCCGCCTCGCCCTGGGCTTCGGCCTGAAGCCGTCAGACTTCCCTACACATCGCTGTGAGTTCCTTTTCATTCTCAGCTGATCATTCCGGTAAGAAGATCTTACCTTTTTCTCCTCCAAGTCTGCTCCCCTGTGCACAGGTGGATTTCCCGGCGGCGGACTACTCCTTTCCATCGCCTGTTCCTTGCTGCTGCACCGGGCTCTCCAGGTGGCTGTCTACCGGACTTCGTCCCTTGCTGTGCCAGTCATCCGTCCTATCCAAGTAAGCTCCTCTCTCGCTCATTTATCTCCTGTGTTGGTGTGTGCCCATCACCCTTCTCCCTGTGCTTTTCCCATAGGGTTGTCCGGCTGTACGGTCTCCTGCCTCTGTGCCCGAAGCAGACGCCGCCACCAACACATTCACATCCCGCAGACACACATTCATACACTCCTGTTGTTAATAAACTATTTGAACTACTCTGAGCCTGTGTGTGTGCGTCTCCTGAGCCGTGCGTTATGTCAGTACGGCTTCAGCAGAGCGGCTCGGCAGACGGCGGGCTCGCACACCGGCTTACCACTCTCGAGGCTCAAGTGGATCAGATAGCTTATCAGCAACAGGTGATTTTTAATCAGTTGATTATTATAAATAACCGATTGGACCGCTTGGACCCCCAACAGCCGTTCCCCCCGGCTCGTCAGGGTGGCGCGGCTCCTGCTGCTCCAGCGGCCGTCCAGCAGGCTCCGGGTGCACTGGTTCGGCTCACGCCCATTCCAACCCCCGCCCGCTTTAGCGGTAAGCTCAGCGGAGCGCGGGGGTTTATAATGCAGTGTGAGTCCGTTTTCCACCGTGTGCCCGGGGACTTTCCCTCAGATCATAGCCGAATTGGTTATATCGGGAATCTCCTGGAGGGGCGAGCATTAACCTGGACCTATGCCGTAATGGCGAGGCCCAGTTATGCCACCCTCACATATGACCAATTCGTGAGACGCTTCCTGGAGGTCTTTGACCATTCTCGTACCGAGACGGTCCAGGTCGATCGGCTTCTCGCCCTCCAGCAGGGAAGCCGGTTGGCAGCGGACTACGCGGTCGACTTCTGGGTAGCGGCGGAGGAATTAGGCTGGGAGGAACGCTCCCTCTGTGGCCTTTTCCTCCGCAGTCTCAACGATGATCTGAGGGATGAACTGGCTGGGCGGGATATCCCTGAGACGCTAGCGGAGCTAACATCCCTAGCGATCAGTTTGGACAACAGGCTGCGCGAGCGCTCCTCGGGACGGAAGTCGTCTTCTTCTCGCCCTCGTGGAGTCTCGCCGCGCCTGTTCCAAGCTCGCCCCCTGGCGACGCCGCCACCATCGTGCCCCGAGGAGTCGGAGCCAATGGTGATGGGCTGGACAAAGCTTTCCCCTGCGGAGAGACAACGCCGCCGTGAGTTGGATCTCTGTATGTATTGCGGAGATGACCAACACACGGTGAAGCTTTGCCCACGGAAAGCCAGTCGGCGGGGTCCGCGAGTCACTGTAGGGGGCCTCGCGGACGTCAATCGGTTAAGTTCCCTCACACAATTGAAGCTGCCCATCCGTTTCTGTCACAACTCCACTGGGCATCTCACCCACGCACTGGTGGATTCGGGCGCGGAAGGCAGCTTTATTTCTCAAAGCCTGGCAACCCGATTGGGCATCCGCTGTCAGGCACTAAGGAACCCTATCTCCCTGGTCAACCTCTCTCGTGCCTCCCTTGGGAGAGTTACACACCAGACCATCCCCGTCCCGGTTATTATCTCTGGAAACCACCGGGAGGAGATAACCTTTTACGTCCTGCCCAACTCTGTGTCGCCCGTCATCCTGGGGTATCCCTGGCTACGCCTCCACAACCCCGTTTTGGATTGGAAGTCCGCCGGGGTGTCGGCATGGAGCACGTTCTGCATTAGCACCTGTCTACAGTCCGCTGCCTGCTCTCCGTCCGCTTCTCCCTCACCTACGGACGCTGCGCCCCCGGACCTGTCCCTGGTGCCATTGGAATTTCACGACCTGGGTATGGTATTCAGCAAATCCAAGGCGATGTCTCTCCCTCATCATAGGCCCTATGACTGTGCAATCAACCTCCGCCAGGGGGCACCCTTACCCTCTGGACGACTCTATAGTCTATCGGCGCCGGAGAAGGAGACCATGAACTCTTACCTCAAGGAGTCGCTGAGTGCTGGGATAATCCGCCCATCGTCATCACCTGTGGGGGCAGGATTCTTCTTCGTCGGTAAGAAGGACGGATCCCTCCGTCCTTGCATTGACTATCGTGCCCTTAACGACATTACGGAGAAGGATCGCTACACCCTGCCCCTCATGGACACCGCTTTCCACTCCCTCCAGGGGGCGACTTGGTTCACCAAGCTGGATCTACGCAGCGCATACCACCTCGTCCGGATCAGGGAGGGAGATGAGTGGAAGACAGCCTTCCGTACCCCGAACGGCCACTTCGAATACCTGGTGATGCCGTTCGGGTTGACCAACGCTCCGGCCGTCTTTCAGCGCCTCATCAATGACGTCCTCCGGGATTTCATCGGCCTTTTTGTGTTCGTCTACCTGGATGACATACTCATCTTCTCCAAGTCCAGGGACGAGCACCAGGTCCACGTGAGGCGGGTCCTCAAAGGCTGCTGGAGAACCGGTTGTACGTGAAGGCCGAGAAATGCGAGTTTTACGCGAAGACAACATCCTTCCTCGGGTTCATCATCTCCCACGACCAGGTGCTTCCGGACCCAGAGAAGGTGAAGGCGGTGGTGGAATGGCCCACACCTGCGTCAAGGAAGCAGGTGCAGCAGTTCGTTGGGTTTGCGAACTTCTACCGCCGCTTCGTCCCAAATTTTGGCACCATCGTCGGCCCGCTGACCCGCCTCACGTCCTCTAAGGTCCCGTTCCGGTGGACCGAAGAGGCCGCGGCTGCCTTTCAGGCGCTGAAGGCGGAGTTCTCCTCCTCCCAGGTCCTTAGCCAAGTCAACCCTGCGCTGCAGTGCATCGTGGAAGTGGACGCTTCTGACACAGGAGTGGGGGCGGTGCTATCCCAGCGGTCGCCAGACGACGGAATCAAACGGCCCTGCGCCTTCTTCTCCCGGCGCTTGTCCCCGGCGGAGAGGAATTACGACGTGGGTGACAGAGAGCTCCTCGCCATCAAGCTCGCGCTACAGGAGTGGCGTCACTGGCTAGAGGGGGCGGACCTGCCGTTTGTGGTCCTGACGGACCACAAGAACTTGGAGTACCTTAGATCTGCCAAGCGCCTGAACGCCCGCCAGGCGCGCTGGTCCTTGTTCTTCGCCAGGTTCCAATTTACCATCACCTTCAGGCCTGACTCCAGGAACGGCCTGCCCGACGCCCTCTCTAGGCAATTCGCCCCTGAGGAGTCGGAGGACACGGTCCACACCATCCTACCCAGGTCGTGCGTCGTGGGAGCCGTCACCTGGGACATTGAGAGCAGGATCCGGAAGGCGCAGGAAGTGGAACCTGACCCTGGCGGCGGACCGGAGGGGAGGCTGTTCGTGCCATCCACGGTTCGGGGGGAGGTCATCCACTGGTTGCACACATCCAAGCTCACCTGTCACCCTGGCTCCTCCTGGATGATTGACCTCCTCCAGCGGTCCTTCTGGTGGCCGGGCCTGCGGAGGGACGCTGCCCGCTACGCCCGGGCCTGTCCAGTGTGTGCCACCAACAAATCGGGTAATGCCCCTCCAGCGGGTTTGCTCCAGCCTCTGCCCATCCCTGGCAGGCCCTGGTCGCATATCGCCCTGGATTTCGTCACCGGACTCCCAGTCTCGAACACCTACGACACCGTCCTGACCATCGTGGACCGCTTCTCCAAGGCGGCACACTTCGTCCCCCTACGAGGTCTCCCAACTGCCCTGGAGACGGCGGACCTCCTCATCCAGCACGTGGTCAGGCTGCATGGGATTCCGGTGGACGTGGTCTCGGACCGAGGGCCCCAATTTTCTTCAGAAGTTTGGAGGTTGTTCTGCAACGCTTTAGGAGCCAAGGTGAGCCTCTCCTCCGGCCATCACCCCCAATCCAACGGGCAGTGTGAGCGGACCAACCAGGAGCTGGAGGCTGCGCTCCGCTGTGTAACGGCGTCCAAACCAACGTCCTGGAGTAACCACCTCGCCTGTGTTGAATACGCCCACAACACCGCTCGCTCTTCTGCTACAGGGATGTCCCCCTTTAAGGCGTCCCTGGGTTACGACCCCCCGCTGTTCCCGGCGCAGGAGAGTGAGGTAACTGTCCCCTCAGTACGGGCGCATCTCAGGCAGTTCCGCTCCATCTGGGCGTCAGCGCGCAATGCGCTTTTACGCACGGCGGAGCGCAACAGAGCCGTGGCGGACACGGCACAGAAGACCTGCCCCGGCGTACAGAGTTGGTCAGCAAGTCTACGTGTCGACCCAGGACGTGATTTTAAAGGGCGAGAGGAGGAAGCTGGCACAGCGCTTTATGGGCCCATACCCCATCACCAGGATCATCAACCCGGTGGCTGTGCGTGTAGCTATTCCCCCCTCCCTCCGCATCCATCCCACCTTCCACGTGTCCAAGGTGAAGCTGGCAGTCTCTGACCCCCTTTGCCCTCCTCCTGCTGCGCAACCCGCGCCCCGGATGATTGATGGCCATCCGGCCTGGCCCGTCTCCTCCATCCTGGACTCCCGGCGCCGGGGTCGTGGGTTGCAGTACTTGGTGGACTGGGAGGGCTATGGGCCTGAACATCGGCAGTGGGTACCCTCGTCGTTTGTGTTGGACCCATCGCTCATCGCTGATTTCCACCGAGCGCACCCAGAGAAGCCATCGCCAGGAGGCGCTGCTAGAGGGGGGAGTACTGTCACGCCGCGCCGCTCATCAGCGGCGCCACCTGCACACACACCTGCACATCATCAGCGGCGAGGGATTTAAGCCGCCTCGCCCTGGGCTTCGGCCTGAAGCCGTCAGACTTCCCTACGCATCGCTGTGAGTTCCTTTTCATTCTCAGCTGATCATTCCGGTAAGGGTGAGAATATATATGTATGGGCACATAATCATACCATGTAGGATAACTAAGTAGACGGTTATGCTGTTTCATTCCATCTAGCAACAATGCTCTGCACTGTGTGTGTTTATATATTTACATATTTATTCCATCTAGCTACAATGCTCAGCACTGGGTGTGTTTATATATTTATATATCTACATATTATTCCATCTAGCTACATTGCTCCGCACTGTGTGTGTTTATATACTTGCATATTTATTCCACCTAGCTGCAATGCTCCGTACTGTGGGTGTTTATATATTTACATATTTATTCCATCTAGCTACAATGCTCTGCACTGTGTGTTCATATATTCATATATTTATTCCATCCAGCTACAATGCTCTGCACTGTGTGTCTGTGTGTGTGTGTATATATATATATTTTATAGTAATACGTACATATGTATATTAGCTGCTCTTGCTTGCTTGTTTTTTTCTTGCCTTCTGATTGTTGCTCTGAGTGTTGCTATCCCTGTGCTGTTGCAATCCTGGAATTTCCCCGTTGTGGGACTAATAAAGGCTTATCTTATCTTATCTTATCTTAAGAAGATCTTACCTTTTTCTCCTCCAAGTCTGCTCCCCTGTGCACAGGTGGATTTCCCGGCGGCGGACTACTCCTTTCCATCGCCTGTTCCTCGCTGCTGCACCAGGCTCTCCAGGTGGCTGTCTACCGGACTTCGTCCCTTGCTGTGCCAGTCATCCGTCCTATCCAAGTAAGCTCCTCTCTCGCTCATTTATCTCCTGTGTTGGTGTGTGCCCGTCACCCTTCTCCCTGTGCTTTTCCCATAGGGTTGTCCAGCTGTACGGTCTCCTGCCTCTGTGCCCGAAGCAGACGCCGCCACCAACACATTCACATCCCGCAGACACACATTCATACACTCCTGTTGTTAATAAACTATTTGAACTACTCTGAGCCTGTGTGTGTGCGTCTCCTGAGCCGTGCGTTATGTCACTGTGCAGCTGCTTGATACAGGTGCCCATGACAAAGCTTCCGCTAGCACTATATATTTGCCTGGCGTGCAGATTAGCTCAAAGTCATATCGCTGGAGTTTCATCATCATGCGCTGTATTCTCGGAGACATGTCATTGAGGTTTTTCTTTACAATTGACACCAGTGGTTTGTGATCAGTCTCTGCAGTAAAGGATGGCAAACCATAGACATAACTGTGAAACTTACTACACCCAAACAGTAAACCCACAGTCTCTTTTTCAATTTGGGCATAGCGTTTTTCCGTCTCTGTCATTGATCTCAACGCGTATGCTACTGGCTGCCATTTATCCCCTGTAGCTTGAAGCAGAACAGCTCCCAAACCATCCTTTGAGGCATCAGTGGAGATCTTTGTTAGTTTTGAGGGGTCAAAGAATGTGAGGACAGGCTCTGTGGTTAGAATTTCCTTTAGCTTATTCCATTCTTTTTCATGTCGTTTCGACCACTCAAATTCCTTGTTATGTTGGAGCAACTCTCTGAGGCATGCTGTTTTGGAAGAAAGATGAGGAATGAATTTTCCAAGGAAGATGATCATTCCCATGACTCTCAGGACTCCTTTTTTATCAGTGGGAGTAGGCATTCCAGTATAGCCTGCACTTTTGACTGATCAGGCTCAACCCCTTCACCTGAAAGTTTGTCTCCCAAAAAGGTAAATTCTGTGACACCAAACTGACATTTTTTTCTGTTCAGTATTAGTCCACTGTCCTGAACCCTGTTAAGGAGTTTTTTTAGTCTTTCATCATGTTGCTGGCGTGTCGCTCCCCAGACCACCAAATCATCAATGTACACTCTTGTGCCCTCTAGACCCTCAATTATGGACTCCATAGCCCTGTGGAAAATCTCTGGAGCTGAGATAATACCAAACGGAAGCCTCAGAAAACAGTACCGCCCAAATGGTGTGTTGAAGGTGCAGTACCTGCTACTTTCTGGGTCCAGCTTCAGCTGCCAAAATTCCTGCGAGGCATCCAGCTTGCTAAAGTATTTAGCACCTGCCATTTCACTGGTTATCTCATCTCGTGTTGGGATTGGGTAGTGTTTTCTTTTAATATTCTCATTCAAATCCTTAGGATCAAAGCAAACTCGTAACTCTCCATTCTGTTTCTTGGTACATGTGATGGAATTCACCCAATCAGTGGGCTCCTGCACTTGCTCAATAACACCCAGTTGTGTCATTCTGTCCAGCTCTTTTTTCAAGCCAGCTCTAAGCGCTGCTGGCACTCTCCGTGGGGCGTGCACTACAGGCTTGGCATCACTCTTGAGCTGAATCTTGTAGGTGTATTTTAATGTTCCATGTCCTTTGAAGACAGAGGGGAACTGTTTTACAATGTGTGCAGCTCCTTCATATTGCAAGTGTTGTATTTCTTGGCTATGATTGTCCATCTTTATGTTTTCATTGTTTATCTGGTAGATCCTCTTAACCAAACCTAGGTCCTCTGATGCTTTATCCCCTGGGAGTGATTCATGTCCATTAGGTACAATGACAAACAACAGGCTGTGCTGCTTGCCTTTCACTTTCACAGTAAGTTTACATCCTCCTAATGTCTCAATTGGCAGAAAACTGTATGCAGTCAGTGTTGCGGTCTTGCTGGTGATTATTTTAGGCTTTATTTTTAGTGCATTGACATCATTCTCATTTATTAGGTTAGCTTTAGCTGCTGTGTCAATCCTGAATGGCACAATTGTCCCATTTACCCACAGTGGTGCAATCCACTTATCACTTATGACTGCACTCACTGTCTGACCAGTGCCTCCAGTTTGCGTGAGTTGTGCGTGGTCATCATTGTTACTGCATGACACCATCTTGATGAAAAATGTTTCACTTAGGTCATCACTGTCATCCATTTCTGCCACTGTGTGCACTTGTCCTTTTTTAATGTCTCTAGGGCGACACATTTTTGCATAATAGTTTTTTCCTTTGCACTTTGCGCATATTTTTCCATAAGCAGGACATTTTCTCAGTTTGTGTTTATTACCGCATCTCTTACAGGAATATACCTCTTTTTCATTGCTTTTAATTCTGCCCTGCTGTTTCCCTTTCACGGACAAAGCATGGACTTTCTCTTCACCTTGGCTCACTGCTCCCAAAGCAGGCTCATCAAAAGTCATTACAAGTTGGCGTGCTAGCTCACTGGCTTGACATATTTTTATAGCACTTTCCAACGTGACCTCTGTTTCTCTCAGTAGTTTCTCTCGGAGCTTCTTATCTTTTTCTCCAAACACTATCTGATCCCTTATCATAGAGTCTCTGAGATCACCAAAATTGCAAGACTGAGCTTTTAATTTAAGGTCTATCAGAAAGTTATCAAATGTTTCTTCTTGGTGCTGCATACGTGAGCGGAAGACATACCTTTCATAAGTTTCGTTTTTCTTTGACAGACAGTGCTCATCAAACTTTTTTAGGACTTCTTCAAACTTATCTTTGTCCTCTAGCTGAGCAAACACAAAAGTATTGAAGACTTCTATGGCTTCTTTGCCGGCGACAGTTAGTAGCATGGCTATTTTTCTCACATCTGCTCGTCTATCCACTCCGACAGCCGAAAGATACAGCAGAAATTGCTGCTTGAAAGCCTTCCAATTTGCATCCACGTTTCCAGTCAGTTTCAACGTCCCTGGTGGTTTCAATGCATCCATCATTATTTTGTGTCACTCCTGACAAAGTTTACCCGTCCTGGTACCATGTAATGTTTGTTATTTACTTATAACAAAGACATTTAGTCTTAATCACCATGCCAGCAAGACGTGCTGCCTTTTTATTATCTCCTCCGGTTCACATTTTTACCACTTCCTGAATCTACCTGCTATCTCATGTGATCATACTGCCACCTTGTGGTAACACCTATCAGTACACAGACCTCTTAAATAGGGCTCAAAACCCCTTAGATAAAACACGACAGGTGTGAGTACTGAGCGGGCAGGAAGGCAAAGATACACAATTGAGATCAGCTGT